>JAKSZP010009208.1:0-375207 GCA_022478985.1 Massospora cicadina
CATGACTTCATTGCAAACTCTACAACCCATGACACCACTTAAAATTTGGGGCTCCCTATGGGCCAAAAGGACCTAACAATGGCAGAACTACAGATACCGTGGCAGCAAAGCTTTTGTGAATAAGAATTGTGATAACAATGGTTGTCAGCTGCCATCCTACAATCGCTTCTCTCCCTGCCCATTATCAGATCATATGAATGGCTATTCCTAGCATTATGGTCTGCTTTCACGGTGTTCACACACCCTAACTGTCAGGATAGTCTCAATTTCATTATCTGGTGTTATGACATAATTGACTAACAATTAATATCCACCATCTCCACTCTTCTATCAGAAGTAGATGACATGATGGTTTCATTGTACCACATGAACCTGAATTCAGTGCTTGGTTTGGTTCTGATTCATGGTCAGTAAGTGTGTTCATCAGGTGCCTCCACGTAGTAGAGTGGAGTTCTTAACTGTTCATTTTTTTCTGAAGGCACCAGTTTTGGTCTCATTCCGCCCTAGGGTGGTGGGTTCCACCATCCCTTCTGTAGAAATCGTGAATCAGATTTTGGGTGCTCTCACCAAGTTTCCAGTTCAGTTTTCAGCCAACCTAGTGGCTGCCTCCTCCCTGTTGAATGCGCAGTAAAGTGTGGCCCTTTTGGATGCTGTAAAAGGGGTGCACGTCATTGGGTGTAGGACTTTGCACTTGGCAAACCTGAAGGGAGTTTTGAATCCTTTAATTATACTTGTGTCATCAGTAGTGCAGGCATCAGTACACAATCAGATCTCCTGCTTCAATTCTTTATTCTAGAGCTGAGGCGTTCGATCTGGCTTCATTTGTGGAAGCTTTCTGAGGACAGGCCCCTGGACTCTAATTTCCATTGAATGTGTTTAGACAGTATTTTGTGCCGCTTTGTATCCAATGTATACCAGTCATTCCACCTGGGATACTCAGTTGGGTTCACTGTATCAGGTGTGATTGGTGACAACTTCCATTGGGGCTATGCTATATCATGTGTTAGATGGGGGTTAGTTCCAGAAACAAATTACCCACCGAGTTGGCTTTTGGTGGGTGACAAATGACAATCCAGCGTGCCCTTCATTTCTTGCCCAGCATGTCAGTTCAGGCCAAACTCCCAGGGTGTGCGTTTTGGTGCCAGAGGACGCCCCTGTTGCTGCCCCTCCCGTTGTTTCATCTTCCCTTACCATGGCGCCAGTTGGTGAGGTAGTTCCTGAGAAGCCCCTGTCCATGATTCCTTCTGTGCCCTCAGTTTTCAGCATCCCCCCACAAAAGTTAAGAAGTATTTACCATGGTATGAGCCAATTCCCCTCTCAATTTTGGTTCTCCAGACGACTCTGTGCTTATCACTACTCAGCCAGTAGTTACTGTGTGATGGCCAATAGACAAGATTTTGCTTATTTTTGCTGCCACTGGAAATTTTTTTATGTACTCACAATGTGTCAATTGAGGCGCTGGTAGATACAGATGCGGTTGGGAACTTTATGAGTTCACAATTGGAGCAGGCTCTGGACTTGTACTTAATAAGTGGGAGCATCAGTACTGGGAGCGCCTTCTGCCCCAATGGCTTAGTATTACATATGGCAGCCTGTGCCTTTTTTGGTGCATCAGCTCTTCTTCTGTGATCAGTTTTCCAAAGTGCTGGACCTACTCTTACCCGTTATTTTGGGGTATGGTTGGTGGCGTCATCAGCAGTTTAGCAATAACCTGGACATAAATATACTGTCCTTTGCAAATATCCAGCTGTGGGGAAGATTCCTCTAATCAATACTCTTGCAATGGAATGGGGAAAGGTTCTATCATGTCAATACTCTCTCCATCAGGTCTTTCGCCAGATTTTCCCCTGGCGTTATCAGCATATCAGGATATTTTTGACATGGAGAAGGCTAGTTGCCTTCCACTGCATTCCAAATATGACCTCACTTTCCATTTAATGGTAGCTGTAATCACCATTAACTACCCGTTGTATCTATATAGGTGCAGGAGGACAAAGCTTTGTAGGTGTGATTAATGATATGCTCAAGAAGGGTTGGGTGTTGAAGGAAACATCTCCCATTGATTCACCTATAGTTTTTGCTCATAAGGCCGATGTTATGTTGCACCACTGCATCACCTATGTGCGTTTGAATAATATTACTATTCATGACTACTGTTATAATCTAGGATCAGTCACTTGTTTAATATAATCCTACACATATAATTGGGAAGATGTTCTCCTATATACCCTTGCTTTTTTGCCAGTTCTTATGGTATAGACCATTTGAAAGCTTACTAGGCTTATTTTAACCTAAAAAGGCTCTTATGTTCTTCTCAGGCTGAATTTTCCCTACAAAAAATGGAAACTTCTACTGATGCATGCAAAGGTATAATCTTGTGATTTTTTTCCTAAAAGCTTTTTGACACTCTTGGTAAGTTCTGACTCCTAAAACCAGATAGTAGAATTTAAAAGATGATCTCTTTTTATTAGAAGATATTAATTGATGATACTTTTACTTGACCAGGCACTGGTACTTATACCTCTAGGGCATCTGCTGGCCATAATTGAGCATGATATGTTACACAGATTTTATTTTTTACCTCAGTTTGGCCCAAGATCTGATACAACCATGACCTTTTACTAGGACTATTGGTGACAAATGACTCTCAAAATTGGGAAGGTTTCAGGCACAAAAAATGCAACTCAAATATGCAAAATTGTCCTAAAGTCATCCTGAATTGAGCTCATTGTAAATTTAACAAAATATGATTACTGAAAAATTGGCATCATTTTAAGAATAATGATGTACCTTAATCAGGAAGTTGTCAGGACTCTTAATAGCACTAGCTACTCCCATTCAGGCTAGCTATGTTTAAGTACTATCATTCTGATTTTGAGCAATGACATACAAATTTCGCCATAGGGGGGAAAATTGATTGTGATAATATGAGGGGCAATCTTATAGTTTTTATTAGCACATGGTATTTGTGGAGAGAATTTAGATATTGATCTTAGCAATTTCTTGATCATGAAATCGATTTATGCATAGTTACTCAAGAATAATTTCATAGTTTAATGTCAGGGTTTATAAGGTTTATGGGATTGAAAGGTTTATTTTTTAAGTCAAACACCAGTATATTACATTTATCCATTTTACCTAGAACGTAATACCTGAGATTCCCAATTAGTCTGCAATTATTGTTGACAGGCATCTTTGGTTTTTGACCCAAATAGCCAATGAATATAAAGTTTGTTCTCTCCTAGCTTTGGGATCAGCTCAAATTGCTTATGGAGTTGAAGCTAGATCTCTTCCCCCATTAAGAGCAAACAATAGCTATAAATTATCTATGTGTTATTTTTATATAAATTTTTCATTTTAGTTTTAGATTACTTTTTTTCTTCTTTTCTCTATTTTTATTTTGCCTTTTATTTATTTTATTACTTGCAATGCTAGTATTATATTTATATTTCTTAATTGACAAATTTTTTAAACCTTCTTATAAACTTTGCATGACCACAGTATATATATGGAAAGTCCTAACTTCCTTAATTTTATATTTATATTGTGATGCCTTCTCAATAATTTTAAATGGCCAACCCAGATATGATGTAACTTTTGTAATTGGACCAATACATGGATGTTCCAGAACAGAACTTCATTGTAAGTCATGGGACCAGCCCTTGCAACTGGATAGGGTTCAGCACCCCTTCCAGATGAAAAGGGGCCCTAAGGCTCCAGTGGGCCCTCTGTCACAGCTGGGCGACCTAGCCCATGTGATAGATGAGCGCTGGGTGATGGCTTTCCCACCCAAAGACATCCCACTCCCACCTCTTCCCCCCTCTTCAATCCTGGTAAGTTTGATAGAAGGGGTCTGAAGGGAGATGGAACACATCAGGGGTCATGGAGAGGGCCCTGGGACCACCACTCCCCAGGAAAACCATGGCCAAAATTTGGGAAAATGGCAATTCCCAACATCGGAACCTGGCCAGCAATTTCTGGACTGAGGGAGCTGGTATGGACTGGCCAGCTTTGGAAGCCAGATCAGAATGCATCTCAGATCACAAATTCAGTCCCAAACGACTCAGATCATCTGCCCCATTGCTCTGAAACAGATCCAGGGAGTTTGGATCACATGAGTAGCCCAATCGAGGGACCAGCTTGAATCATGAGTAATCTGATCCATGGACTCATGCCTCCCAGGACAAATCTGGACCACCCAAGCCATGCAACTAGGCCAACTCGAGTCACCAGGACCTGGATTGGTAGTATCAATGTGGTTTGGCCCCAAGAATTTGGAAAAATATGCAAAAATTTTCTAAGCTTTTGCCAGAATTGGCTACAGCCTTCTAACTTCCTCTGATCCAGCCAACCAAATCCCTTCCCTATCCCCCAAATGACCAATCCCTCAATACATCCCCATGCATATAGCCCAGTTTAAAAGCCAACTGCTCCCGCTGAGGGCAGTTGTCAGTTCATTATTTTGCTATCATTCAAAAAATCCAAAAAATCCGCCTAGTTTGCCGCAGCCTCCATCTACCTTTAAAAATTTATAAAAATTCCGCCATTTGATCTGACAAAGTGCGCCATTGCCCAAATCCTCCTGCTGATGTTTAATGACTGGATTATCTGGTCACTTGATCCTGCCAGACTGCAGCGGATCATAAATGCAATAATCTACCTTACCCTCACTGACAAACCCACTGGTTCATCCATTTCCACACATCCATTTAACAGAGGCCCTTCCATCTGTTTAGTCGCTGAGTCTGCCAAAACCGCTCGCCAGTTAGAGCAGCCCCAAGGCGTCCCTTCCCTGCTGTGCATAGTTCAGCTTCCATAGCCACCTCTGCCGCTGCTGGTCCAGCCCACCAGCAGGACCTAGAGCGCCCCCTCCATGGGAAGCTCAGTCCCAGTCCCTCTCATGGGGCTTGCCATACCTCCGTACATATTTCAATATTGTGAAGGCCTCTGTGCCATCCTTCGTTGGTGCACAAGCCCCCCTATCTGAGTCTGAAGGCCAGTAACTGTGAACCATGGAGGAGTTGTCATCCTCGCTGCCTCTCCCAACCTTGGGGGCCTTTGGTATGTTACTGTACTTTTGCTTTCCTCACATCTCCCATAGAACCCCAATTCTATTAGTCACCTGGAACGCTATGCCTCTGGCATTCTGGGGATACACTGGGTGCTTGCACACCCCGACGGGGAGCCCAGTCTAGTTCTTCTTAGCTGAATCTGTGACATAATAAACTGACCACTAATCTAAGCCTTCTCCGCCCTCCTTGCTGGGATGGGCGATGTGCTGGCTTATGCCCTCACTCTGAGTGTGCTCTCCCTCTGTGACCTGGCCTTCTCCTGCTTGGCAGTGGCCTCATTCATCTAGGCCTGCTTCCAGGCTTGGCTGAACTGGTCCCCACCCCGCCAAGCACCAATGGAGAGCGCCACCCCATCAGTGAACAAAACAGGGTTAAGGGGTTCCCCCTGTCCCTTCTGATGAGGTGGCTGATCAAATCCTGGGCGTCCTGGCAGAGCTCCAGGTGCGCCTCACTGCTGATGGTAGGAAGTCCTCACTTTCCTCTGATGCACAGCAGAGTGTGGCCCTCCTCAATGCCATGGATGGGGATGCCCACCGTTGGGTCAGGGGAGTGCTCCGCTCTGCTGCCAAGCCAGGCAACCCCACTCCCTTGTTGGCGTTAGTCACCTCAGCGGTCCAGGCCCCTGAGTCATGACCAGAGCGCCTCCTCCGCTTGTTTACTTTGGGACAGACAGCCATGGACCTACCCTCCCTGATCAAAGCCTTTGAGGTCCTGGCTCCAATGGTCCCCATCTCTGTCAGAATCATGGTCTCCGCATTCCATGAAGCCCTGGACCCCACTGCGGCGGCCCATACAGCATGGGATCCTCTTTCTGGATCCTTAGAGGTCACGTTTTCTGTGGCCTGTGCAATTGGGGCCAGGCCCTGGCACAACCCCGGATGTCCCATTGCTGCCCTGAGGCACCCCATACCACTTCCCCCTGCCGAGTGGTCGGGCCAAGGGAAGCGTCCCCCTGGTCTAGCTGCCCTTTGCTCCTTCTCTGTGGCCGCCTCAGTTGCCTCCCCCCAGGGGAACCCCTGCTTACGGCACTGCCATCCCCTCAGCTCAGATCGGGAGACTGAATCGTTGAGCTCCCAGTGTTCAGAATCTGATCAGTGTGATGAGATTATCCTCCAGGGTGACCCCTCCTCCCCCCTGAAGAGAGTGGAGCGGGTGTGCATATTAACCCTCATCTACCCATGTGGTACAAAGAAGTGGTAGAGACCATGGATCAGCCGCACCCCACCCCTGCGCCCCCAGGACAGTCTCTCCTGATGTTGGGTTATGGGCCCTCCTCAGGTGTCCTTTCGCTGGCTCACCCCAATAAAGAGGACCAATATTACTTCTTGTTTCCCATTTCCTTTCCCTCAGAGTCAGGGAAAATCACAGTACAAGCCCTGCAAGACACTGGAGCGGCGGGTAACTTTATTGACCTTGGTATGGCACAGTCCTTGGACCTAACGATGGAGGAAGCTTCATCCAACCTGGCCCCTTGTCAGAGTCCATGATGTCCCACCACATCTGACGTCCATTGCACCTCTCAGTTCATGACTTTGGATTCACTGACCACTTCTCAGCGGAACAGGACTTGCTCTACCCTGTAATCTTGGTGGTGGACTGGTGGCGCCACCAAATAGTTTGTTTCAATATTGCAACCAACTCCTTATTGTTCAAAAGCCTCAAGTTTAGTGGTGAGATGCCCTTGCTAAAGACCCTTCCCCAGGGCACATCCCTTGGTTATATTGCCCCGCTGGGCCCCATCTTAGCTGACTTCCCTCTGGACTTTTTCCTCCTACCTCGCCCCATATAAGGCCATCTTCGACATGTCACTGGCATCCAAGCTCCCTTTACACTCAGAATTTGACTTGACTTTCCAGCTGACAGTTGACCTAGTCAAGATCAACTGCCCCCTCTACCCCTATACAGAGGAAGAAGATAGGGCTCTCAGCAGTTGTCTGGACGACATGCTAGAGAAGGAGTGGCTCATCAAGAAGTCTTCCACGATCACCTCCCCCATAGTTTTTGCCAGGAAAGCAGATGGGTCCCTGCACCTCTGCGTCGACTATGGCTACCTCAACAACATCACCATCCCTGACCCGTACCACTTACCCTTAAAGCAGAGCATCACACAGGCCATTGACAAGTCTTGCGTCTTCTCAAAGTTGGACCTGGTGAACGCCTTCAATAAGGTGAGGGTGGCGAGGGGACAGGAGTGGCTCACAGATATCTGCACTCGCCGGGGACTTTTCCAGTTCAGAGTGATGCAGTTTGGCTTGAAGAATGCGCCAGCCATCTTCCAGCACCTCATTGACGATGTGTTGGGGGACTTGCATTTCTCATGTGCGGTGGCCTATAACGATGACATTTTGGTCCATTCCCCCACCCCTGAACAACATGTCAGGTACCTCAAAGCGGTAGTGGCAGCCCTCCACAAGGCAGGACTATTTGTTAAACCCTCCAAGTGCGAATTCTTCAGGGATGAGGTTACCTTCCTAGGGAATCTTGTCCTGAAGAATGGGTATGCCGTCCCCCCTGCAAGCTGGAGGCTATACAGTCTTGGCCTACCCCAACCACTCAAAAACAGCTTTGCAGCTTTCTTGGCACCATCACCTTTTTGAAGAAATTTTCCCCCACTATTGCCCAACTGGCAGCACCCCTGCACCCCCTCACCGGAAAGAACGCCCACTTTAAATGGTCCCCTGAGTGCCAGCAGGCCTTTGAGAATATCAAGGAGGTGTTTCTCAAAGCCCCCATCCTGCGGCATGCTGACATGTCCTACCCCTTAATAGTAGCCTGCGATGCCTCGTCAGTGGCAGTGGGTGCCATGCTGCTGCAGGAGCACAAGGGAGTTGAGCACCCAGTGACCTATTACTCCCAGAAGTTTACCGCAACAGAGTAAGCATGCATAATATATGATAAGGAGCTAGCGGTGGTGGCGTGGTCACTCACCCACTGGTGATATCTCCTGCAGGGCGCCCTGCACAAAATTACTGTTTGGATGGACCATAAGGCCCTGCTCTACTACTGCAAACCTCAGAAGCTAGGACACTGGCAAATTCGCACTTTTCAAGACCTCTGTTAGTTCCATTTTAAGTATGAATTCACCAAAGGCCCACTAAACATCTTGCCAGACATGCTCAGCCGCAACCCCTCCCTGTTCCCCAACGGGGAGGTGGACCCATTAGACCTTATGACAGTAGTGCCCCCTTCCAAATCCTCTCATTAACCCCCCTACTGTATCCTTTGCTGATGTAGAACATAACACTCCGCTCCTCCCACGTGTCCTTGCTTCCCAAACCTGCTGCCCTGAAGGAATCGAGCTTCTAGATGACTTAGAGTCCATGCGCCACAAGAGAACTCCATATATCTTGCAGGATGGAACAATCTGGTTCCGTGATCAGGTTTGGGTTCCTCCTTCCCTATGCAGCCATGTCACTGAGGAACACCACATCCTCCAGACCGTCGGCCACCCCATTATCAAAAAGTGTGAAGATCTCGTAAAGAGAACCTATAATTTGCCTAGGTCCTCAAAGGACTTTCTTATTTGGATTTCTCGTTGTGTCACCTGCGCCTGGACAAAATCGGATTATTCTTGAAAGAAGGGACTGTAACACCCCTTGCAGCAGGCTGAGGGGCCATGGACCTTGGTCTCAGTGGACTTAATCGTGGAGCTCCCACCCTTCTGTGGCTTGATGCAATAATGGTAGTTGTGGACTGATTTACCAAGTTGGCACTCTTTATCCCCTGTCTCTCTTATATTACTGCGGTGGAGACCGCAAATTTACTTGTCAACCATGTCTTTGCCATGAATGGTCTCCACAAGGAGATAGTGAGTGACAGGGGACCCCAGTTCACAGCCTGGTTCTGGGAAGAGTTGTTGACACTCCTTTACATCAAGCCCTGTAGATCCACTGCCTACCACCTCCAGTCCAATGGGCAAACCAAGCGGGTCAACCAGGTACTGGAGCAGTACTTGCGCTGCTATGCAATGGCCTCGCAAGACACCTGGGCAAGGACCTAACCCTAGCACATTTCGCATACAACATCTCCATCCATTCCTCAACCAGCTTATCTCCCTTTGAGGTCACTCTGGGGTATAACCCCTCTTTCCAGATTGGTCCCCAACTCTTCTCAGCAGCTCCAGCCACTAAGGACCACGTAAGCTCTCTCCATGAGATGCACAACCTGGTTTGCGAACACTTGACAAAGTCCATTGAGGACTACAAGAAGTTCGCTGATCAGAAGCATCTTCCAGGGCATGAGATCCTGGTTGGTTCCCTTGTCATGTTAGATACCCACAACATTTCCATGAAAGCCCCCACCCACAAGCTCGCAGCTAAACACTAAGGACCCTTTGAGGTCTAGAAGGATTTAGGCAATGGAGCCTACCGCCTGAGACTGCCCACGCACTGGAAGCAACACAATGTCTTCCACACTCCCTTCTAACCCCCTTTAAGGGGGAAAGGCCAACATCCCCCAAGCCAATCGTCGTCAGGGAATCCCAGGAAGCGGATGTGGAGGCCATTATAGCTTCCTGAAGGTCCCGCCAATCCATTCAGTACTTGGTCGCCTGGAAAGGTTACCCCTCATATGAGAACAGCTGGGTGAATGTGCGCGATTGTACAAACTGCATGGACCTGATAGAGGAATTCCACGCCTCCCACCTGACAGCGCCCCACCCTCCTCAGAAGATAGCGGCCATTCTAGCCATAAAGTTACCAGGGTGCCACAAGAACTATGCTTTGGTCCATGCACCCAGGGATGGGATCCTCCCTGTTGAAAAAGGAAAGGGTAGTGTAAGTCTTGGGGACCAGCCCTTGCAAATGGATAGGGTTCAGCACCCCTTCCAGACGTAAAGGGGCCCCAAGGCTCCAGTGGACCCTCTGTCACAGCTGGGCGAACTGGCCCATGTGATAGATGAGCGCTGGGTGATGGCTTTCCCAACCAAAGACATCCCACTCCCACCTCTTCCCCCCTCTTCAATCCTGGTAAGTTTGATAGAAGGGGTCTGAAGGGAGATGGAACACATCAGGGGTCATGGAGAGGGCCCTGGGACCACCCACTCCCCAGGAAAACCATGGCCAAAATTTGGGAAAATGGCAATTCCAACATCGGAGCCCAGCTGGCAATTTCTGGACTGGGGGAGCCAGTCCAGACTAAGCCTGCTTCAGAAGCCAGATTGTAATGTGGCTCAGATCACAAACCCAGTCCCAAACGACTCAGATCATCTGACCAACGCTCCAAAATGAATACAGGGAGTTCAGATCGCATGAGTAGCCCAATTGAGGGACTGGCTTGAATCAAGAGTAATTTGATCATGGACCCCTGCCTCCTGGGATGAATCTGGACCGCCCAAGCCATGCAACTAGGCCAACTCGAGTCACCAGGACCTGGATTGGTAGTATCAATGTGGTTTGGCCCCAAGAATTTGGAAAAATATGCAAAAATTTTCTAAGCTTTTGCTAGAATTGGCTACAGCCTTCTAACTTCCTCTGATCCAGCCAACCAAATCCCTTCCCTATCCCCCAAATGACCAATCCCTCAATACATCCCCATGCATATACCCCAGTTTAAAAGGCAACTGCTCCCGCTGAGGGCAGTTGTCAGTTCATTATTTTTTATTATTGAATAAAATCCAAAGTATCCGCCTAGTTTGCCGCAGCCTCCATCTACCTTTAAAAATTTATAAAAATTCCGCCAATTGATCTGACAAAGTGCGCCATTGCCCAAATCCTCCTGCTGATTTTTACTGACTGGATTATTTGGTCACTTGATCCTGCCAGACTGCAGCGGATCATAAATGAAATAATTTACCTTACCCCCACTGACAAACCCACTGGTTCATCCATTTCCACACATCCATTTAACAGAGGCCCTTCCATCTGTTTAGTCGCTGAGTCTGCCAAAACCGCTCGCCAGTTAGAGCAGCCCCAAGGTGTCCCTTCCCTGCTGTGCATAGTTCAGCTTCCATAGCCACCTCTGCCGCTGCTGGTCCAGCCCACCAGCAGGACCTAGAGCGCCCCCTCCATGGGAAGCTCAGTCCCAGCCCCTCTCATGGGGCTTGCCATACCTCCGTACATATTTCAATATTTTGAAGGCCTCTGTGCCATCCCTCGTTGGCGTGCAAGCCCCCTTATCTGAATCCGAAGGCCAGCAACTGTGAACCCTGGAGGAGTTGTCATCCTCGCTGCCTCTCCCACCCTTGGGGGTTGCCCCCGCAAGACTCGCGGTTGCCCCCAATGCAACCATCTGGTTTGCCTTGGGGGCCTTTGGTATGTTACTGAACTTTTGCTTTCCTCACATCTCCCATAGAACCCCACTTCTATTAGTCACCCGGAACGCTATGCCTCTGGCATACTGGGGCCTCCACTGGGTGCTCGCGCACCCCAACTGGGAGCCCAGTCTAGTTCTTCTTACTTGTATCCGTGACATTCATAACCTACTTTAAACTTGTCAAATTGTAGCATTTTTTCATATATATTTTATGTTAGGCCTTTTTCATGGCAAAACTGTTGTTGAAAGCTTGTGCTAGCAATTTAATTAGAGTATCATCGAGTTTTTCAACATAATGAGGATAATTGTTATTGCTAGGATCCTCTAAGACCAAATATAATAGTGATTATAGGGCAGGATGTCTTTCATACAGCAACTGAATAGGTGACATCCTGGTAGTGGATTGATAAATGTTGTAGGAAAACATGATTAAACTCAAGTAGGTGCTTTATTTGGATTTTTTTTCAAAGTTAAATTTTAGATACTATTCACTAACATCTCATTTTATTGCTCAACTGTACCATTAGTTTCAGGATGATAGGGAGCAGAAAGCACGCCTCTTACTCTTATTAAAAGGTTGAGCTTAGATAGGACATGTGCAGCAAAATTAGTTCTAATATCTGTAAGGATGATCTTCGGACACCCATGCTTGTGGATAATAACTTTGAGGACAAACTTAGCTATAGTTGCTGCTTCTTCTTCCCAAATATCCTTAGCATTGACCCATTTAGTCAAGTTATTGATAGCCACAATAATGTACTTGACCTTTGAATTTCTTGTGGTAAGAGCTATGACAATGTTGATAGATATGGTATGCAAGGCAAACTTGGGCTGAACAAGCTGATAAGATGTGCTTTTTTGGAATGTGTTTTCGCCCTGACACTCTGAATATAACTCTAGAATTTCCTGAATGTCAAAATGCATTGACTCCAAAAATGGATTCGCTTCTGATGCTCCTTCATCTTCTATAAATTTACCATGTCATATGGCCTTATGGGCAGCTATAATAATGTCCATTCAGGACGATGGTCATGGGAATATATACAATTTGCCCTCAACAATCTTGTAAAAGTGTCCATTTTTGATTATTGTATTTTTTGAGTTTAATATTTTTTGACTAATTTGGGATCGTCTTGGTACTCTGCACTGATCATTTTCTTGAACAACTCATTTGCGGCCAAACTAAGTGTAGCAATATTGGGTAGTTGGGAAAAACAGTTGGCGTTATGATGCTTAACCCCCACATTATGCTCAATTGTGTAATAATAAACTTGAAGCAACAACGCCCAGTGGGCTAACTTGCCCTCAGGCTCCTTAAAATTGTTTACCCATCTTAGGGACTTATGATCAGTAACAACTTTGAAGTGAGTGCCATAAAGATAGACCAGAAATTGCTTATAAACATATATGACCGGAAAGAATTCCCATTCTGTCACCATATAATTTCTCTCAAAAAAGTTTAAGGTTTGACTAGCAAAAGCAACAGGATGTTCTTCGTCATCCTCCCCTATATGAGGTAATACAGCTCTGATTGCCATGAGTGATGCATCAGTTTAACAATAATTTCGTGATTGAAGTCTGGATATTGTAGGATGGGGGCCACCAATAGTGTTGATTGAAGCTGATTAAATGCTTCTTCTAATGCTTTCTAGCATCTAATTGGCCATAATTGAATTGGTTTGTGATATTAAGTATCAATGGTATTGATGACGTCATTACCACAAACTAAGTCAAATTTATCTTGTGTGAATATTTACTGACATTTTGAAAATAACTCCTAAGCTTGACTCTTCTCAAAGTTGGTCAAGTTACTCAAATTGATTATCGGGACAACGTTGTTAATGCTATTATGTTATTTTCAGGAAGCCCTATTTTGACAAATGTTCCAAACCTGTAAAATAAGTTATTTCTGTGGTAGGGAATTAATTCAGATGGCGATTATCTAATGTCTCTTGATGGTAATGGGCCGATTTTGTAGGTTTGCAAATAGGATATGAATTTTAACATGGGACTCCAGCTGATCCTTCCCAATGGCAGGCGCAACTTTATTTTGTTCAATTTCATCTAGGCCTGAATTAACAATAGAAAAGCGTTATCTATTATCTCATTAAAATGGCGCACAGGACAAGTAAGCAAAATTGAATTTTGCGTGTGCTTTAACTCTGGCATAGGTAAATTGTCATAACCTAATATAAGGGCTTTATACCAAAGGATTTTACACCATTATTTGGGTTTTCTTCTGGTTCATCCAGATCAAATTGATAATTTGGTTTCAACTTAATGAAGACTTTACCTTCACTTAAGTGAAATCATTTTGTGTGGAAGTAAGAATTTTTGGTATAACTTTAGGCATAAGAATCCAAGTAAAAACTCTTTGCACGATTTGTGGGAGTTAATTATATCCTCCCATCCCAATGACTGAGGCCATAAAATGTCTTTTGTTTGAATGAAAACATTTGCTTTTGGTGGTTCCTGTTAAGAATGCATTACTGAGCTTATGTGAGCACTAATTGTTAATATATAAATTATTGCTCACTTGTTAATATAGTTCTGCGCGTATAATTGGAAAGAAGTTAAGCCAAAATATCCTCAATTTTCAATAGTGTCTTACAGTATATTGACCATTTGGAAGCTCACTAAGTTTATTTAAATTATACGACTCTTATGGTCTTCTCAGGCTTAAAATTATCTTAAATTCAGGTACTTCTACCAATGCAGGCAAAGCTAAAAGCTGGTGATTTTGTTCCTAACGTATTGTTGACACTCTTACAAGAACTAATTCTAATAAAACCAGATGAAAGAGAATTAAGAGAAGATATATTGGGAGCTAGGTAGGGTAAGCTGGGGCCTTTGCGTGGCGTGACTTAGATAAGCCTGCAGATACATAAGTGAGTATCTAACACCAGAACCCAAAGAGGAAGCACAGAAGGGTTCAGCTTTAGCCTGGAAGAGGTGTGTGATAGGAGTTAATGAATGTGACTGACCTGTTCTTGCGGTTGACTTCCACTCTCATTTGGTGGAGAATACAGATGGGAAAGTGGAGGCAAGACTCAGTAGTATCATCTGTAAAAATACTTCCCTATTAGGCAGGGCTCTTCAAAAGAAGTTACTAGTAACAATGGCGGTAAAACCTGATTATTTGTACTTGTACACATGTCTACAATCATCAACGTGGTTTTCTAGATTAACCTGAAATCTGGATACCAGCCAGTGGCTTATGTGGGCCTACACTGTTGCAGAGAAAGGCAAGAGCTTTTCGCGCACTAAACTGATGGATCTATTGGAATCCTGTCAATCTGTTGCTTGCGGGTACTTATGCACAGAATCTCAACAATAAAAAAGATTCAGGAGTGTTAAAGCTCTAGGCAGCTGCTTATGATTCAATGGCTAAAAATAGTCCACTAGATTAATTTGAACTTTTTTAAGATTAGGTACAACAAGTAATACTTTATAAAAATTACACCTCCTTGTAATAGGGTATTTGAAGTCTAAAATGAGAGGAATGAGAGAATTTGGAATAGGAAGAGGGTAGCTCAAATTAGCTAAATGATGATTCAACCTATCAGAAAATTCAAAAAATGTCATCTTAATAAGGCTTTATTTTTAGGTGTCATGTCAACAGCAGGGATCACGAGTTTATGTGGTAATGACATAACATAAGTTATCTAATCAGCCACCTTTAAGATATTTTCATATTGGCTGATCCCTAGATTTCCTAGTTTTGATTATTGGGTAAAATATCTTCACCCTCCAGTGTCCCCTTCAGGTCTATAAAAAGGGGTTTTTTTAAGAAGTAGCGCTTAATTTAAGTTAGTTCATGGGTGGGCTCTAAAGTCAGTTTGCCTTTTCTGATGGGGGTTTGATGTAAACTCATTAATCCAGTTCAAACTATTCTGCTGAGAATTAGAAGGGGAATTACTAATTTTATTTTGGAAATAATTAACACTGAAACATTATTATCAACTTGTCATACATCTAAATGTCTGAAATTACCTTTTCAAGATTGTTGGGTGCATTAGGGGCGTAGAAATCGTCCATGTAATAAGTTTATAGTAACTATAGAAGCAAGAGACTTAATAAATTCATCACCCCTCTATAGGTGATGAAGAAAGGTCCTCCCAGATGTACCTGAGCTTTACTTCTGGGAGCGATGCAATTGTGGTAGTATAAAACCAAGTCTGATATTTAAAAAAGAGGGAAAAGGTGACCTATACTCAATAGCTGCTCAGCCCTCTTTAGTGAAATTTTTACTAAATTGGGGTTAGAATTTTGATAAGCCCATATTACCCAGCCAATTATATTACATATATCTGTTTGCTCACTAAGGGATTAGATCCTCTAGTGGATGAGGGAGTTATTGATTTAATAATAACTATTGTTTAGTAATTAACCCTAAAGAATACTTACTGATCTGGTGAGTGTTGATCCGCTAGATTGGCGATATTTCATCAATGATTCCATACAATAAATCTACTAAATAGTTTGATTGCTAATGTATCAAATGGTAATTTAATTACTAGTCAATCAGGGGTTGTTGCTATTGACTCAGAATTATATATAGTTATGAAGTATTGACAATGCTTCTAAGGGTAACTTTTAGGTTAACTTTTTACTGTTTGCAGTTTGCAGTTAATGGGTAAATGTCCCATTACCTAATCAGACTGTTAGCCCAAAGAGTTTACTCTGCTGAAGTTGATTCAAGATTGTGGGTACACATTCAAATTTTACCATGAAGAGGTTGTGTCTCTGGTTGGTGGTGCAATCTGATTATGTGAATGAGGAAGGTCCTCATGGGTGCAACTCCAGAGGGCTAATCCAATGGCAATGGCTGTCAATTCCCAGTAAGACGCCAATAGAAGATTTGGTGCCAGATCCCCTATAAAATCCCTAATTTTTTGTATAAATAAAAAGATCTTAATTTGAAAAACTTACTTATTTACACATTAGTTGCATATTTTACTCTTTAGTATAAGATTGCAAGGATCAGATATCCTTAGGCTATTTTGTTTTTTAACAGATTTCTGCCGGCTCTGCAGAAAAGAATAGGAAAGAGTTCCCTACCAGTATGGAGATATCTTCAAGGGGAAGAACCTGCTTAGCATTGGACCCTATTCTCAATGTGGCTTTAAGATCAGTCAACTTATAAAATAGTCTTTTTTATTTTATTTCCTAATTCATTAAGTTAATCTAATCAGCGCAATTTTTCAGGAATCTGTACATTTAAATGTGGGATCTGAAGCAAGTTACAATTCATAAATGTAAAGCTTCCATAATTTAACAAATAGGGACTCACTACAGAGGTTAAACAAGTTATTAAAAAGTTAATTTTACAAATAATGACTTTTTAAAAAATGAACTTCAGAAACACTAAAATGGAGTTGGACACTAATAACAAGAATGTGTTGAGCTTGGAAGCACATGCCAATTTAGATTCCTTTGAGAAATGGGTGACAAAAGCAGAGGGAGAGGTTGAGCAAGTCAAAATACGCAATAATTATTTTTGGTGGAAGGCTGACTTCTTGAAGCAAAAGGAGGGCATTTTAATCAAGGAAATAAATTCCATAAGCTGAATGTGAAGCAGACAGGAAAAAATTCCGTTAGGTTTTAAGAGGATATGGCAAGAATGTTGAGGTGTATTGAGGAATTAGAGAATCACAAGTGTGATTTCACTCAACTAAAGGCAAATGAAGCTGATGATATTATGCTCAGTATTTCCAGTTGGGAAGGTACCCCATAAAGAAAGATGCCTGGTGTATTTGTTGCTATGTTGGAGATCACTTCCAAAGCTACAATTGTTAGTCAGATTGCCAGGCAGGAAGCCCTTGCCAATGGAGCTATCAAAGAGTTTTGGGATACATAAAAATTGAACACATATCACCGGGATAATAAACAGGCGATTTTCCGCCTTTTTGGCTAACAATGCTCAGATAATCAGACCACCAAAAAGTGCTAACTGTTATAATTTCTTTGGCACCAATTGCCTGAATCTGGTGTTGCTCCACCTTAACAGGGAAAATTGGTTGTACGCTGAAGCAAAGGAAGTGATCATAACTGAATTTTCAAGTCCTACTAGAATAGCAATCACAAACAAGGATTTATGGGTATACAATTCTAAAGGCGAGACCTTGGCCAATATTTCCAATTGTTTTACTAGGATTAACAGATCCCAATAGGGGCAAAAGTACTTTCAATTTTGATACATGTATAGCCATGAAGTTAGTGCTTCAGCCCTACAGAATCCTGCATCACACTATGGCATCAGCGCTGTTATAACAAACTTCCAAATTTCAGATGGTAGATCATCTAAAGATGTTGGGAACAACCATCACCGCGCCTAACTTATGAAATGAAGAAATTCCAGCCAATTATTGCAAAAATATGGCGGAATTAGAAGATGACGTTTCAAAGAGTATTGAAAAAGTCATTGATCAGAAAAATTGAGTTTTAATGGGGAAAAACCTGATGGATCCAAGTGGAAGGATAAAGCAACTAACAAATATGGAAAAGTGGAACAATAGAACATTTTGCCACCAAAATCTGAGAGAAAAGTATGAAGAGATGTAAATTTTGTGGTGCCTCCAGAGGAGGAAGAAAAAGCTCAAAATTCGGGAAAAGGCCGTCCAGTCTAGATGCAGAACAACCTAAAACTGCAATAGAACCTGTTCCGATGGATATCTGCTAAGAATTGAGTGGCAGGACCAGCTTAGGTTGCAACTGGTCTTCTAGAAGTAGTCCTGAAGTGCTAGATAACTCAAAATGAAAAATGATCAATCAAGAAATTGTGATAAAATTGCTTGATCTTAAATTAGCCAATCAATGAGAGAGGCAGGAAATGCCAAGAAATAGGATTTAATCTAGATAAACTTTGATAGAGATAACATTATCAAATTAATCCGTATGAATAGGGGATCATTTCCAGTAATACTTGTAATTTAATCTGAATGTTAGGGTTGACAAAAAATACCAAAAATTATAAAAGTTAAAAAAAATATAAGAAAAAGAAAAAAGATGATAAAAGATAAAAACATGGATAAAAATTAAAAAAGTAAAAGATGAAAAAAATATTAAAAATATTGATTTTTAATATGCCATGGAAAAAGAATTTAGAGGATTTCCCGCCTGCCAAGTGAAGAGGAGGGGGTGAATTATGATGGGAAAGAGTAAAATGTTCAACAGGGGCCAGCTCATGTTGCAACAGGGTCCACTGGGATGAAGTACCAAGGCGCTTAATTGAAAGAGTATCAGTAGGATCAGTTTGGGATGAAACTAGGTACTCTGGGAAGAGTTCCTTTGATAAGTATCTGTAGGACCAGATTGGGTTAAAACAGGGTCCGCCATAAGTAGTCCTGGGGCCCTAGTAAGGATTCAGAAAAACCAGCTGAGAGGATCCTGTGATTGACGAGGAGTCATTGGAACCCATCCTGGAGTAAGTACAGGTTGAATAAGAGCCATTAAGAATCCGTCCTGGGGTTTATACATGCTGACCAGTTCATTCTCAGCAAGGATGACCAACATAATCTGGTGCAGGATGATGCCACAAGAACTGCACTTGAGAGAGTTGCCATTAAATAAGAAGCAAGGAAGAGGGCCACGTTGCTGAGGTTAGCATGAGTATTGTGAATGTGAGTAGAGCCATGCTCCACTAAAATTATCTTGAAGTATGAAGGCCCTGGCCCGAGGAAGCATGCTCTCCCCATCTTCTTATCTCTTGGTTAGTAATCTAGTAATGTGGGGGAAATTTTATGATTTTGATATGCCCAAACATCCAAGATGATTAGATTACATATATCTGTTTGCTTACTAAGGATTACTATTCTAGTGGTTTTGGGAGTTATCATTTTAATAGCTATTATTTGAGGAATTAACCCTTACAGATTTTACTGATCTGCTGGCTGTGAACCGTTGAATTGGCCCTGTTTTATCAGGGATTATTCCAGACAATGTATTTACTTTATGATTTGATTGCCAATGTGATTGTTGGTATTGTGAGGGTGTTATCATGTATCCCTTATATTTTTTCCAGGGAATCTGAAGTTGAAGGGTGTTGGATAATACCTGTTTTCTTCTTTTGGTCAAGAAGTCTTTTACCAGATACTACGTCTGGTAAGGCTTTTCCAAAAATAGATTATATCAATTTTAACCTAAAATTGATGAAAAGAAGAAAGAAGGTAAAATTTATTTCAGTCAAAGCGTCATTATAAGGAAGTTTTGTTCAGTAAATCTCTAAGCTAAGATCTAGACTCATGAAAAATCAGGGATTAAGTGTTAGGTTAGTCATTTTGGTCCAATAGGATTTGCTCGCCTCATAGATTGGGTTTGAACCCCAATACTAGGGCATGGTATGTCATCTGAAATTGTCCCCAATAAGGGCCTAGCCATTTGGCCAGCTCAGGTTTGATTCCCGTTATTTACCTTGTTCAAATCTCCAATTTGGGTTGGAATCCTGACAGTAATAATTGGTAATTTATTATTAGTCAATCAGAGTATGTCACCTATTGACTCAGGAGCCTATGTATAGTTACTGAAGTATTGACAATGCTTCTGAGGGTAACTTGTGGTTTGCCCTTTTAGGTTTTTCAGTCTTCATTTGATGGTTTAAGGTTCTATTACTTATACTGCTATCCCAAAAATGGTACTCTGCTGAGGTTGATTAAAGATTGTGGGCACTTTCTGAAATTGACCATAAAGAGGTCACAATTCTGGCTGGAGTGCAAAGAAATTAGGTGAATAAAGAAAGTCCTCATGGGTGAAAAATCAGAGGGTTAATCCACCAGCAACGGCTGATGATTCCCAGTGTGGCGCCAACAGAAGAGTTAATCGCCAGGTTTTTATAGAATTCACTGATTTTTCTAGTATATAAAACAGATCTTAGATTTTTAAACCTTAATTATAAAAGCATTAGCTGTATAGTTTACTCTTTGGGATAATATTGCAAGAATCAGATATCCTTAGGTTATTTTTGTTTGCTATCAGATCTCTGCCAGCTATGCCTGAAGAAAATAGAGAACAGTTCCCTACCAGTCTGGAGATATCTTTAAGGGGAAGAACACCTGTTTAGCGTTGGACCTTATCAAGACCTTCAAAAGTTTAGATGAAGCCTCAGCTTAGGCTTATGACTTATTGTTTACTTTGGGCAATCTAAACTAATATTTACTATTATTATTTTAGCAATTGATGCTTTGTTAGGCCAAAGGCCCAAAAATATAATTTAACTTCAAATTACTTAGCATCAGAAAAAGGCAAGTAATATTGCATAATTCCCTGATGGATGAAATTGGGATTATCCGCCATCTAAGTGCTCCACTAGTCAATACTTCAGGCTGATGTTCCCTGTCTAAACTACTATTCTTTCCTGTAGGGAACGAATCCCTATTTTCAATTCTATCTAACCTTATCTCCAACTCCGCTTTATCTTATGAGTACCTTTATCTGTTATCTACTTCCCTTTATCCATTAATACTTTATTTGGATAATATCATCTAATCTGCTCCCAGTTACAAAAGGACTTGCACTGATTGTTCCTTATATCCCTTCTCTTATCCCTTATTTTACTATTCCTACTTAAGGTGCAAATCAACAACTCTAAAAATAACATTTTTCGCTCTGCCTGATTTTATAATCTTTTAGCAAATGACTAATATCTTGAGACCTATAAACTTGGCTAAGTTAAGTCACACTTACTCTTTCAGTAATCAATCTTGGCTAGCTTTAAAGGACCAACCTTCAGACTCACTCAGTCCCAACAGACTTTATATTTAACGTGGCTTAAGAGCACTCAACTAAAATATTATTCAGCATACTATCATCGTGACAATTTATTCAGTTAATCTAATTAACGCAATTTTCCAGGAATTTGTGCAGTTAAATAAGGGAGCTAAAGCGAGCTACATCCATAAGTGAAAAGCTCCTAGAATTTAAAAATTAGTTATGGTATCAGATTGTAGCTAAATTATGTGTTGAGCCAGCCTCCTCATGGCTTTTTCAGGATCATCAGTTCTAGCAGAAAAATATCTTTAGTTAAGAGGACGGGTGCCCTAGGTTCTCGACATTTAAGTGGAAAGGAGACATTTTCAGGGATATGGTGATATCTGATATAATATTCCATAAGGGCACTATGCTAGAAATAATCCCAATGTAGAAGGTCTGAAGTAGCCATTTTAATAATGTAGATACTAAGGTTCCATTCGCTCTTTCTATGGTGCCATTTATAGGAGGGTTATAGGGGTCTGAAAAGAGTTGTGCTACCATGGAGGTAGACAGGATCTTAACCACTCCGGAGGGGAATTTCTTCCCGCTGTCACAGAGTAGAACCTGGGGGCAACCATGGCAAGTGAAAATATACTGATAAAGGAAAGTTGTGATAGCTTTGGCAGTTTGGGCTGGGAGAGCCACAACTTTGGCCCAATTCAAAAAAGTGATTAATTCCTACTAGTATGTGTTGATTCCCACTGGTATTCTGGGTAGGGGACCTACCAAATCTAGGCTTATCATGTAAAACGGTCGTTGAAGGGATAGTAAGTTGATATTGATATGTGGTCTTGAAACTGGATTGTTTTTTTCAGATTAAGCAGGCATCCAGGACTTCATAATAGAACCCATAATTCCCTCCTAATCTTACCAACCTCTAATCCATTCATAAGTTTTCTAAACTCCATAATATCCAAGTGTAGAGTGGTCCTTAAGATAACAGGCACTCGTCTTAAGGTCAAAGATAGGGCAACCAATTTTACCCTACCTTTTTACATAACTTCCTGCTCTCCACTTTGGTGTTGTGGGAGTGACACACTAGCATTTTCTTAACAGTTTTATTCTCATCATCTCATGCATCTGGGGTCATTAAAATTTCATGCAATCTCTTGGCCTCATTATTATCAAAGTGAAGAATAGAAAATTGAGTCAACCCAAGACATTCATATGCTGAGTTCCTTCTTGATGTTCAATCTTCATGTCATAATGTTAGAGCTTTAAGGACCAATGATCCAGCCATCTGGTAGGATTCTTCATATCTTGTAATCATTTCAAGGAGGCGTGGTCATTAATCACGATGAAGGTAGTTCTATACAAAAAAGGTTGATAATATTTTGAAGCAATTAAGACAGCAAAGCACTTTTTTGTTTCTATGACGCTGTAGTTGCGTTCAGCTTTTACCAACATCTTGTTGAAATATAAAACTGGATTATACACAACGTTACCATCCAATTGATCTAGGATGGCTCCAATGATATTTTTAGAGACATCAGTAAACAAAAAGAAAGGTTCACCACAGCCCAGGTGATGTAGAATAGGACGTTCTTGAATCATTTATCTTAGCGTCTCAAAAGCAAGCTTTTGCTCACCACCCAAATAGAAAGGAGTTTTCTAACCAATAGTCAAATGAGAGGCTCACTTAACTGGGTGAAATAGGGGCTGAATTGATGGTAATACCACATCAAACCCAAAAACACCAGGATAATTTGTAGGTTTTGAGGTAGAGCCATTTTTGATATTTCTCAACCTTATCTTGTAAGGGTTAAATTCCTTCCTGTGAGATATCACTTCCAATGAAAACTTTTTTAAAAAAAATTTATATGATGGGTTTAACTTATTGCTAAACTCACAAAGGCGTTTAAAAATCTTTTTTGAATGAGTAAGATGTTAGTTGAAAGTTTTAGAAAAAACTATGATGTTATCAATATAGCCAATCGCACAACTTAGCTTAAGATCCTGTAAGATATGATCCAATGCTCTTTGGAATGATGTGGGCACATTAAACAACCTCTGAAATATTTGGGTTGGCTGAAATGGGTCTTCACTGCAAATGAGAGCTCATTTTTACTGATCTTGTGGGAAGATCCATTTGCCAGTATCCGCTTGCCAAGTCCATAGTTAAAAAGAATTTGGAGCTAGAGAGTTCTGCAAGAGTTTCATCGATGTAAGGGATTATAAAACATCTTTTTTGTAAGGTTCAATTTTCTGTAGTCCATAACTACCTGATGACCTCCAATTTTTCTTTTTTGTCATAAAGATAGGAGACGCACAAGGGCTTTGGAAAGGTACTAGTAGCCCAGCGTTTAGTAACTGTTTGAGCTCTGTCTCATAGTTGCTATTTGACCTTTGATTTATGATAAGGTTTAGATGGTATAGAACTGGCATCACTAAAATCAATTGAGTGGCTCCAATCCTTCATGTGTCCATAATTAGTATCAGGTTTAGAGAAGATTACTGATGGCATCAGATAAAGAATTAGCTTCTTCAAGCTCTTCTGGGGTTAGTTTTCTGAAATATAAAGGTTAGGCAAAGTAAATAACAGTTTTTTAGTAGAGAAAATCATATCTAACATAGAACTGATGAAGTGATTTTTCTCTAATCTTTGATTTTTATCAGCAGGCCTTTACTTATTTTCTGATGTTTTTTCTTGATAATGTCCAGATTAGTGATATTCCACAATAGAATAGTGATAGGTCGCTGGTAGGTAATATCTAGTATACCATGCAATACTTGAAGTTCTAAGGGGCTTACTCTATTAAAGCTATTATGTGTAATAAGCAGTTCTAGCGGATTTGCAATGTAAACTTGGTGCCAGTCACCCATTGTTCACCAGACTTTATCAATACTGTTCTGAAGCATAAAACGGAAGGCCCTCTAAAGCGTCTACTGAATCAAGCAATTTATTTGTAATTTTCCTGAAGGTTAAATAATGTAAAGATAATGAAGAAGAAGGGTACTCAGCCAGGTAAGTCTGTTTATTTCCCGTTGGGGGCTTTATGGTTTCGAGCCAGTGGAACCTCATAATTGAGCTAGGAGAGATAACCCTGTTTCATGTTAATAATTTCATCTTACTCAAGCATAAATTGAGTGCCAATAAGCATATTGCAACTATTTTTATCCACGGCCACAGAAGGTGTTGACAGGATAAGCTTCCCAATTCTGATGGGTAAGGAGGAGTATGCCCCAATGACACTAGTACTGTTGGGACCCGCATTTCCATACCATTAGGAGTATTCTAAGCCAGGCGCCAACTTAATCTTCTTGATAATTTTTAAAGATCACATATATCTGGGAAGTAATTTCAAAGATGGCCATAACCCGTACCTTGTTGATGATAACCTCTACCCTGGTTATATTTCCGCCAAAGTTAGGGGGGAGAGCAGAACCTCCTTTAGATAGAAAGTAGAGGCAGGTTATTGATCTGTATCAGGATATCTATCTGATGGACTGCAAAGTATGAACATACTGAATAGGTCAGATCAATAAGGCGATGAACTGTTCAGCATCACTTGCGGTATTGTTAACCTCAGGGCACCGCATAACATGGCTGATAGGTTTCATTTGGTATCATGGCCTTATTTACTCCTTCAGGGTTCAACTAATTCGGTATACCTACTTCAACTGGGGCTCCTAGTACATAATATTCAACGCCTTCATAAATCCCTTCAGATTCTTCATTAGAGTGGTTATTTATACAAGCCAGATGAGCGATTGAAGGGAAGTCAGAGATTCAGGCATGTCAGTTCATCAACTTCATTATTACAACACACATTATCAACATGCCCTTCCTTGTTGCAGTAAATGCCTTGAGGCACTCATTTGGCTTCAGCTTTAGATCTTCAATGGTCAAGGTTCAGGGTTTCAACACATCTTCTTGGGTAGTATCAAGATTATGGAAATCAGCCACCTCTAGCAGAGTCTCCTTGATATCGTAAACCTCCCAGAAAGAGCATTTGACCAAAGCAATGTGAATCGCCAAGTAAGGGGGGAGCCAATCCAGCCATAATAGCAGCAAAGGCAACGTCAAGGGGTAAATCTTTGCAATTGACGGAGACTGAGCTTCACTGTAGGATTGATCAATGAAGGTGGCAACCAATTCTCCCTTTTGCATGCTAAGGCGCATAAAGACTTTTCTTTCTACTTAAACTATTCTTTAAGCCAATTTTTTAATAAACGCTTCCTTAACCTCCGCCCATGTACTAAGGTTGTCCATATGAGGAACCATTACCTCTTAGCCATGCGACCTAGGCAAGGAATGATGTGCTGAATTTTATGGTGATCAGTCATCCCACCATGGCAGATTCATAGATGTATAGAAATAAAGCAATGTTACCCTCACTCAGGATAAACTTGTCTTTAAATGTGGGTTTAAAAGGGAATGAGATTACATAGTAAGGGCATGAACAGCAGGAGCGTCCTCATGTGACTTTGGAGATGAACGCCATTCAAGCTTCTCAAGGCATGACAAAGCTATCACTAGTTGCTGTCCTAAAACGGCTATCCTTGGTTCATCAAAGGTTAGAGTAGGAGGGCTATCCACTGAATGTCATCCATCTTATTTTTTGAGTATATTGTGGTGTACAGGGTCCCCTATAGCGAGCACCACTTGTTAAAGTCCTGGCAATCTGTTGCATGTGGGTGCTTAGGCATAAGGTTTTTAACAATATAACAGATACAGGAGTGTTAAAGTGCTTGACGGCTGCTTATGATGCAATGGCTAAAATTTAGTCTCCAGTAGATTAATTCTAAGGTTTTTCAAGAATAGGTAAAACAAGTGATACTTTATTAAAATTACCTCACAGTATTTAGGGTATTTGGAGGCTAAAATGAAAGGAATGAGATAAATTTGAATAGGCAAAGGGTAGCTTAATTTAGCTAAATGGTGACTTAACCTGTCAGAACTCTCAAAAATCTTTTCACATTGATAAGGCTTTATTTTAGGTGTCAGGTCAACATCAGGGATCATGAATCCATGAGGTAATGACATAACATAAGTATTAATCAGCAATCTTAAAAATATATTATCTCAGCTGTTTACTAAATTTCCTAGTTTTGATTGGTGGGTAAAATCTTTACCCTCCAGAATCCCCTTCAGGTCTATAAAATGGGGTTATTTTCTCTTAAGAAATAGCACTAAATTTAATTTAGTACACATGTGAGCTTCCAGGTCAGTTTGCCTATTCCGCCAGGGGTTTGATGTAAATTCATTACTCCAGTCTGAATTTTTCCACTGAGAGTTAGAAGGGGAATAATAATTTTGGAAAATTTGACACTGAAACATACTTATCAACTAGTCATATATTTAATTGTCTGACAAGATTTCCTTGAAAGGACTGCAACGCTTCCCACATAAAAAGGGTCTGGAGATTAATCTATTATAAGAAGCTTGTAGAGACTAACTCAATTACAGAAATTAAGCAGGTGTGGTTTCTTTTAAATTAAAGACTTTTTGTCTCTTGGTTGGAAATTGCTGCCAAGGGTATTGGGTTTCCGCCAGATGCGCTTGCTGGTGCTAACGCTGAGGCACTCAATATGGTGGCTGACTGCAGGAGGCTATGGTCAGCTGAGAGGACAAGGGCTGCTTTAGGCGCAAGGTTGGACGAGACTTTGTTCATTAGAATAGAATGAAACTTAAATAAAATAAGATAAATATTATATCCTACTGAAAAAGTACTTTATTAGACTAAAATGTATTGATATTTATAGGGTGCGTGGGGACACAGTGCCTCAAGGATCGTTGTGGCCCCATCCATTCAGGATCTTTCCTGGTCTTCTGGATTGAACACCATTTTGAACCTTACTTGGTTTTCGCCGCCCTCGTGGCCATATTAGTGGAAACTCCGCTTCACATGACTTAGGAATTGGGGATTTAAATATTTCCTGAATTCGGAGTAATTCAAGTAAAGCCCCAAATTCAATATACTAGCTGACAATATAGATTCAAACCCCATTCTCAAACTTATTGGGCCATTTGGGAGTTGTGCCCCTTAGATAAATGTATCGACCATTCCCTGGATAAGGCTTTCACCTAAACCAGGGAAAATCCTGACAGATGGATTTGAGGCTGGAGCCAGCTTTTTTCAGTGGTGAACTCCAGTATCCAAAGATCTTGTAGTGGAGATGGTTGAGAACCTGAAGAGGGTACGACATGGAGGTGAAGACTGTGTGGTTTAAGGAGATGCTTATGGAATGCATGATTAAAGTGTGTGGGTTTTCCCCACTCCATACTTCTCATCTGGATCTTGGGTTGAAACTTATGACTTTTCTAGTCTAAAACTCGAAAAAAGCAGGTTTTTCTGCTAATTGAACAATGAATGAAGAGGACATATGTATTGACTTTGGCATTAAAATTCAAATATTCATACTATGGGTTGTTCCGCCTGTGATCATTAAGAGGGCCATGATGTCACAGCTGAAAATCTTTGGCATAGTGATCTTACTTAATGAAAGCAATCTGGTAAAGAACGTGAAGTAGAAGGATGGTAGCTTAAAAATTCATCATGGGCTCAGTGTTAGGAGAGTGTCTATAACTCTCCTGTTCCCAGCGTGGTAGTGCACAGCGCACAAGGCCCACATCAGAGAAATAACCGTTAGTGCAAAAACCATTAGAGCCCAGCAGAAGGTGCTTGAGCAATAACAGCTTAGGCATACAAGTGCGAGATTTATGATAAAAACGCCAGTTGAAGCGGTGCGGGGCACATATCAGAAAGGGTTAAGTGACCCAGGTTGGAGGGAACCTTGGCGAACAAATGGTGCATAAGTTGAGAGCTGCAAGGTCCTTGCAATGGCAAGGGTAATGGAATGTGAGACCTCCTCAAAGAGGTTCGCGTACAGGAGCGTATGGAACATCATATAAAATTCAAAATAGCGTAAAATGGGGTAAAGGTTTATTATAGGAGTCAACCAACAAGGAATGTTGGTTGGGGAAAATGTATTTAAGCTTGGATGGGGAAATTGGGGTTATGCCACAGTGTGCCCAAGCAGTGGCTCACCAATAGGGTGATACTGCCATTCAAGTTTAGTAAAATAGGCTGAAACTGACTTCACTTGAGTGATTGACTGAAGTTGGATTTGACCTGAGCGCGTTATTTCATAGATGGAGTGGGTTTCAAATCCCCATTACTCAACTAACCGAACTGAACCATCCGCCTTTATTTGGTAGATAGTTCGTTTTAATGCTTGGCCCAACTTCAGGGGCTGGGCACTCAGCACCCCACTAGGACCAACCTGGGCATATCTTGCCCTTACCCAGCGCTGGTACAGGGCGTGCTTCAGGTCTGGGAGGCCCTGTAACTTCACCTTTTGGGCCTCCAGGAGCCCAGCCTTATCCTTGGGGTTGGTCCCCACTATTATGTCATGTGTACATGACACTCAGGGGGTTGGGTTTTAAGGTTTAACTTTCAAGGCCATATGGGGACTTGCCTCAATAAGTTACTGTGGGGACCTGGAGTGTTCCCATGATGCCTTTGAACAGGTGTTTCTTATGTGGTCAGAAGGGGTACGTTAAGGCCAAATGTCCATGAGCTAAATCAGCTAAGGCAGGAGTCAAGACAAAAGGGTCTATCAAGTGGAAGTCACCTGTGGCGACCACACAGAAAGAAAAGTCAGCTGCCAATAAGGCGTTGTAAAAGCTGGAAAAGCTGTCATCCAAGGAAAAGGTGGCGGCTGATGCTGACAACACCTTTAAGGAGGAGGTAGGAGAGGTGCTGAAAAGTGTCAATAGGCAAGCAAGGAGTATAGGAGAACCTGTATGATACAAGAAGCAAATAGGTTAAATCAAGCTTAGCAGTGCTCTGCCCCGATTTTTAAAGGAAATTCTGAGATAATTTTACTCACAAAAAGATGGTGTTCTCCACATCACTATATTGCAAAAGAAGAGAGCTGCCATAGTGGATATTGTGGGCCAATGAACTCAAACCCTATTAGGGACGAGGTAGAGATAAGGTGGAGTTTCCTGCTAGCAATAGTGGTGCAGCATCTACTGCTCTGACAGCTCCAGTTTTATAAAGAGGTTCCAGCCAAGTGTCCTTGCAATGACAATACTCTGGTGGATGCAATGAATAAGAAAAGAATTTTTAAAGCATAGGTTAGTGCTGAGTCAGGTAGAGAAAGTAAAGCCCTGCTAAACCAGCTGAGGCGAAGAGGTAGAAGATCTCCTGGATTATGGCGCCAAAGACTAATCAGCGTGTAACTTAAGACGATCAGGGTTGAATTTTCTAACACTCAGGAGTCTGGATTTAGATAGACAACGTCATAAATGAAACTCATATTGCAACAACATGGGATTTATATATGCTTACTAAAATGAGACTAAGTCCAAACTTGGTTGGAAGAGGATTGGTCCTACCAATTCTCTAATGCAATCAATTTACTCTCCCTATGTGAATCAACAAAATCAGACTTGCCCTTAGGGGAGGAAAAGAGGGACGCGGAAAACCCAAATGGGGTTTTTCTGTTGGACAGGCAAGGTCAAGGTGACGGAAAAAGACTTTAATACCTAAAAATGTTTTTTGGTAGTAATTACAAGGTTTGGAGAGGAATCATAAAGGGGTTATTGGCTTAAATGCGCCTAATTCTTGTTATGAGAGAAATGCTAGTTTCCAGAAGGTATATCTGAGGATCAAGGAGGAAGTCATCAGGGGGTCAGTTGTTCTAATGAGAGATATTTACTGTGTCTGCTTTAGAGATGGCAGTGTGAAAGCTTAAAGTAACCTGAATTCTGTTATTGGAGCCCACAAGTTGATTGGTTTATTGTTGAGCCTCGAGATACTGGATGTTTGGAAGGCTGGCCGTGATGAAGAGGGGGAGAATAGGTACTGTCATGTTCAGGAAATCATTTCTCCCATATAGACCTTGTGTCCTGCCTTAACCTCTCCTAAGTCACTGCAAGTTTCTCCTTAAGGATCATGATTCAAGTGCTTTTGACTACAGGGCTCTGGAAAGTGCAGATTAGTGACCCTCAGGTTGCTGCTGCAAAGAAAGAGATCTAGACAATTCTACTTAAACTAAAAATTTCGTCTCACTGCAGGATATCATGAGGAAAAAGATGAGATAATGGAGATGTCAGATTGTAGGGATTCTAAATGCACCAAGGCTACAGATGAAATCTGACACAAGATTCTTTTAAAGTATCTGAGAGGCAGATTGAGGCCAAACTTTCAAGTTATTAAGCCTTGGATATGAATTTAAGAAAGTACTTCTGGGAGGCTACAGTTATAGGGGCATCAGCCTACACGGGCAAGGCTGTAATTTATATGAAATCAATGAGAGCCTTAATTTTGAACCGCCTTAAATTAGGAAATTTAGGCGTGTTGAGGATTCTGATGGCACTGTGACACTAATACATAAAGCAATAGGGGCTTTTGGACCTTCAGCAAGGGCTTGTAACTTTGTGATGAGGGAGGGGTTTGATGGATGCAGCTTGCATGTCTAGTGTGGCCACATCTTACTATGAGAACCCCTATGGCCCATTAAGAAATGATATAAAGCAACCAAAGTGCTTATTAACGCGGACTGAGGCACTGCTGAAGGAGATTCAGAAGCTATTATGCGCAGGATTCCACAAGCCAGAGGTATCAGATGACGTTTGCAGTTGAAAGTATGGCAAGGCTCCTGAGGAGGATGTTTTTGTCCTTGAGCTCTATAAAGTTATTTTGAGAAGAAATATCTGGTATTATTGCTGAGCTCAATTAACAGCACTTCTTTTATGGTATTATTAAGCCGGCGCTTTTTAAGGCGTGGTAGTATTATACAAGATTAGCAACCCTATCCTCATGGATAATATTAGCCTTCGAAATTACTCAATGTGGACTATGAAATCTTGATAAAAACCCTAACCAATTGACTAAATGGGTTAGTGAGGAAGTTTTCTGGGTAAGAAAAGATTTAGTTTATTCAAAGAAGGTCAATTACTGACAATGTGATGCTGCTACATCTGATAAAAGAGTGGGAAAGTGAACTGTAAAACTATAGGGGTACTGTTCTTTGATCAAGAGAAAGCATATGTTGGGTGAATCATGAGATTTTTGGGCTATTTTGTGTAGAATTGATATTAAGGGGCGAATGTTGGGACTGCTTAAAGTGATTTATGGGGAGCCTCATCAGTTGTCAATATCAATGGGTCCCCTCCCACCCCTTTAGGGTGTGTAGGTGTATGCGTCAGAGAGATCCTCTATGTCCCTTGTTGGTTTTGCTTAAAATTGAAAGCATTTTAATGGCTCTAAGAGAGTCAGACAAAAAAACTATCTATAATGGGTCAGAGTATTTTCAAGGGTGTTTGTGGATAATGTTTGGATTTATTTTTTGTCAGAGGAGGGGGAGAAAAGGTGATAGAAATTCTGAATATGTACCAACTAGCAAGCTATGATAAGGTCAATATGTATAATTTCTGTGGAAGACCATTAGCATAACGCGACTATGAATGTGGCACCTAAGAGCTAATTCTCTGAATGGCAACAGGAGAAGAGTTTATGTACCTCATTTGTCCCATCCATGGGTGGGCATCACTGCATAATATATGGCATAAATTTAAATGTGACCTAAGAAAGTGGCTTGTAAGTGGCAATGGCTTTATCTATCATGTCAAGGGAGAGATTCTGTTATAAAAAACTTTAATCATTTCCAGAATTATGTACATTACAATTTTTTCTAACACCTGCTTTTTACACAAGAAAAATAAAAGTTTTTAGGTATCCAATTCTTCTGTCAGGGGCGAACATCAAACATCAGTTATAAGAATCTTTATCAGGAGGTAAAGAAGGGGGCATCAGCTTGATTAATCTTGAAAAAATGGCCAAAGAACTACAGACAATTTAATTAGCTTGAATTAGCAGAGAAAAAAATTCTTTAATATGGTTTCCAATTGGGGAGGACTACCCCACTAATGCTTGCAAGAACATGAACAAGAAAGACTTTGATGTCAGCTAGGGCATCAATCAAGGGACTATTCCAGGCAGCAAGAACTTACCAGGCTATTTGAAGGATTACTTTAAAGCTTGGGCAGGTAGCAAATGAATATTGGGGGGTGGAGAACGGACCATTGAAATGATTCAAGTAATGTCCCTTTAGGGAGTTGCTTATGGTCTAAATACGGAACCTTATCTGTAAAAGACCTTTAAGCACTTTATTGGAATGTATTACTGGGGGGCCTACTTGATGGCGATAGCTGGAGGGTTCTTAAGGTGAAAGTGATAATAATGTTGTCAGTGCTCTAAGGTTTTTGTAAGGAAGGCTTGGGATGATATGGAAGCAACAGAACCGCCTTCTTGATAGAGGGAAGCAGTTGCTTCTCTATCTGCAGTAAAGGCTAGTGAAGCCTAGTCAGAAGATTGTGGAAGGCAGGAACTGCAGGTGTTCCCACCAGGAAGAGAAGGTTGGAGATACCCTAGAAAGGAGAGTCTCTTTATCCTTTGGAATTAGAGAAAATAGAAGATGATGATGGAATCTGCCTCTCAAAGTTCACATCCACCGAGATCTGAGATCTTATGATTGAGGGACTTTTACCCACGTTCTTTCTCAGATCTATAGTGGCTAGCATCAAGTGCTGATGGACCTATGGTGGAGGAGGGTAAGTGATTCTGGTTTTTTATTTAACTAAGGTAAGCTGACCAGGAGATGGACAAAGCCTGAGCTAAGAGGAGCAAAACTCATAAATAAACTAAATTGAACTAACAGAAAGAGACAAACGTATCACTAAAACTGAATAAAAAAATAAAAACTAAAATGATACAACCAGTTCAGATGCAGTAAACTGTTATGCGTCCATGGTGGGGGGTGAGTGGGGATTGGGAGGCTCATTTTGCTCCTCTTTGTCAGACAGTGTATGGCAGAGCACTGAGAGCACTGGCGTGGGTGCATCCTTCAAATGGGGGTTGAGGTAGCAGAGTGGGGCTTACAGCTCGAATTTTGCTATGTGGAGGGTGGTGATATATTCAGATAAGGCTTTCTCAGTCTTGAGGTGAATTTTGGGAAGGGTGGTGAAGGTGGCGATGTTGTTACTGGTAATGCGGGTCTTGGGGCCAAATTTTGTGACCATTGTAACTTTTTGTATTGCTTTGTTGGCAACTTGATGGAATCAGAGGAATTCTTTTTTATGAACTTGCTGCATGGGGGTTTTGACAGGGGCGGGTATCCCCTTGCCAAGACTGTGACTGATTTTGCTACAGCATTTTAGAGGGGGTGACAATCAGGGGAGGCAACAGCCTCTTTAATGAGTTGGTGGTCACTTCAGAATACATCAGCAATGATGCATAGAGCATAGTGACGAGTTGAAAATTGAGCTGCATATTCTGAATTTAGGTACATTTCGAGGCCTGGGGCCTTGAATGAGTTGGGGATGGGATTTCCCAAATCAACTTCCTCCAAATAATCCCAATGATTTTGGTTGAAAATAATAGGTTGATTCCATAGGGTGGACTGGGTTGGGTGGCTGGGTGGGTTTTTTTTATTTACTGGGGTCCATGCTGGCTCCTGATTAGTTAAAGTGGGAATGGGGGCTTGACATTTAAGTTTCTTATTGGCTGAATCAGTGGCAGTTGCATCTACCATTTTGGGTGGAGGGTGAGGGAGGATTGTGCTCCATTAAAAAAATCTTTTTTATGTTAGCAATGGGAGCATCATGGGGGAGTTGAGCGTGTGGGCTCTATCTTGGGGCTATGGTGGGGCAGCACTGCTTTGAGTATTCCAGGTCAAAACAAATGGGGAAGATTGTGCGCCCTTTGTCTACTATATCCCAGAAAGGGTGGCCAGGGGAAGAAGGGACAACAGGCGAGGGGGAATCAAAATGGCGATTTTGGTTGATATTGGGCATATAGTTGCAAAGGCGCAATGGCCTGAAAGTCAGTTGGCTCCATTGGGAACTGTCAGGACTCTCCATTTATTGGGGGAAGCCCCAACTAGGGGTTGTGACCCACATATGGGTGGATGCCAGATTGGGCTCCTCATCAACTTGGGTTGAGCATGATCCAAAATATTGGGGATCAGCCCTGATAAATCTTTATTTAAATTTGTATTTGACACTGACAACTAAATTCCAAAGATGTCAAAACATCAATCAGGCTGCAGGGAATTACCATTTAATGCTGACCCAAGCAATTCACCCTTTTGGGATCACTGGCAATTAATGCTGAGGATGATCCCATATTACTATTGTATTAATTAATTATTTATATTTTATATTGTTGGCAATCAATGCTGACATTTTACCTTTCCTGATCCCTTTCTTTTATGATCCATCAAGGTCCTATAAATACCTCAAGGATCATTCTAATAAACACACTATTTCTCGCCTATCTCCTTTCCGTTTTAAGCTTTACTTAAGGCCTTAATGGTCTATTAACTCGCTGGGGGCTTTGGGGCTCTGATTAATAGGGGCCAGGTTGGAGTTGCTCCCTAAAGTCCCAACAGAAACCACAAATTGTAGAATGGGGTCAGCGCCATATACTGACTACCCAGCTTTTAGTTTGTATATAAAGTATCAGGGGGAGGTGGGTGGGGAGGCTTACAAATTGAACCACAAGAGTTGTGACATCAGGAAACCAGGTGTAAATGGTTGGGATGGGGGTTCCCTGGAACAACAGGGGAATGTTGGCTGTGATTGCAGCACTGGCTTCACAGATGAAGCTGAGGTCAAAGTACCCCTTGTAGGGGCAGAAGTCAATAAATCCTGAATGCTGCATAAGCGCCTAGGCTAATTCTATATTTAGTTTGTCATTGTAGGGAAACAAGTTTCCATAAACAACCTGAAGGCTGAATTTCATCTTGCTTTGGGGCAGTACAGTGGCTACAAGGCACAAATTGACACATTCAAGTTGGAGGATGAGATCCTTAGGGGGAACATATTGATCCAAGGCATTGCTGGGTTTAATCAACCTAATTCAAAAGCATTTTCCCACTTGGCGGAAGACACTAGGGGGGCTTCGCCACTGCCTCATTTTGGAGCAGCAGGCAATAGGGCCGAGGACATGAGGGTTTTGCTATGTGTCAGTTTTTCAAAGTTTTTTAGTTCTGCTGTTATTTTTTAGATTTGCTCAAAAGTGATATTGAGTGGAAAGAAGTAAGAGAATTCTGGCTTCAACCAGGTCAAAACTTTTTACTTCCTACCTTATAACAGCATACTGGTTACTGCTGCAACTCTGCGCAAGTGGAGTAAGCATGAAGAGGATGACCTTCCGTATGCCTGTAAGGCTGTGTAAGGGAGGAGATGGCAAAAACATCTTAGAGTTTCTAGCTTTAGAGGCTATGTGAGGAAGTGTTCTCCATAGGTATGAAGTATATCAACCAAGAAGTAAGGTATCCCCTGGTCATCCAGTATGGCCAGAGACCCTAATTGTGTATACTAATTTAAGTCTGCTTGCGGACAAAGAGTGTTCAGTGTTTGGTGTAAGTTATGGGGAGGCGATGTAGGTTCTACAGCTTACCAGAGATCAGCGTTGCTTCCCTCCAGCAGGAATACAAGAGATGATCCCCTTGGCCATAGTCAAGCGATGGCTAAACAGAGCTTTAGAAAGTGATGACAATATTCTTTCCTCAAGCAAGTCAAGCTTGGGGGCCAGTCTGGTCTCATTACTTGCAATAAGGGATGGGAGGCATATCTCTGATATGGCTGGGTAGCCCTTTCTGCATAGTACACGAAATAGTGAAGAATATGTCAGTTTTGGGGGTGAGCCAACCCACCCATAGTTGAGTTTCAGTAACGGGCCTTGGCTCTCACAGCCTCATTGCAGCAGGGAGAATTACCCTGGGTTTTATTCAGCAAAATCGCCTGCATTTGGAGCCCTTAGGGGCACACAAAGACTTGAAGTAATTTTCCCTTAAATCTACATCTTTTCTCTTATAGCAGTTAAGAGCTAAGTATGGTGGACTGTTTAAATATTCATGACTTTATTAAACGCTCTCCTGAGTTGCCAACTGAACCATAAGCTAACGAAACTATGCTGGAATCAATGCCACCCAAAAAATCAAATTTATCATGTTAATCCAAATACTAAACTTCAACTGGTTTTAAATAGTTCAAATTTAGGCTTACCTCCTAGTCGTAGTGGCTAAAGCAATCACCCGCCAGAACCTCTTCTTGAACTTCATGACTGACAGATTGTACTGTCAGGCTCTAGAATCTTTATCATGACATCTATCTACAAAGGTCAGACCACGATGACCTGGTTAACTGGTGCATCATTACTCTGATCAACTTTAATCACAATCTTTGCACAATGCTCATGGCTAAGCAGATTACCAAATAAGGGTTTACTCTCTTGGATCCCACTCAGCACAGCTTCATTTCAGGAAAATGCTATGAGTTTACAATGGCCTTCAAGCAACTTTGAATGCTGGCTCCTGTAGAACGAATGGCTTTGTGAATCTTCTATACAAGCAGAAAGCCTATAATAAGGTGGCTTGTCCATGCATTGATGGTTCTTCCACACTACACATTCTGAAAACATTCATGGTATATCTTGGCGCTCTAACAATGACTAACGACATATTGTTGTCCACAACTAGCTTTACCTCACAGTACCAATTACCAAGGGATTCTAATGGAACTTCAAGAACCCAATACTTACTCACCATAATTTTTGATTATCTTTTGGCCGTGTAACAAGGTAAACTGCTGGATATTAAGTATCTGGGAAAACTTTTCCTACACCATGGACTTAGTAGATGACACCGCTATTAAATCTACTTTCAGAGAATATCAAACTTATAACTATGACTCAAGAAAGGTACGCTAAAATATCAAATGAGAGGTCAACTACTTAAAGTAATGGTAGTAAGGTTGGCTCCCCACTTTCTCCAGTCAATCAGAATTGAACCCATACATGGCCTCTTCCATCACCGTGGTGTTCTCACTACTTACCATGAAGTCACAGCAAAAGACAATGAGGATAATATACTTGAGACAATGAAAGACAAGATTTCAGATGGAACTTCCAGAACATAATCTTGGGTCAGACCATAATGTATAATGTGTTACTCTTGTCTAAGGTATATTCCTCGCCCACGTGTTCCACTTCACACACATCCTTTTGAGGCTTAATGTGCTTTTTTGCTGTTAGATATTTGGATTGAAACACCAACCAACGGCACTGGCAACTATAGCCCAAACACATTGTAAAGAGGACCTCAGATTCTTGAGCACATAGACCTCTACTACCTCCATCTATATCAAGTTGCTACCCATGATCATTTGCTGGGACATGGTGCTAAAGCCTTAATGGGGACTGCTCTCTGACAAGAAGAGTCTGCATCTCAGGGACTCCTAGAGCATCACTGGCATCCCTTGGTGAATGGCTGATAAACAACCCAGGACCTCATTTAAGCCCTCTTTGAGCACCCACTATAACAATTCACTCTTGACCCCTAATTAAGTAGGAGAACAGGTCCTCCATGCCTACTTTTTCAGGAGAGAAGGCCCTGAACTTAAACATGTCTCCAAGAAAGCCATTTATAGTATACAAGTTGTCATGTCTCAGCTCAACACAATCAATAGAACCTCCATCTTCTCAAGAATTATTGAGCTCCTTCCTCCCTCCACATTGGTTGAACTCAAGAGGCTCTCAGAAGAAGTCTACCACCCATTCCGCTTACCAAAATTGTCAATTAAACTAAATCAAAAATTCTTACTCATTTAATCAAGTTGGACCAAACCATCTCAGAGTTTTTAAACAGGGCTGTCCTCACTGCTCCAAGTCCTTTGACTTCAACCTTCACTTTTTCACCTGCTCAGGCATCACCCTTTATAATTTTTGACTAAAGTCCGATTATCATCCAGATTTAACCTGGCAATAGGCATCCAGTCCAAGACTTTATGCTTAGATAATACCCATTTGATGCTCTTACTCTCTTCGTGCCCTAACCTATGATATGGCTATATGGACCATAAAAAACTCCTTCATATGTGCTGCATTAAATCATAAGTGCGTACATTACCAAATATCATCACACACTCAAGGTCCACCTCAAGATATCCTTCAAGATATGCAACATGTAATCAACCCTTCCCAGCTCAGTTAGGGCTGAAGTACATCTCTGGATAGCACACTTCTTTCTTTATTAAAACCTCTTTGCTTCCCTTCCCTCGCTTCAGGATCTTAGTAGATCAGGACTAAGTAAAAAACTTTAAAGAATCCCTCCTTGAGTTGATACTATTTAGTATTAAAGAGTATCTAACACAGCCTTTTATATAAAATAATATAAAACAATAGAACTAGGTAACCACAAGGAATAAATACTCTATAAACATCACACTATCTAAACAATAAGTAAAAGATGGGTGTCTAAGTTGTATACTTTCAATCTATGAAGTATTTATCTATAAATCAGATACTTAAATAAGTCAGCTTTTTAAGATAGTAGATGGGTATAAATAGCCTACATTTAAACTTAAATTATACATATATTATATATATTCATGATACTGCTTTAATTTTACATCTAATGTATTTATCAATAAAGTTTGAAATAGATATAAACTCTTTTTATATAAAATGAGATTATAATGCCTCTGATGTGCTTTATAATATCTAAAATTATATATTAGATATAATATTACTAAAAACACTTTTTGATTGCATATTAAATGAGCTTTATTTATAGATAATCTATATATTAAGACCCTAATCAATTATATAAGAAAGATGGATTTCAATCTTTAGCATTATAAAATTTTACAAATGCTAAGCTTTCATTAACTAAAAATGTATACATATTATATTAGATAATATGGTCAAAACAAACTAGTACAGATATTTATTGTATAATGACCTATTTTACTAGTCACTTAATACTTATAATGGTAGATACCCTAATGGGAAATTTTTGCTAACACATAAACGTGAGTTGGTTAACTTAACTAAATAGCAAAAATTATTGGCACAGTATGATAGTACAAGGTCATAATACCTCACTTAATCCAAGAATCACCTAACTTAATGCTTTATCAAACTTACAACTCTGATAGTCTAAGTATTTTTGGTAAGTTGGAAGCTTTTATATAATGATAAACTATACACTAGGCTCAGAATTAGAACTTATGGATTTCAACTTTTTATAACTTATTCCTGTATTTACATAACGTCTGAGGCAAGAATCAATAGATTATTTACCTATAGTTTAGAAATTATTTTAGTATTTTAGGTATTGTAACCAGGAGAAAAAAATATATTTGTGAGATATCAAGTAGACTATTATACAATAATAGCTAATCCACTTTGCTATAGCTCTATCCTAATTTTGTATTCTCATCTTTTATAGTTTTAACTAGTATCTTACAATCTATAACTTAGCTAAAATGTGATAGTAATTTATCTTGGTAAAAAATAACACATTATTAAACTTTTACAACATTTTGCTATAAAAATGCTTTAGATTGCTAGTTAGAATTAATGAATTTAAAAGTAGTAAGGCGGGTTGACCCTGGGGCAGATACCAAGCTGATTTTTCTATCCATATCTGATTTAGAGCTATTTTGAACAACCCCACACTAGAAGTAAGATAGGTTAGTGTGGTTTTATATACAAATTTGTGATATAAGCTATTAATTTTAATATATAGAGCTGTTTAAACTAAAACATAATACCATAACTAAGGGTTCAGATTTTCTTTTTATAAGATACAAGAAAGCTCTTATGCTTATCAAGTGACGTTTTCTAAATTCTTTTTTTGATTAAATTTAATTACAATATATTAGGCTTGCTAAAATTCTTTAAAGAATGTATAATTAAACAAAGTTAAGCCAATTTATGAGAGGATTTATGCCAATTTGTCTCATTATTTTGCTATCTTTAGTTTTCTTTAAATTTATATTTAAATTTTATTTAAGGTGGGCTGACCTGGGGACGGTACCGCACCGATTAGGGAAGTGAAGAAAATGGGAAAGGAGGATAAAACCCGGAAAACCTCCATGCGCGGCGTATGATAGGCCAGGAACTCCATGGACCACCTTTGCTATTCGCTATCTTGGTTCGGGGCATTGGCGCGTAAAACCAACAGTCAAAATTGTCCCCTACTTAAAGTCCATTACCGGGATCAAACTCGGGAGGCAGTGGAGAGGGTCCATACTCTACCACTGGGGTATCTTCCATTATCTTTAGTTTTCTTAGAAAACCCAAATACTTAGTTAAGAAAAAGAATTTTTTATTTTAGCAAGTTTTATAGAACTTAAATTCAGGTAAATATGACTTATTAATAAGTTTTTATAGATATCTAGCTAAAGTCTTTATAACTTTTTCTTTAAGTACATTTATACTATCTATCTAAGAGTATAGTAAGCAGCCAAAACACTTTAAAATTTTTATTGGTCTACCTTTTCTTTAGTTTTAGTTATAAAAGTTTATTATATATAAGAAATTTATAATATAATAAATATTCAACTAAAAATTTTAATTTAATTATGATCAAATAATCATAGAAATTATTATTTGAATATCTTTTTTTAAAGATTATTTATAATTTAAAAATCATTGTACTTAATTTTAAGCTAAGAATTTCCATTAAGAAAAATATTATAAAGAAGTAAAATTTAAAAAGGATTCTATATATCTGGGTTATCCTAACAATCTCTTTGGTATAAAACATATGTATAGACATTGTGCTAGATATGCTTACTAACCTATATGTATAATTATAGTTTTCATTGGTGAGAGCTCATAAATAAAATAGATATACTAAAAAATAAATATTTTTAAATTAAGTCTTTTTATAGTAAATTTTTTTTGCTGATTGTTGCTAAGTCTTTAGAATAGTAAAAAATTCCTCGCCTAGGGAAGCAAGTTAGCCCAAGAGCCAACCAAGACTTGGCGATGACTTATAGACCCCTAGGTATGATAATATGCCTAAAAACAGTGTGCTACAAAGTTTGACCAACCAAGTGATCCAGACAATGATATCAACATGTAAACATTTTGACCATGATAACCAGTTGACAGATCATCTAACTTTTTGATGAATAATCTGAAAACAATATATTGAACAAGTAAACGATTAATGTTACCAGTTGACTAAAACAAATAAGGTGATGCCGCCATTATACCAACTGTCATTCATTATTTTATTCAGAGGAGGATCGAATTTTTACAAGAACACACAGTAGACAACAGTAAGCAGTTAACGATGCCACAGTAAGGGTAACACAGATGGTCTGGGAGGATTAATAATGTTGACAGTGCTGGTCACATCAGTAAGTTGCTGTATAAAGTTGGTTAACTTGTGTGAATTGAAATCTAATTTATAAATCAATTAATCTTAAAAGCATATTGATGGAAGTTGAATCCATACAATTATTGCTTTCACTTCCAGTTTTTTTTAAAACTCGCGTTTTTGATTAAATATACTTACTATCTTACCCCAACATAGGGTTTGGACTTCTTTATCTTATATGACGTGTAAAAGAAGGTTTTAATTGAGGGAAAAGTGATCATGTGATTACAACAGGGATGAAATTATTTTTAACAGGTTTAGAGTGAATGTCAGAATTAAAGAATCACCTAATATTAGGAGTTTTCTCAAGAGGTCCATTGTTGCATTAACATTGCGCATACCTACTAAACTTCAGTTAATTGATGCAAATAAAGCTAAGGGACACATTTGGTCCTCACTACAGGGATAATGTACACCATACCAGATCTAACAGAAGAACATTCTATTTATGAGTGTTTACAATACTGAATTTGAGGTGTCAAAGAGAAGCGCTGGACACTCATGGAGAAGTAAACGCCTGTTAACATCAAAACATCAATGTACTGAGGTCAATCTAGTATCCTTGGAACAAGAAGTGGAGAGCTGAGAGAGAAACTTGAACAAGAATTAGACAAGGATTTACGTGAACGCCATATGCTAAACCGCTCTTTAATTATTAAACACAAACTAATAGATTTGGAATTTTGTAAAAGGTTTGGAAGCATGAGTCCAACATTTGAAACAAGAGAACATAGTGACCATCAAGTCTATATTTGACAATGAAAGAAGCACAATCATCATAAGAGTGCCTTGTACGCTATTAGAAGATAAATTAAATGATTAAAAATAAATTCAAAGAATTTTTCAAGTAGTGGCTAGTGGATATGAGGGCACCTCACAATTAGATAAGTCTGTCCTTACAACAACATAAGTAATATGAGCTGAAACTCCTATTAAGGACCTAAACTTTAAGCTCTAATTTTGCAAAGAATTTAAACTCAAGTGAAGGGAAAATTGCTAATTTCTCTACCGTTTTAAAACTTCATGAATGGATATGGTGACTAAAAAAGGTTCATAATATTTAATAATATATGAGTCAAGGATCCCAAGAATCTTTTAGCGCAATATTGAAACCAGGATTACCAAGGATGACTCAGATCAGCCTTGGTATTATAATTCGGCAGTACTCAAGATGTGTAAAATATGAAACAAGAATTTCTTCATATAAAATAGGCAATACAGAATTGGTCATAAACTATACTATGTAAGATTACTGAAAGCATAGTAGCTCTGGACCACTAGGAGTTTAGAAACTCTAAATCTCTTATACAGTTTTATTTATCTCAAAAAATATTATCCCCTAGTTGAATATGTTCATGACGCTGCACTGAAAACAGCAAAGTCCTTAAAAGAGATCAGGAAAGCGCTGTTGGTCTTTCAAGGTACTTATAAGAGTGAAGTCAAAACACTGGACAACCAAATGGTAATGGCAATAAGCTTATCTACGTTGCATAAGATAAAGATGACAAACTAAAAATAATCTAGATACTAATCCAACAAAAACAATTTGAGAGGTTTCCAGTAACAAATGTAAACATACCTGGCATTTCTGACGGAATTTCTTTGAGAAGACTAGCTCAAAAAAAGCACTCAAAGAAATTGGAAGCTATTTCATTCGGTTAGTTTAATCAACACATACACTGAGGGTGAAGATGATAATAAAGAATACATTGAGGGCAACCCTAGTTAATAATTTTAGTAGCCCATGAGAAATAATAGTATATATGAGCTAGAGATTATAAAATGAATTGACAAAGCCAATTTCAGTTATTTAGATAAATCATTAAAATTATTTAACTCAATAAAAGTGTCAACAAAGGTCTGAAACTAGTTAAAGAAATTAATACAACTTTGTGTAGCCAGAAAAGAGATGTTAGTAAAATTAGTCAAAAAAACCTTCACAAGAAGCTTAAGGCCTATGAAAAATTAATGTGGTAAAAAATTCCTTGAGTACTTCTGGAAAAAGAATGTCCAAAGTAGAAGCGATCAATCAATGGGTAAGAGCACTTAGTTTCATAATTTGGCTTTTTAGTCACCATCATTCCCTCAAAAATGATCAACTGGTTCAATTTTAATTAATGATGACTATAACATGAAGTACCAAAACTACTGGACCAGTTATGAACTGCAGATTATGCGCCTACTGACTATTACCCTTTCAGTTTAGATAAATGGCGCTGAACACCATGCTGTTATTTCTTAAATTAACCACTATGATCTTTTTGATAGGACTTTAACTTCTTATAATATTTGGAGGTGTCATTGACTTTGCACAGGGTACCATCAGCATCTAAACTATCAAAAGCCAGAGGTCTCAATAAAGAAGAGTATTACCCACAAAAACAGCTCACATGATTGTTGAAACTGAGAAGTCAATCTACTTAATTGATTGTGTCATGAAGGCTGAAGGGTCAAAGAAATTTTATTCTAAAGTTCAAGTCATAAAGAGTTACCTCTAAGTGCTGATGAGTACATTAGTATCATTCCTGGAGAAAAGCGGATTATGCCAATGGCAATAATATCAAGATTTTATTAAAAGCACTGAACTAAATCTTTATCAAGTAGGTTTATGATCTCAAGTGACTAGATCACTGTCAGGCTTTAAATTCAAGCTATAGAAAAAATTAAAGAGGTGTTAGGGAAAGCTACTATCAGAAAAATTCAATAGAGGAAGCCAAATATAGCTTATTATAAGTTTATTAATTTGACTATATCAAGGTGATACATATTATTAGATAAATTTGACAAGTTTAGGTTTGGTTATATACCATATTTTAGATGTTGAGATAATGAGCGATATAAAATCCCCTACTCCTGAATCAAGCCTCAACAAGTCAACTTTTGAGCCCACACAGATGGAAACTTACCCTAAAGGCACCGATAGTATTTGACCAGAAAGCATCATGTGCATGAGAATTAATGGAAAAGCCTTCAGAAATCTCATCCCCATCTCAAAAATCTCAAGAGGCGCGACCCCCACTGTTGCAGTCATGAGGATGACACATAACTATGAGGGTGCCAACCAGGCAGTTGATCCAGAAAGCAGTAAAAGATCCTGATTGTACAGGGCTACAAAGGTCCCAAAGGCACCAAGTCCGCATACATCCTATAAATACCAATGCCTTTTAACTCAATAAGTAGTCTATTTCGCCCCATTTTTTCGTTTTTGACCTATCCACTAGTTTACAGCTTTGAGCTTCTTTTGAACTTTGGCGTCAGGCAAGAGAACTGTTATGCTGAAAAAAATGGTTCTCACTACATGGAGTTCTGAGCTGATAAAGTGAAAACGTCTATAATGAACAATAGATAATAATAGCGTTCAAGAAAACCAACCTGTTGATCAGTTGAGAAGTGTCACTCAGAAGATTAGCACCTCACATACAAAGTACCGCCCATGCAGCGCAAGTGCTTAGAGTTCTAGGACAAAAACCAGTTTACCCTACCTTATATTAACAGTGATCATTATCTAATTTATATGAAAACCTCAATGACATTATCCAACAATTACCGAGTGGCATCTACCCTGTAGGATCTCAAGTCACTCCCACGCTTCTTTGGTGTCTTCCATGATGTGGGATTTATATACCTCAGCTATACTGCCTGCCAAAGAGGTAACCTTTGGTACCAAACGCTATCTCCAGCAATCTTATCATTGTGCCATAAATCACCTTTACAAGTAGTCAGGTTGCACCACCATAAAGTCTCTTGAAAACTAGGGCCTACATAAACCTTACACTCCAACGTTGTAATCTCATAATGTGGCGTTTTTTTAGTCCATGACAATCAAAAAGACATTGTCAATAACAATCAGTTAATCAATGAAGCCCAAACCAACTCGCGGAGTTAAATAGTGTAATTACCAGCTATCTTAAGGAACAACTTTGTCAGGATATACAACTCCTTGAGGCTGCCTAGAATCAACGCCTCAATCAGGTTGAGAACCTGGTAAGAACATTCCAGCAGCATTTTCAGGAGCTAGCCTCTCATGACATCACCTCTGGGAGCGAAGGACCTGAGGAGCCTAGGGGTCCAGAAGGTCCTGAAAGCGCTGAATGGCTCAAAGGGCCAGAAGGTCACTATGGGGCTCAAGAGCCCTCTGTTCCCACAGCTTCTACTCTTTGCGATCCTGAAGGCTCATGAAAAAAGGACGTTTGGCAGCCCTTGCAGCCTTATGGGATCATATCTGCATTGTGGCTCAGGGGTGCAAGCTCCAAGTGGATGGAGTCCCTCTCAACCCACAGGTCTCAATTGAGGCCTTATCAGATAAGGAGGATAATTTTAGAGCTTTCACTAAACTCATTGATAATCACATCTCTCAGCTTGATCAACCTGTTGAGGGTTCAATACTTAATTGAAAAATTTAAGATAACTTCATCTCCAATGCGCCAACATCAAGCTTTAAAGTAGCAGGTTACTCACAAGGCCTCCATTACCTCCCCAAACCAAAGCTGGGACAATATTATAAAGGATCATAAGGGTATAAGATGATGACGGGATTAGCATGCTCATTGCAACTATGCAGAAACCAAAATTTCCAAGCCTGCACCAATTATTGGTGACAATACCCTTGTTAGATTTTGATGGGTGACTCAAAAATAAACCCTTTGAGAAAATTATCAATGCTAATAGAGTACTCCCATTGATGAATAATTTGATCCTTCCCAATTTATTGGCATAAACTGATAAATAAGATTCACCTCAAACCTGCCTCAATTCCATATGACCTGATTATCATAGCTAATAATAGCTATAAATTTTTTTAGTACTAGATGGTCCCAACCTGAGGGGGATTCATCGATGTCTAATGATAGCTATAGTAGAATTACATTATGGCCAATTATGTGATCCACTTGGGTGAACCAAGTGAATTCATGGCACAAACCTAATTGCATTTTCGAAATTAATGCATCTATTATTAAAACAGTTCTATATTTTATTTAGTTAAACATTATAGTCGCATAATAGTACTTGCACATGGATGGCCCAAATATGGAGTAGCTAGTACTATTGAGAGGCCTGCTGACGTCCTAATTATGGGTGCATTAATATTCAAACTCTATATGTTCTTTCTCCCTATTTATTGTATTTTGTCAGCTGTATGGCTAAACATAATTAGGCTAATTGAGAGATGAATATATACCACTGAGGGGCTAATATTAAGCCTAAAACCTTCTCAATTACAAAAGTAGTAGTGCCTCCAATCAGGCTGTAACTATTGTAATTTAGTTAATTCAAGGGCCATGTTAACTTGAGGATATTTTAATAACCACTGCCATAATCCATAGCGGATTGGCATGGTTTTAATGAGCTCATCTAATGGATGAGTATGGCCAGGAGATGCTCTAGAGGTATAAAATAAAAACATTATTTTTCCATTTAATCTTATTTTCAACTTATATCATCTTACCTTAATTCAATCTTCATATTAAAAAGTGTAGACAAGCATTCAAAGGAGCTTGTCATAATCACCTGTGTCTGAAGAGTTTAATTAAAGAGGGAAAACATACCCAAAAGAAGACTGGAAGAGTTAATTATTGTTATTTAGCTTTGTGAGCTTCCAAACTGTTAGAAAATACCGTAAGGCACATAGCATAGTCGAGGAATTATTAGCTGAAATTTTCCTGACTATCAAAACAGGAATATAATCAATAAGAGAGCTAATCCTTAAAATCTCACAAGTGGTGCTCACTAAAATCCACTTTTCACTTTTAATATGAATAATTCACCCAAATACCAGGCAGATGCTGCCAAAAGTTATGATGAAAATGATATGGAAACCAGTGACTGAGAAATCACTTAGTACTTCAACGCTGCACGCCAGAATACTGAGGAGAGTACTTTATACTCCTTAGATCTATTATGGCGAGATGAGGACATCTGGACACAACAGGACCTATTGATTTTACCTCCAATAGTGTTAAGAGATGATGGAGACCCTATTCCTTGGGTATAGGATTTGTACATCGCAGGTGGACCCACCTTTTGGGCTATTTTACTACTTTTAGGATCGGATCTTCAAGATGGAAATGTTTATGTTTTACGGAAAGGTGACCATGGCAATTCTGGCCAAACGTCTCAACTGTACACAAGCAACAAATGAGTTATTAGTTAGCTTTGTACAGCCCTCAATAAAGCACACCCAAAGGATTCTGGCTCAGCAGAATCTAGAGCTTGCAGAAGTATACCAAGTTCAAGAGGAGGAGTGATCTTATTTATTGAACTTACTTAGTAAGCTGAATTCCAGTTTCAATGAAGTAAAATTGGCTATCATAAAGTATAAAGAACAGGTCAATAATGCTCACAGAAGAGTAAACACTTTAGGAGAAAAACTTATTGGAAAAGTTTTAATGATTGCAGCTAAGGTCCTCTCTTTACATGGACTGACCAGTGGGTGTTTCAATAATATAAGTAAATGCTGCCAGAAATTGGAGCATTACTCAGAATAACTGTCACCTCGGACCAAACATTTGACTGAAGATGCCACTTTTTGCTCAGAAAAATCACCTAAAATTGAAAAATATGCATGTTCAACTCGATGAATATGTCTGAACTGAGTTGGGCATATTGCAAAAAAGTGTCAAAGATCTGGTTGCCATGCCAGTAGGGCCAAATAATGAAGAAGATTTTGAGCAAAATTCATGAAGAATTTATGAAATTCCAGTCAACAAACTTGTCTGTGCAAGCAAAGAACGTCAAACTTATTAAAGAAAAAAGATCTAAAACACAGCTATCAGCAACTAATGAACTATTTCTAATCTGATTGAAGATGTGAAGCATATACTGGTTGCTCTATCAGCTTTCAAAAAGAATTGAAGACATTAAAAAAGAAGTTGATAACCTAAAGGAGAGAAGTTGCAACTGTTCAACCAGTTCTCAAGGGGGAGAGCAGTAAAACTTTAAGTATTTGGGCATAACAGATCTGGAGAAAATTTTTAAAGGCCTGGTGCCGCTTCCAAGGAGGCAGCCAATTAAAATTTAAATAGTTTTAAAAATTTAAACAGTTTGACCAGATTGTGGAGTCATAAGTCAATGGCTGACTCAGTTTCAGCTGAGCTGCTGTGGTCAACAGCACGTGGCCAATCAGATCCTGACACTTCCCCAATTTCGGTGGCTGGCCCAGTGTTGGCTAAATACAATCCATTCAAGGCTTTCAAATGGATTGATGAGGACGAACAGTCATACCATGTCAAGCCAGATTTCGCTTTGGAGGAATTTTTCGTTGATCCTCCCAAATTGTGGCCCTGCCGTTTTCACCCTTCAAACAGTTTTCCCATTTATAAAATATTAATAAAATGGCAGTTGAGGCTGCAGCTGACCCTGCCAACACCCTACTTCACCAGCAACTTCATGGGGCAATGGAGCCCCTTGTTGAGGGCATCCCTATCCCAATTTCCCCCATGATTTTGAGGAAGATGCTAAATATGAAATTGAGGAGCTCACTTTTGGTGCGAGCTGTGCTTGCATGAATGCAACAAAAACTTCTCTTTTTAACCCCAATTTTCCCAAAACCCACAGGCGCATCAAGTCATTCACTTTTGTGCCAGCTCTCATCACTTTCACTGAGCATCAACTTGCTTGATATATTGAAGCGATGGACACTACTGGCCTCATAAATGAAGAAAACCCACAACATACATCCTTATGCCCCATGTCGCTGATGCTCCCACCATGATGCTGTCCAGATGGTCTGCCAGCTAAAGCGGGCGCCAGAAAAAAGCTTCCCCAAAGCTTCCTCACCTTCTGTAATAGCTTCCTAGGCTGTTAGCTGATGTGCCATATTAAAATTTTTTTATTTCTAATAATCCCCTTGTTTGGCCCATTTGCAAATAAAGATGCGTGGTGGCTCCCCCTTTTGGGTTGAGCACTACTAGTGCTAAAAAAGAAATTATATAAGGCCCAAATTCATGAGCTTGAATTGAGTAGTTCAGAACAATTTCAGAAGCAGAATCTTCAGGGGTCAAGGCGGATAATAAATCAAATATTTCAGATATTCTAATTAATGCCAAAAATTCTTGCTTCCATCCCAACTCCAGATGAAACTCATTGTGAACTTGGACCAATTCTGACCAAAGTTTCACCAAGATGTTTGAACTATAGATGAAGCATAACTCCACTCTCCATTTCTGGGTGCAATGACTTCCAGCCCTTAAATTTGTAAAAATTTGACAAAGAAGGAAACATACATTATTCCTAAAATGTTTTAAAAAGCTATGTGAGGATCAGACCATGCGAAAATCACAGCTCTCATTAATTGTCTAGATTCACATAGTGTCAATCTTGCTATGCCTATTTGGGTGATGATTGGTCCTATTCAGATGTGAAAAAAACCATCATAAGACAATTTGGAGGCACTGATAAACTATCTGCCTGAAAGACAGACTTGTTAAATATAGAATTTCAGAGAAATGAATCCTTCAGGGACTTTGAAGATAGATTTTACCATGATGCTCAGGTCTTACTTGGTTCAAATGCTATAAACAAATTTGATGCGAAGATTGCAATGCAGCATGCTGTCAAGCCATAATGTAACTTGCAACGTGTCATGATTCTGGCCTTTAATCGGACCATGAGAGCATTAGAACTTGCTGATTATCTGAGACATTGCGCAAGTAGCTTTGACGCCCTTAATTGGCCCAAAGATCAATCAAAATTTCAATTTTCAGGACCAAAAAGTACAAATTTTAACGAGTAATGATTAAATAGGCCCATAAATTGGAAGAACAATAATCAAACAGGGCCAATTACCTGTCATAATTGTGGCCAAAAGGGGAATTTTGCTAGCCAATGTACAGACGGATAGGTAAGAAATCTGGGGTGAATGTGGCCTTAAAGGTTAACAATGAAGACAAGGCGGGAAAAGAGCAGGTGGAGTAGAGGCGGAATGCTATACCTCCACCAATGCCTTAACGCACATTCCACCCAGCCCTGGCAAGCTTTTTTTGCTGATAAAGTGGCCGAAGATAGCTTTCACCACATTGTGGCCAATGATGTATATATGGTTATTACCCAAGACAAAGTGAAAAACTTAAAGCAACCAGAGATCACTGAAGAAGCTCAGGCTGAAGTAGCAAAGCCCTACACCAAAGAAGTCATCAATCAAGGGATGCTTAACCATCCTAAATTTCTATCTGATCTGCTCATACTACAGGACGTGAAAGTGCCCATACCTATGAGGACTTTAGCAGAGAATTTTTCCAGAGATCTTCTCAAGTATGATGTCCCACTTGAAACCAACCATTTACTCCAATATTCACTAACCGATTCTGATACATACTCTGGATGTACATATTTGAATATTGCTGTAAATAAAGTTCAGGTTCAGGCCAGTTGATAGTGGGGCACTTATTGACATTGTCAGCACCAAATTGGTAAAGAAACTGAAAATTGCTCCCAACGTTGCACATTGTCAAGAATATGGCGCAGCAGGAGCCCACAACAATAAGTCACTTGGAGCCTATAGCAAATTACCATTACGTTCTGTATCCATTGTAGTGATGGCACTAGCCATAGTATTGCCAAATATCAGCTATGATATCCTTATTTGGACTGATTTCCTGAGATGATTTAGTGTTGTCATGAATCATAAGGAAGATACGCTGACTATTTTGGGGCAAAGCATCCAATTATACTATAACATAAATGAAAAGGCCAGAAAAAAAACAGCCAAATTTATTTTTTAACCTGGCCTACAAGAATGGGATAGTCCTAATTGAGTACAAGAAATCCTGTTTAAAAATTAAGGCTTTTCCAATGAAGATTTGTGAGTCAAAGGGATTTTATTACAAATTTAAATCAGCAAATTACTGTGCTGCCTGGAATTCAAGTAGTCGTCCCTACAGGGCTGACTATTAAAATTCTAGAGGGATTTTATGAGGAAATAATGCCAGCCATGGGGTAGATCTCAATTAGAGAAAATATCACACTGGGGATAGTCATTTCAGGGCAGGAAGAAATTTGTATCATATGTGAAAACCTCCAGAATAAGCCTATCAAGATATGGTGGCATCAGGTTATTGCCTACCTGAATCTTTTTTGACCGCTAAAAATCAGACATTTTACAAATTTAGGACCTTAGACAAAATAGGACTTCCCAATTAGGAAACTATAAGTATCAATAACGTTATTACTATGGCTAAATTAGGGAACTTGACTGACCCAGAAAAGGCTCAAGTCCAGAATTTATTCTAGAAATACCGAGATATATTTGCAAAATGTGACAGTTGAGGTCTATCCTCAGCATCACATTGCCCTGATCTTTGGTAAGACAGGGCAGGCTGTGTCTGTATGTATGGAGGAGGAGGGGGCGTTGGTTCTGGCAAGGACGCCTAAGGGGCCGGAGCTTGGAGTAGGCCAAGGAGCAAGATGGGCGTCCAAGTCAGAACAAAACGGAAAACGAGTAAAATGGGTAGTTTTGAGATTCGATTTGGATTTGAATTTGAGAATGGAATGAAACAGGTGCTTGGGAGTTTTGCGGTTTTATTGGGATTTGAAATGGAACTGGCGCGGAACCGTTGTAGATTGGAACTGGCACAGAACCATTGAGTAAAGATTCTGCGATCCTGCTGTAAAGTTTACACCAAACATCATTCAAGTTGGCAATGGCACCATAAGCTTATATTATATTTTATTTTAGCTTTTAGCATGTGTATATAGGGAAGGAACTGGGAGCTGGAGGCTCCTCAGTTCTGTTTTCTATCAACAGGGCTAAATATTAAATAAAAGAACCTAAAATTCATATATTTATAATTTGGGTTTATTTTAAAGATATTGCTCTAACTGCAGCCATGTTTGGCTTAAATCGACAAGAATTGGACTTTGAGAGTGAGCTTGGGAGGGCTATTGCCTCCCTCTATACCTTGTCTTGGAGTCAAGGCATGTTGCTGGGGTTAAGTATACTTGCAACTGTTTTCCAGGGGGTGCTTGTCCAATATTGTAGCGCGCGCACCAGGAGAGTCATATCAGGAGTCCTGCCAGCCCTATGGTCTTTAACATGGATCCTGTTGCCCAATTCATTCGTGGCTCATTGGAAGGAGTTAGTGCGTTACACAAAAGATGATCTTGACCTAGGTTGTGCTAGAGATGTGATACACAATATTGACACTAATGACCATCAACCCATCTGGATACGCCTGATTAGACATTCAAAAGCAGCAGAAGAAGTTGTTTTCAAAGAAATAAAAGAACTCCTAGATCATGGCTTGCTGGTCTCATCAAAGAGCTCTTGGGCTGCCCCGATTCTAATAGTGAAAAAGAAGGATAGGGATGCGTGGCAGCTCCCCTTTTGGGTTGGGCACCACTAGTGCTAAAAAAGAAAAAGAAGGATGAGTGCAATTGGGTTGACAAAGATTGTTATAAAAATTAAACAACATCACTTAGAAGGATTCTTATCCCATTCCATATATTGATGATGCCTTAGATCAACTTGGAGGTGCAAAGTTCTTCTCCAATATGGACCTGTAGCGGATATTGGCAGATTTATATGCCCAAAGAAGAGCACAAAAAATGTGCTATTATAACTCAAGAGGGCCTATTTTTAGCCAACAAGGATGCCACAAGGACTGCAAAGCCCCAGTTACGTTTCAAAGGGCGATGGACACAATCATAGGGGATCTAAGTTTTTCTTGTGTGTTAGTTTATATAATGATATAAATGTCTTCAGCTGCACCTTCACCGACCACCTGGAACACTTTAAACAATTTTTAAGAGACTAGTGGCCGCTAATATGAAGATTAAACCCCAGAAGTGCCATTTTTACAAAGACCAATTAGAATATTTTGGGTTTTTTATTAATAATGAAGGACTCTGACCCAGCCATTCATACTGGATTCAATATCAAAGATGAAACAGCCCAAATTTAAGCACGATATACAGGTTTTCCTGGGCATAATTGGCTATTATTGCCAATTAATTACCAATTTTGCATGAATTGGAGAGCCATTGTTTCATCTTCTTAAGGATAAGGCATATTCAAATGTAATTGGGCCTGTCAAGAAGCATTCAATCTGCTCTTATTGGCCATAATAACAGCCCCAGTCCTGCAAACTCCAGACTTTGAGTGTGAGTTTATTGTCCAAACTGTTGCATCACTTATGGCAGTTGGAGCCATGTTGCTCAAATAGCGGAAGACGGCGAGGAACATCCAATCACCTTTGATAGTCAGACCTTAAACATCCACGAGTGGAACTACATGGTGACAGAGCAGGAATGCTTGGTGTCATATACGCCTACAAGCAGTTTTGGGGTTACCTCCATGGAACTCACTCTATGGTTATTACTGATCATTTGTCCCTAAAAGGTTGAACAACCTAAAGGAAACAGAGGGCCCATTAGCATGTAGGGCACTAAAACTTCAAGATTATAATTATATGATTAAACATTGTTCAGAAGTGAAGCACCAAAATGCTGACTGCTTATCCCATTTACCTATGATTGCCACTTTCAGTTTGGCCGCAAATGAGCTAATCCAAAAGATGGTCAGTGGAGGAATCCAGGATGAGCCCAAATTAATTCAAAAATTGCTTGCGGATCTATGGAAAGAAATATTGATTGCTATGGAATATTATACAAAATGATCAAAGGAAAAAGGTCATTTTTCCAAGACCCTCAGCCCAAACAGACTTAATAATGGTGGCACATAAGGACATAGGCCATGGTGGTTTTGAGAAAATGAAGGAGCATCTTAAACAATACTACTGCTAAGAGTTTATGCACTTTGATATTTAAGAAACACTGCAGTGTTGTGTCAAATGCCAAGGCGAAAAACCATTCCAAAAGAGCACATCCTACCACCTTGTTTGGCCCAAGTTTGCCTGGCATACCATATCTATATATGTTGTCGGACCACTTCCTGCTAGCAATTCTAAGGCCAAGTACATCATCATGGCTATTGACCACTTAACTAAGTGGGTTGAAGCCAAGGCTATTCAGGATTTAGGTGCTGTGATGACAGCCAAGTTTATTTTGAAAATGTTAATTACAAACATGGCTTCCTACAGATTAATCTGACTAATAATAGAAGCATTTTTACAGCCAACGTTAATATGAAGCTTAACCAGCTGATGGGAGTAAAAGGTGTACTATTTGCTCCCTATCATCCAGAAACAAACGGAACGGTTGAGTACATAAATGGGGCGCTTGTTAATATTGTCCAAAAATTAACCTCAAACAAATCATCTTAATGGAACACATTTTTAAGCTCAGCTGTGTTTGCTTACAATATATCATATCACTTTACCACTAAGATGTTGCCTTTTCAGGTCTTATATGGAAGACATCCAGCCCTATCATCACTGCTTTAAATGGTCCCATAAGATCCTGTTAAGAGCAGTTATCCTCATAATGTCAAGAAGCTTGCCAAAACCCTAATTAAATTGAAAACATAAGCCTTTGACAACAGTTTTTCTGTTAAAAAGGCCCAACATGAAAAGGATTCTAAAGATCAAAGTAATTTGGCCAAATTAAAAGTTGGAAATTAGATACTATTCTGCAATACACATGGCTTGGACTAATCACAGAGGTTAGATAGCATTTGGGTTGGACCATTTGTGATTATTGAAAAACGTCAAAGTTTGTTAAAACATTAAAGAGTTATAAACAAGCCATTACTATAATCAAGTCCATTCAGAATTCCTAAGAAACTCTAGGAAGAGGGCCAGTTAGAAGGAAAAAAAATAAAAATAATTATACACAATGATAGGAAAATAATAAATATGGATTAAATAAAAATAATAAAAAAATAAATTAAAAATAAAATATAATATAATAATAGTGTATAATATATAATAGTACTATAGAAATAAAATATAACAAAATCGAGTTTATTAGTAAAAATAATACATCAAAAAACTTTATCCTTTCACTTTAAGGGGGAGATGACTCAGGACCTGATTCCTCATCTTCATGTGCCAATTTGGCCCAATATAGTTGCTGGATGACAAGGAAAAGGGTCATAACAGCATGAAGCAGATGCACCAAATTTAGTGTAGATAACTCCCAGTGAACAATTGGGAGGGGAGGCACAAAGTCCTTTACTGTGATCTGATCAAGCCTGCAATCTGGTGGAAAACAAGTACCTAGAAGAAAACAATTGATAAGAAAATCATTTCAGTACTGGTACATTTCTGTGGTCGCCAGTCAAACATGATAAACATAGGTTTTCCTTTCTTTATAAGGGTGGGAACATGCAAAAGCCAGCCTGAAGGCATATGATCAGGAACGATGTGCATAAGATGGCCAAGTAAGGCCATTATTAGAAGGTATTCATCCATGCTATCTTGATGAAGAGCCTTGAAAGCTGCCTGAACAGCCAAGCAGAAACGAACATACTGAACATCATGGGTATTTAGACCCAAGGATGACGCAAAATTGGGCTATGTTCAAGTGGCGTAGACCAGGAACTAAGGACCTCCTCCACAAAGCTGTCAATCTGGACAAAATCTTGAGGTTGTATGGTTGGATCCTCAGCAAGAAAATGATGAATGGGGCTGTAAAGCCACTCATATTCAGCCCTCATTCATTAAGAGGTTGACCCTGATGCGAATAGTTGGATGAACCCAACACCACATTGTATGCTTGAGCCTTTGGGAAATGGCTGAGGGCGAAGATAAACTCCGTCAGAAGATAACCACCCTAATATATCAATTGTAGTGAAAAAGTTGGCTCCCTTGGTTCAAAAATACAGCCAAAAGTGTCTGCTAGAATAATTATTAAAAAACAAGACCAAAGTTCGTACCCCACCAATCCATGAGTAGGACCAATGGTGGGGTTAATTTCCTCCTTAACAATAGTCTTTGGTCAAGTAAACGTCATTAACATTGACACAGGAACAATATGACCCAACTGTGCCACTTGGAGGGAGCCTATGAACATATGTATATCCATAATTCCATCCAACTGATTAGACTGATGCCGTTATTCAGGTTCAAGAGAAGTGAAGAAATTGTGGTAGGCTGAGGAAGAACTTTTTTCAGACATTGAAGATGAAATCAGGAAAAATCAGGGTTTATATTCCAGTCAAGTGGTGAGAAAAGTTAGCTTTTAGTGGTTGACTCAAATAAAATACTTTGAGAAAAACCATCAATGCTAATAGATTACTCTCATTGATGGATCCTTTGATCCTTCCCGATTTATCTGAATAATCTGATAAATCATATTCACCTCAAACCTGCCTTGATTACATTCAAAATGGCCTTATTATCTTAGCTAATAAAAGCTATGATATAATTACATTATGGCCAACTATGGGATTCACTTGGGTGAACCAAGTAAATTCATGGCAAAAACCTAATTGCATTTTCAAATTAATGCATTTATGATGAAAAAAATTCTATTTTCTATATATGTCAATTATTGTAATTGGCACGATAGTACTTGCACATGGACAGCCCAAATATGGAGTAGCTAGTACTATTAAGAGGCCTGCTGACGTCCTAATTATGGGTGCATTATTATCCAAGCTCTATATGTTCTTTCTCCCTATTTATTGTATTTTGTCAGCTGTATGGCTAAACATAATTAGGCTGGTTGAGAGATGAATATATACCACTGAGGGGCTAATATTAAGCCTAAAACCTTCCCAATTACAAAAGTAGTAGTGCCTCCAATCAGGCTGTAACTATTGTAATTTAGTTAATTCAAGGGCCATGTTAACTTGAGGATATTTTAATAACCACTGCCATAATCCATAGCGGATTGGCATGGTTTTAATGAACTCATCTAATGGATGAGTATGGCTAGGAGATGCCCTAGAGCTATAAAATAATGACGCCTGGCCCTAAAAAAACATTATTTTTCCATTTAATCATAGTTTTGTCTTATATCATCTTACCTTGTTTTGATCTTCATATTATAAAGTGTAGAAAAGCATTCAAGGGAGCTTTGCATTATTGCTTTTGTCTATAGAGTTCCCAAATAAAGAGGAAAGTATACCCAAAAGAAGACCAGAATAGTCAATTATTGTTTAGCTTTGTGAGCTTCCGAATGGTTAGGAAATACCAATAGACATATAACATAATCAAGCATTTATCAACCAAAACTCTTCCCAACTATCAAAACAGGAATTTAATCATTAAGTAAGCTAATCCTCAAAATTCTCACGACCCTTTTCACCCCTATTGTGATTAACTAAAAGCCTAGTCAAGTAAAAGTTTACTCTTGGCTTGGAAAGCATTTCCTCCTTCCTATACGCCTATGGGAGTTCCATGGAGGAGGCAACTGGCCGTCAGAAGGTGAAGCACATTCACTCCTGCCTAAATAGCACTACTGAGGAGATTATGTTTCCTCATCTAAAGGAATGCCATACATGGGATCAGGTATACACCGCCATAATCCAAAATTTGGAGTAACTAACCCCTGGACAATTAAAGAAAGCTCTCATGGGTATTCATCTGAACTTGGGGAAAGCCCTGTGGAGTTCACCAGCTGATTTTTTGCCTAATCACAGCCCTTAGCAAACATTAACTGCATTACCTTGGACGACGCCATAACTGCAGGAATTTCCACATTGGGGTTTATCCTAAGGAATAAATGCAAATGGTTGGCCATATGGATGCTTTTACTTGCATTTTGGAAATTAAGGAAGCACTTAACGAGATACCTGCATAGACCCTGCATCCAAAGGATAGAATTTCTGTCTCCGCCAACTGTCCTTGGGTCCAAGTTGTCAAAAAATAGAAGAATCCTTGACCTTGATGCACTAACTGTAATAGATTCCATCATAGCGCCAAAAAATGTTGGTAGAGACTTGCGAGGAGGCAGGAGAAGGGCCATCATCATGAAGGGTGAGGCACTCCATGATGACACCCCTGTAACAACCCAAGTACAATCAGAGACCTCTAATGAACCTGGAGGTATTGTACCAGAAGAAGAAGTTTTAGTGCGCGTTGATAATAGAGAACCTGATACTGCTTACTTACTATTCCAATGAATCTCCTATTTTTCTCACACTACCTCCTCAGTTTGGGATTTTGATTTACCCACGTCGCTGCTTGGATTCATGAGTTCCAGCCCACACCATTATTAACAGTACTCCCTTCATGAATATCACTACATCTAAACTACTGAAACGCATCTTTTTTGCTTCATACTTGGCACACTACATGTATTAGGACAGCTGGACTGAAGTGTACTCAAGTCCTTTGGGGCCTATTATTCTTTACCTATCCACTCAAGAAAGCTTTCCATGAATATCTCCGCTTTTGAAAAGAAAACCCAAGCTATGATATTATCTTCAGGACTCAGTATCTCCAGGACGACTTTGCAGTAGTGCACTATAATGAAGGATTTCTATCCCTATTGGGACATGGGAAACCTTGGTTTTTGAGACCTCACATGACACCAAGACAGAGGTCAAAGCTCGAGCATGCCTATTAGAAAGTGAAAGCTTAATTGAGTGAATTGAAAACTAGAAAGAACCTAAAAAAGGCTTTTCTTTTCACTCATCCCACTTTTGAGCGATTTTATTCCAAAAAGCTAATCTAAATCTTCATTGACTTGCTGCATCACAATTCCCAGCCAATATCCTTGGCTCCAACGCCTGCCACTCCAATCTGGGGCAGCGGCGCTCCATCTTCTTGCATTTACCACCCATCAGGAAAGCGCGTGTGAACTAGCTTGTCCAGTCCACCAAATACATCAGGCTGATTTGTACCTCCAAGGGACTTAGCACTCCACCATGCACGAGTCCACCCAACCCAACCCATCCCCAAGCCCTACCTCAATCCAATATTCACTTTTGCCTCCACGTCGAGTATGGACGTCTCTTCCTATATGATGACAAAAAGATTATTGAGCTGGCACTGGCCACCTTTGCACTAGCAGGATTTATTGCTTCTGCCCTTACCGGGCTATCTTGATATAGGCTTTCTCACTGAAGGACGTGCCCGTTGCAGCCGCAACGCCCTTAAAATACAAAACACAACCATTACCACCACCAAAACACGTCCCCCCAATGATACCACACTTGTGCGACCTTTGCAAATTTACCCTCACACCTTCCCCTCAAACACTCTATGAGGAATTGATTTTAGGGCTTTCCACTTATGACACAGACACATCATCCAGTTCATTATCCCAAGTGTGCTGGCGCCTAGCAGCACCTTAGGCAATGGCCACCATTACCCCCAGCACCTAACCATGGCCCAGCACATCCCACCGTGTGCCTATATCCCATCCACACCAGACTATTTCTTTTGGGCTTGCATCAACAATGGCCACACAATTTGCCCCTCTTCCATGAGTTGGACCATACTAAAAAAGCATGTCACTACAATATAAACCCTGTGAACACGGCCAACTTCACCCATGAGGCCACACCAACAGCGTTTAAGTGGGGATTTTGGCTGCCCCACCCCCCAGGCTGAGCGCTCAATGAATCAGAAGCAAAATCTAGCAACCCAAGCCCAAGCTGGCCAATTTACACACATGCCAACCAATCACGAGCAGGTTTAGACCCTTATTCAATCCAAAATTTTTCCACCCCAAAACTTACCCAACTACAGCCACCTAATACCGAATCAAAACTCAGTCAACCAAAATCCCTGGGACTTATTGAATGAAGTGACTAAATCTGGTGAAATTGTCCAACATCAAGATTTTTCAATTGAATCAGAATCTAATCTGAATTCAGACTTTGATTACCAAGCCCCGCATAACCAATATGTTCCCAAACCTAATACTACCCCTTTCCAAAACGACCAACAGCTTGCTGAGGCCTCAATGGCCTCACCTGAGAATTGCCATCTTTGCAAAGCCATGGAAAAATCTGTCTCTAAATTTAAGGAAGGGCTTCACATCACCCTGTTTACCCAATATCCCTGATGTTGTAAAAGATGAATTCAAAAGCCTCAATGAAACTGCAACCATCACTGTCAAACATGCCACTGAACTGGCAGATTTTTTTCATCCAACAAGTCATCAGAGCCAACATTGCGAAATTAGCCCAGCTTAATGACGCCCGCATCCAAGCTGAATACCATGTTGCAAACTCATAGAGGCTATGCTCCAGGCCAGATTTTCAAGCTTAACCATTATCAACCCCACCTCAACCCTCATCCCATGGATGCCCCAACCCTCTTGTTATCAGCATTGATCCACTTCTTCAATGCTGAACCTAATAATCCGCCTGATCTGCCCTCTCACTCTGCTATAAAGGGATAAACATCTCACCGCTGTGCCACCTGGTTGGTTGTTTTCTCTTTTTGTGTGTCTCGCTGCTCATTTAGGGCGGTCAGTTCATGTTTTGATCAGTATAGTTACGGGATTTCTGTTTTAGTAATATTCATCCTCTGGTTGGCGTACCTCAAATGTTATTTAAAATTTAAAATTTAAATGAATTGACTGACTTGAGTATCACATGAGGGGCTCTTACATATGGATGTCCCCACCTGTGGTCAATGGCCTCAAAGGCAAGCCAGTTTATTTGCCTAAAACGATCACTATACCACCAAAGTCCCAGGTTATTGTTGGCACTTGGGTTCAAAATAACATTCTGCAAGATACCGTCTGGAGATCTGAGTTCTAGATAACTCAACAGTTAATGAGGTCTAACCTGCCAGATATTTTAGACCCCACCTATGCTGAAACCATATTGGTGTTGTTAGATAACTTTACTGACAAAACTAGGGTAAAGGGCCCTAATACTCCACCTTCCTATCTTCTCCTCCTACCGGTAAAGGCTGTCAATAATGAACACAGTTTTTAAAAATCCTTTCAAATTTGGTTTGTAAACACCCCATCAGTGTCTCTGATTTATACTTGTCTTGGGAAATAGATCACTGATGGACAAAAAGATAAGGTTAGGTAATTACTGGAGGAGTAATCAGAACTCTTCTTAACCTCCACCGAAAAATTGGAAAAATGAGTAGATTCTACATCATATGGAGACTGGGGAGGATTCCCTCATTCAGTACTGACATTACTAATTAAGTAAGGTTGAAGAAGCACAGGTGGCGTTAGAGCTCAAGCAATTACATAAAGCTGAGTTATTGGTACCTTTTAAAAGCCCTTGGGCCTCACTCATCCTATTAGATTGGAAGAAGGATGGCAGCCATTATGTGGTAATGGGCTACCACCAGCTTAAATCCATCACCAAGGAAGACATATACCCTTTTCCCTGAATCAACTATTCTCTCTGCTTGCTTGCTAGGGCGCAATACTTTTCCACAATGGATCTTGATAGCTTAAATTGGCAAATGAAGCTCGCCCCTGAAGACCAAGCCAAGTGTGCTCTCATAGCTAACAGAGTAATTAAGCCCACGAGGATGCCCCAGGGCCTTTGCAATGTGTTGGCCATCTTCCAATGCGCCATGGATGAAATTCTAGGGATGTTTTAGTTATCATATCTCCTTGTATAACTCAACAATATCATTGTCTTTTTAAAAACCTTTAACGGTCATTTAGAACACCTCTTGGAAGTCTTCAATTTTCTTGGAAAGGCTTTGATAAAACTCAAACTATCAAAGTACTCTTTCTTACAATCAGAAATGGAATTCTTTGGACACAAGGTCTCAAAAGATGGTTAAACCCATCCCAGAAAAGTTGATGCGAAAAAAATGTCATGCCCCAGTGCCTTAGGGATATTCAGTTATTCCTGGGCATGGTGGGCTTTTATTGTCAGTTCATACCTCACTTTGACGACCTAGCTGAGCCCATGTTTAATCTCCTGAAAATAATGTGCCTTTTGAGTCGCGGCCTGAACAAGAGTAAGCATTTAACGTGTTGCAAAGCGGTCTTTGTACAAAACCCATTTTGGTTCATCTGAATTAAATTGACCCTTTTTACTATTCATGGATGCAAGTGATATCGCCATTGGGGACATCCTAGCCCAGCACGATGAAAATCAGGTTGATCATTCTGTAGCTTACTTCAGCATTTTTAAGCAAGGACTAACAGAACTATTGCATTAATTTAGTGAGAGTTCCTGGCCGTTTTGTTGGCGATCAAGCACTTTCAGACCTACCTCTATGAACCCAATTCATCATTGTCACTAACCATACCTCGCTCCAATGGCTGCAGAAAATGAAGGACCCAGATGACCAGTTAGCCAGATGGGCCCTAAGGTTGCAGAACTACAATTAAACTAAAGTCCATTGTGAAGGAGTGATAAAACATAATGCAGATGGTCTCTCTAGGTTGCCAGTAATGGCTGCTTTGACACTTGGGGAGGACTGACTGTATGATATAATTGATCATCCAGAACGATGGGAGTTGAAAACTCATGGGATCCAAGACAAGCTCCAAAATATGCCCCTGGACACCCAGATCAATGTCTGAATGCAGTTTAAGTAAGTCAACAAGAAATGAATCACTTATATTCGCCCTTCTTTCCAAACTGATGTTATCCTAGAGAGGCATATGACTGTATAACATGGGGCAGTAAAGAAGACTATGAGAGGCTAAAGAAATGGTGCTACTAGGACTGAATGGCAGAAATGATCCAAAGAGTCCTGAAGGCGTGTATGACATGCTGATCCCAAGATCAGGCCAGTCCAAAGTAGCAGCATTCCATAATTGCACTGTCAGTCCTTTTATGGCATTGACATTAATGTAGTAGGCTTTCTTTGGACTGGGTTGCATGACCATAAATATATCCTTTAACTAAAGACCACTTGCCCAAATGGGGTGAAGCAATTTCTGTCCCCGTTGCCCCTGCAACTGCCATGGTCCTATTTCTTAACTCAATCCAGTTTCACCCTTCATGGATGCCCACAAACTTTACTTTCAGAAAATGGGCTAAATTCTCACCTTGCAGCTAGTCTAAGAACTAACTTCGCTTTTTGGAATTAACCAGAGTTTCACTGCCCCTTATAAACCTTTTAATAATGGAGAGGTAGAACGTGCTAATGGAACCCTTATCTCTATCCTGTGAAAGATGGCTGTCTCTGACCTTACTCACTGAATCATTATTTGCCCAGCGCCTTGCATACTTACTTAGTAAACTATCATCAAATTATCAGAATGTCCATCTTTAAAGCTCTATATGCGCGTGCTCCCTATCTACTAAGTAGAGTTTAGCCTCCTCTTGATGCCTCCATACCTGGAGCTCTAATTTACTATAGTGGCCTTAGCTGATGAGATTGTCCGGCTTCAAACCCCGGCCACTCAAGGCATTGTCACCACCACAGAAAGGGAGACATACCGGCTTAATTTTGGATGACTCTCCTTACCAAAATTTAAAAGAGGTGACCTCATTCTCTCTTATTGTCATTGACTTAGAGGTTGAAAAAACAAGCTCAATGTTCTTTAGTCCAGACCTTATAAAGTCATTCATGAGGTGATACCAGAGTACTCCATTACTGACATTAATCAGGGGACAGTGGTGAGCTGAGTACATGACCAATTCCTTTGTCCCTATACCCCCTCTGACAGGATCTTAGGGGGGTGTTGTCGTTTCCTGATGATGAGCAAGTCAAAATCCCTACCTCTAAATTGAGCCTCGACAAGTTGACTTTTGAGCCCACATAGATGGAACCTTACCCTGAAGGCACAATATGGGATTTGATCAGGAAGCCAACTAGAATTGGTGGAGACACCTGTAGAAATCTCTCCCCTTTTTACAAACCTCAAGAGGTGTATCTCCCACCATTGCAGTCATGCAGATGATGCAGAACAATGAGGACGCTGACAAGACGGTCAATCTGGAAGGCAATAAAAGATCCTGATCATACAGGGCCATGATGGTCCCTGAGGCACCAAGCCCCACACATCCTATAAATATCAACGCTTTTTAACTCAATAAAGTAGTCTATTTCGCCATATCTTTTTCTTTTTTGACCTCTCCGCTAACATGAAGCTTTGAGCCCATTACAAACTTCAGTGACAGTTAAGAGAACAGTTACGCCAAGGCCATAGTTTAGCGAAGAGATTTAGAAAACTTTTTGGAAGAGCTATAATTATCTTTAGCAGATGAACCAACAATTATAGATTGTGTGCAGAGAAGTGCATAAAAGTTAAATTTTAGCAGAACCCCATTCAAGACAAAGCCTATTTAACGAATTATAAGCTGAATAGAAGACAGTCTGAACTAAACTTAACCATTTTAGGGATGCCAGTCTTCCAAAACCTTATATAAGTCCATGGGCGTTATCCCTCATACTGGTGGCAAAAAGGATAGAGCACACAGTTTAATAATGGGCTATCAGTAACTCAACAAACTAGTGTAAAGAACTTTTATCCCATAGATAAGATAGACAAAGCCCTAAAGTATTGTGAGGACCCAGGCACTTTTCTACCATGAACCTAGACTTCAAGTACTTGGAAATGCGTTGTCATCTGCGGATCATGAAAAAGTGCTCCAATAAGTAGCCAGTGCCTCTTCAAGATGACTCAAATGCCATAAGCTCTTGGCAACGCACCAGCTACTTTTCAGAGAGCCACGGTTGGGATACTAAGCGTCCTAAAGCTCTCAAGTGTCTAAGTTTATTGGGTGATATTTCAGTATTCAGTAGAAAATTCCGAGAGCATCTCCAACTCCACGAGATGTTTATATGTCTCTGAGCATCTAATTAATCATCAGGACTAAAAAACTATCCTTTTTAACATGACAACTAGAGTTTCTCAGTCACCAAATTAGAAAAAAGGGTATCCTATAAAAAAAGGCAATTTCATTTCAATTATAATTTATCCAAAATGTATGAGATATGTACTGGTATTATTAGGTATATTAGGATAGTACCACCTGTTTAACCACACTTAATTAACATTGCCGCCACACTTACTCAACTGCTTTAAAAGTTATGATAGCCTAGTGGAAAATGTAGGTCCGAGGGAGCACCACCTGCATCTTAACCACATGAAATCCCCATTATTCACAAACAAGCGGGAGAAGGCCGGCTATCTCTCTTGTGACCCAGAGCAGTTTGGCCCATGTAGTGATGAGAGGTGGGTGATGGCATACCCCCGCAAAGTTGCCCCTTTTCCCCTTACCTCACCACCCAAGAGTTGGTGCAGCGGATTAGGGGTGTGTGTAGAGGGGACAGTGGTGAGAGGCCATCGCATAGAAGCATGTAAAGAGCATTGCTCCTCAGTAATAGTTTCAGGTTCATCTGAGGGTCCTGAGAAATTAAACAAATCGAGAGATGAGTGATTTGATCCAGGTGAAGTACAACCATGTTCAAAAACCAACTAAGGGTCTTCTAAATCCACTGGAAAATATGGACTCAGCATCAGGGCCAATGAGGGCAATAATTCCATTCAATACTCAATGGGATTATCCCTATGCATCCTGGCCATAGGCGCAACCAGTCACTCACAGAATGAAGTGTCTCTAATCTGCCAAGCAGAATCATGTGGGAGGGAAAAGTTAGTGGTAAAATTAGAGTGAGAGTTAGCATACCAGTGGAAAGTTAATTTGGCATTGAGTAAAATATAAAATATTGATCTGCCAGAATCAATTTGGATCTCTCTACCCTCAGTTGATGCAGTTCTCTTATATTCCCTAAGCGCCAGTACTAAAGACAATCATCTCTCACAAGTATTGTTGTCAGTCTATGTTTTGGATTTTAAAAAAAAACAAATTTTTACTCAAATCCTCATTTAAAATCTTATTTGCTATCACAGCGGCTGCTCACTAAACACCATGTAACAAGGGCTATGCTTCAATTAGGCCATAGTGGCCATCATCACCATTTTTCTACCTTCTATCTTTGAATGAGGATATCAAGTTGGTGGTTTGTTGGGATGTCCCCTCGTTTGGACGCCATCAGGCGTCAAGATGTACTGTTGCTATTGGAGAAACTTACTCCTTGCTATATGAAGTTTCATAACTTCTCCATGAGCTCAGCAACATGAGGTACCCAGCGAGTTTGGGGCCCACCAAGGGCCCACCAGAGGTGATTGCAGTGCAAATTTATGGTCACTTTGGCAGCTACAATTTGGTTACTTAATGGAATTTTTTTATTGGCAATTTTCAGCCATCATCATATTATCACTTCCCTTCCCACCCAATATCATGTTGTCTCGACAGTTATGCTCCCATTATTCTGGTTTTTCTTCTGGGTGTTCATGCACCTCTATGGTAGGTGAGTCCCAATTTCATTATCTTATTATGTGACAAAATATAGACTTACCATTAGCATCTGCCATCTCAATAATTTTATTAGAAGTAGGTGATGTGATCGTTTTTATTGTACCACATGAACCTTCAGTTGGTGCTGAGTTTTTTGTTTGTGTGGTTGGTAATGTGTTTGTTGGGTGCTTCTTTATGGTAATGACTGTGTTCCTGGCTTAGTATTTTCTTCTGTGGCAGCTGGTTCTAGTCTCTTCCTGCCCTAGGGGGTGGGTTCATCTGTTTTGTCGATGGAAGCCATGTACCAGGTTCTAGACGCTCTGCTGAGTTGCAAGTACAGTGTTAAGCTAACATGGTGACCTCTTCCTTTCTAAAGAATCCGCAGCACAGTGTGGCTCTTCTGGACACTGAAAAGGGGGATGCGTGTCAATAGGTGCTTGAGATCATACATTCAACCAATCAGGTGGAAGTTTTAGTGCCTTTGATTATGATGGGGTTGTCAGTAGTGCAGGCGCCATATAAAGATCCACTCTCCTGCTTCAATTCTTTATGATGGGCACAGAGGCGTCCAATCTAGCTTCGTTCATGGAGTCATTCCATGGCCTCACTCCTGGACTTGGCTTTCAATTGGATGTGTTGGTGGCAGTATTTTGTGTTACGTTGTATCTGGTGTCCATCAATCAGGCCGCCTGGGATGCCCAGGTGGGTCTACTTGATCAGGTGTGAGTGGTGACAACTTCTATTGGGGCTATGCTTCATTATATGTTCGATGGGGGGTTAGTTCCAGAAACAGATTACCCACTGAGCTGGTTTTTTGGTGGGCTGCCAAATGACATTTTAGCGTGCCCCTCATTTCTTTCCCAGCATGCCAGTTCAGGACAAACTCCAAGGGTGTGCATTTTGTGCCAGAGGACGTTCCTATTCACTGTCCCTTATGTTGTTTTAATTTCCCTTTTCCATATTACAGTGGGTAAAGTAGTTTCTGAGAAGCCCCTTGGTGTGGATCCTTTGTGTTATTTTTTGGTGTAATCAGCATGATTCTGCTGAGCTGGTTTGCACATGGTATTATCCACTGAGCAACTGAATTGGACCATATGCAGATTGCCAACTCCTAGTAAGATCTGAAATATATAATATATGGAGCAATCGCCCCATTCAACATATTTTATCATAATAAAATAAACTCAGAACTTATCTGCGGACTATCAAAAAAACCTCCCACTTTTCATCTGATGCTCAACTCTTATCTCGATAATCCAAGTCAAATCCATCCTCTGCTTAGTAATTTCCTATTCGTTCCCTTTTAGGAGTTTTCATCTATTTCAAGGTTTTGGCAGAATTCCCTTGATTCTCCAAGCTATTGATACTTCAAACAATTTGCTTCATAACAACATAACTTTTCCATTCAATTTTGAGGCTTGCCTCAAATCTAATTTCTAATCCGCTGGAATGTATAGCTTATCATCCAGTCATAACTTCTTGACATTACTCCCCCCTTTGACATGATGATACGTCCTATTGCTCATATACTTGAAGGAACTTCGTGATTACTCAGTTGATAATCTGAGCACCCGCGGGTTCCTTAATGGTGTAGGCATCAATACCAGCTTCATAATTATTTCAAAAGGCCCATTCCAGATGTTAGCGAGCTTGTTCCTCCGCTCAAATCCATGTTGGTCGTGGAACAATACATGATCTCCTACATCTAACTGCAGGAGTCTGCTTTATCTCTTCTGATCTGCCGCCTGATCACAAATATTTTTAGCCAAACTGGTATAATATGATTCCGTTTGTAGTTTGATCAGCGTCTCCATTGGATTTGTCAAATACCTCCGCAGATCCACACCGCTGGTATCATCTACACACAAGTAATGCAGGGCAGGTAGAGCCAGATATCTATCATAGAGCGGTTGGAAGGGGCTCTTGCCGGTGGTCGAGTGGTAGATGATTTTATATGTAAACACAGCTGTGGGTAGGAGGATACTTCATTCTGAGGGTCGATCTTTCACTAGCTTATGGAGTATGTTCACCAATGTTCCGTTGACCCATTCCACCATTCCATTTAATTCCAGATGGTAGGGTGTAGTCAATACCCCACAGATTGCCATCAACTCGTTCAACTTGGGCAGGATATGTGAGGTGAAATTGGTTCCGTTGTCTGTTAAGATAAACTGCAGACTGCCATGTCGCCATATAACACTCCATAATAAACTTGGCAGTTGTGACTGCCCCGCAAAACATCAATCACCCAGGCTTCCATCCATCTCGTCAAATGATCAATTGTTACTATTATGTAGTTAGATTAATTTGCGCCAGTTGGCAAAAGGCCCCACCACATCAAGAGAAACAGTATGCCAGGCAAACTAGGGCTCACCAACTGGTAAGTGGTCTTCTTGTGGAAAGGTTTCACCACTTGGCACTGATGACAACAGCTTACCGTTCCCAGCACGACATAATTCATGCTTTACTAGTAGTAGCAGGGTTGCAAAACTCCAACGTTTTCCACAACCCACCATGTCCTACCGCTCTATGAGCGTTCATAATGATTGCTGGTCTAGTGGAAGGCTTTGAGAAACTCAGTGTCAAGTCCCAAATCCACTTAAATAGTTCCCCATCGCGTAGGAAGGTATCCTGCCTAAGCCCAGCTAGCACTTTGATCACTTGCGGCGGTCATCATGATATTTGTCCACCACCATCTTATTATATATAATGTCAGCCATGTCTGCCATAATAGCAACCGTTGGTAGCCATGAAAGAAAAATTCGCATTTTTGCTGTTTCACTCCTGTCCAGTGTACTTTCTCAAAATCAAATACTTGGAGCTTCAACGCCCATCACACGAGCCATCCTTCAGGTAGATAGAGGTTTTGCAGCCAGCGTAAATAGGCATGATCCGTTACACTTGGAATTTCACCCCTTGGAGCTATATTCAAAACTGTTTATACGTATCAATCACTGCTAAGCACCCACACTCAATCACAGTGTATTTCTTTCATGACAATTTAAGCTTCAGCTACAGAACGCGACAAGATGTTCCATACCATCATCCTATTGATATAATACTACCCCTACAGCGGTAAGGGATGCATACGTCTGTACTATGTATTGTTTGTCAAAGTTGATGTATTGCAAAATGGGAGCGCTTGCCAATGTGGCTCATAAGACATCAAAAGCGTTTTGGCATCGTAACATCCAGTCAAAAGTGGTATTTTTCTTCAACAACTCAAAGAGTGGGCCCCAATACAACTGAAGTTAGGAATGAACCATCAATAGAAACTGAAGATCCCCAAAAGCACTTAGATATCTCATTTATTATCTGGCGGGTCATCTTGCTTATAGCTTCCACTTTGTTGGCTGCAGTTTAAGCCCTTTTGAGTCTACTAAAAAACCCAAGGTGTTAAAATTGTGGGCTTGGATAGCTCGCTTCTGGCCCTGGATTTCAACTGCACAGATTTGTGGATACTTTCATTGATTAATTGATTGAATTTGATAGATTGGGGCAATAATAATATGAAGACTAATTTTAAAGTTGAATCCCCAAAAGCCACGTTGAGTGTATTGTCCAACGCTAGACAGATGCTTCTTCCTCTTAAAGATATTTTGATACTGGTAGGGAGCACTTTCCCTATTCCCTTTTCGCAGAGCCAAGCGGAGATTTTGATAAAACCAACTTAAGGATATCTGATCCTTGCACTCTTCTCTTAAGAGTAATGTTAAAGCAACCAATGTTTAAACAACTAAGTTAATATCAATTTTAATCTTCTTATATTAGGGAATAATTTAGGGGTTTTTAGAGTTGGAGTTGGCACACAACTTTTCAGCTTTCCGCTGAGAATTATTTGTGCTACCATACTGGTCTGACTCTCAGTGTTAGGCACCAAATCTCATTGAAACGCTGCCTTGGGTTTCTTAGGCAGCGTAATCCTTGGGTGTTCAGCGGACCAAACAATTGGTATTAGGTACACAAAACCAATTGTTTTGGCTGATGACAAATCTACTTTTCCTCTGGCGTTCAAACGTTTTGGTAGTTTCCAATGACTCTAATCTATTCTGCTTTAAACGATTCCCTATAATTTGACTATTGGGTGTTATTCCAATATTGAATCATTGCTTAATTTTCATTGGGGATGACGCCCAACAAAATTATCATTTGTCAGTGGCCTCAAATATCACTTGGGATGATGCCTAACAATAATTCATTAGTCGGCGACCTCTAATATTTATTGGGAATGATGCCCAACATTATTCTCATCAATTGGCCACTATTGCTGATCATATATAACTATAACTTAATCATCAAATCTTTTATTTGGTTAAAAGGTTAGATTATGTGGTCATCTGAAATTCTGCACAAGGTATTCTAGCTGCTCTTTAAAAAGTGCCACTTCTGAGGCTTGATCTTGATATTAGCATCGGTGAGTTAATGGAACACTTGTTCCAGGTGGTTGAGATGCTCTGTGAACATTTGTGAGAACACTTTGATATCATTGAGGTAAACTAAAAAGCAGGATAACTTCAATTCACCTGAGATTGTATCAATAGCACGCTGGAATGTAGCCAATAAGTTGCACAATCCCTGTGGCATATGTGTCAGATGGAATAGCCCCTTTGTTGTGATCATAGCACATTTTTCACTTTCTGCCACTGGCAATTTAATCTGCCAGTACCCCAATATCAAATCCATGGCAGAAAAAGAATTAGCCCCTCCAAGTCGATCTAACGCGTTGTCAATCCGTTGAAGAAGGTAGAAATCTTTCTTTGTAATGCTATTGAGCTTCCAATAGTCAATGTCCATCTGGTTTGGGCCATCTTTTTCTTTAACAATAAGTATCAGCAATGCCCACAGACTCTTAAATGGCTCTATATCCCTTGTTCAATCAATTTATCTACCTCATCAGAGACAACCTATTCAGCCGCCTTTGAGAGCTGAATTGGCTGTGATTGAATGGGAGGGTAATCTCCCGTATCTATCCAATGCACCACCCCACAGGCACACCCCAAATTGTGGTCATCAGAGGCAAAAATATCTCTGTATTTTTAATAAATATATCGCCTTATTTTTCTATTCCTCTGACAATCTGGTTAGAGTATCTCATGGAACCACTACCATTACACCATATGATGGATTTTCTGGTAGGCCAAGGTCCTTCCATGGTCTGAAGTCATGAACATGGTGAAGCTCAATGTAACGGATGGAAAAACCCCAGTTTCAACCGCCATATAATCAAACAATACTTTGGTGCACTGACAGTCAACCGAAGCATCCTAACTGAGTAGGGAGAGGTTTGGGGCACTGACAGCGCCAAACATTCACCTACTATAAGTTGATTATGCCAAATACTCTAGGGGAATTGGTCCAAAACCAACTAACTCAAAAAACTCCTTGACAAGGGAAAAGAACAACAGGTAAGCGAGTTATGTGAACCCCAAAACAACCTTTATTTTATTCAGGAAAATAAAAACGACCCGCTGACCAGAGCTCATCTGGGGAGCAACTGACAATGCTTCCCAGGAAAGGGACATGCTAGGGTGAAAATTCTGAAAGTGAACTTTAGAATGGGCAGGCGCGCCTTATAAAGGCAGTGCTTTGGGGCCTCACCCAAGACATTGAATAGGCTCGCACAAGCCTAATCTACAACTCAGCTGAGGCACAACCCAGCGCCCAAAATGACTAAAACAAAAATCATTTTTTTAAAAATGAATCGAAAAATTTTTAAAAGCGCTCTGACTCAGATTTGGAAAATCCTAATCTGAGTCAGAATGTAACAAACGAGACAAACTCATCCGTTACACTCATCAATAGGGGCAAGATGTAAATAAGCCACCAATTGGTGCCTTTGGATTATTATTAACTCCTTCTGTAGGTTTGCTAGCAATACCTTCACTTCACCATTTCCTGGTAGTAGTAGACCAAGAGTCACATGGGGTTCAAGCTGTGATTGCTGATAGGGCCTAAAAATTCCCCCATATAGCCCTTCAAGACATCTAATTTGATCTTGGTCCCTATTATGCACTAATGCCCAAAAGGTATGCGAGAGATGATTGCAGCACACAGCTTATACTTTAACTCATATATCTAGTTGTGGAAGGCTTTGGTCCTCCTCTTCATTTGCAAATATTGGAAAGGAATCACCCCATCACTATACGCCAAATTGATCTGAATGGAGGTGAATGGATCTGCTGGGATTCCACTAGAGGCAAAGTAAATAATAATATGCTGTCCCCAAAATACCAATGGTTTCTTCCGCTAAATCAACCATGGCTTCAAATCGCCTCATGAATGCAGCACTGATTAAATTATTGTAGTTATTATCTGGCAGAACCTCCACTGGTGTGGAAGCCTTAAATGAACCAAATTGCAAGGGTAACGTGCTGTAAGCTCCTTCTGACACAGTGCTCTGTGCCCCTGCGGTCCCATACACTACTCTATAATCCACATCAGGCTTCAGCGGAAGATTAGCCATAAGCTTAGTGGAAATTATATTTATTGGGCACCAGTATCTTTAATAGCTCAGATTTTTGTGTTTTTAATAAAAATATCATGGTAGGTACACTCCAAATAAGAATAACCATTGGTGTTAATTATGTGAACGTCCAAAGGCTTCTTGTTACCAAGGAAGGAGGATATACCCATACCAATATGAGGATACTCCTGTGCGATCTTTTCTAATAGAATGGCTACATTAACCCCCATTAGAGAGGCGATGTCTTTTAAGGTCTCGCATTACTTATGCCGTTTTGTTCCATGATCTGCCATGTATATGGCTTCTGCACATCTTGGTGAAACTCAGAGCCTGAAGGGGAATATTCACTCTCTTGAATGACAGCTGAGGTATCCACCGGAGGTTGTTGGTATAATAAATTGTCAGGAAAGGTTCTGAGCCCAATGAAAAGAGACTCTTGGGAATCGTTAGAAACAATTAAATTCGAACTATTAGAAGTAAAGCGTCCCATCTACACTCCGCTAAAGCTTTTCCCTGCTCAATCATAACAGATGGCACCACATACACCTGCTGGCTGCCTGGGCAATTAACTGCATAATGCCCTTTCAATCCGCATGAGAAGCAAGCATTTATAAATGGCTCTTGTCTATAAAATTGTGCCTGTAGGTCTAAATCAAAAGTTAACCAAAGGAGTGAAGTTAGGCTGGGGATGTGGTGGCTGAGCGTAAGGAGGGAGGAAAGAATCCAGCAACATATAAGGTGAACAAATAAACCCCAATAGCTTATAACTGGGTCGTTGCTGTCCATGTTCCAAAGAGTATGCCCTGGCAATATCAGGAGCCACTTATCTACATTGGGAGTCCTAAACGTGGTAAAGAGATGGCGCAACATGCTCATGATATAAATAAGCCCCGTGTCTTCATCCAGTATGTGAGACATAGCATTATGCAATTCACAGTATGGTTTGACTACCGCTAGCATAGCTATGCCTAAATCCCTGGTGGTTAAAATATTGGCTCCTACTAACAAATGCACTTCCACTGTGAATCGCTCAACGAACTCCCCCAGGGACTTGCTCTTTTGAAATTGGATGGTCAGAAAGTCGGCCTTGCACTGCGCCATCTTAGCTGCGCCCTCAAATAGATGAATCACAGTCTCCTTTACTTCTTGATATGATACAGAAAAATTTTGGAGGTAACAGGTGACCTGGTTGGTTCTCTCGAAGTCCAAATTGGAATGCATCAGTTTTGCCTTCTGCTGATATGAGGCCCCTTCCATGGTGAATTTGAATCATCTAAAATACCTGTGCATATTCCTCTCCTGATTGAAGGGTAGTAACTTCTCAATTCAAACAAGATTACCTTGCTCTAGGCTCCAGCTGCAAGAAGACAAAATAGATTTTGAACGACTGGGGGAAACATTTACTTGTGGACTAGAATAGGATCGCGCAGATGGATGTGAATCAGCCAAAGTAGACTGGGAAGAAATGGGTTTACGAGGAGAGACTTCTCTGACCCCTGAGATATACTCACATGCCGATCTGAAGCATTAATCTCCTGACTCGCCACTGACTGCACCTTTCCCCCATGTCCCAGGCTGTTCAGAAAAATGTTCATCAATTAATCACTCAGCTTTAACCAAGAAACACTGACACCTGCCGTCTTGCACCTCCTATTGAAGTGCTTTGTACTGACTTTGCAATTCGCGGCAGAATTTTCGCTCAGAGTCCAGTTATTGCTCAATCGCTTCAAGCTGTGAGAGAACGTCCTCCATTGTGCTTTGCATTATTGCGTACTGCCATCCAGTGTCACATGCTTGTCAGTTTGCATCATCTACTCGATTATTAAGGGAAGCTTACTCTCACCCAGCTCCTTGTTGGCCCATCAAAGGGTATCCAAGCGCTCTCACATATCTGCATACTCTACCATCTCAATGAATGGATGGGTACTTGCTCGGCTCCACTCTTCCTGAATAACAATTTCAAACTATGTAACCTGATTCAGCTACTGGTAATATTCTGTGGATGCCAAAAAAGAGCTGGTCATATGGTCAACCATATCAGGGTACTTCACTCAATGCAAAGTTGATAAAATCCATATGCCACAGAGTCAACGTGATTTGTTATCCGTCGCTCTGTCAGGGTAACCCTGTCTCTAATCTTAGCCGTTGCTTTAATCGCTCTGGCCTATTCTTCCAGGTCCATCATAAATCGTTAGGTGTTTCTTCCTAATGTGGTGATGTCCCATATCCATTCCACCAATAGTCCACGCCAATCTAACAGTTCCCCCATCACTTGAGGAAGCTCCTGATTTAACTGTGGAATCAAAACGTACAAATGATGGTAGACGTCCACAACATGGTGGTCCACCTGCACTACCTCCCCTGAACCTCTAAAAAAGATTGATCAAGGTGGTCAAGGAGAAGGAAATTTTTGTTCATCTGCGCTTGAAAAAATTGCATGACGTCCCCAACTCAATATTGTGGAAGGCCAGCACATGCAGTAGTTGGAAGATCGACAGATGCATGTACACAACTAGATATTCTTTGGTTCCATGGGTACTAAGCCGATGAGAAAGCCTCATGGTAGTCATGTTTATATAGGACATATACAAAGCTTAGCTGGTTTCTTGTCCTTGTGATTGTAGAATAAGCTATGAGAATGCTCCCCTGCCTCATCTTTATAAAGTTGGTACCCCCACAGAAGCCATTCTATAATGCCCTGAAGCTGCTGGGGAGTCATAGTTGTAGAGCGCCCTTATTGATCCGCTGCCAACTCAGGCAAATTTCTAGCTGTAAATTGAGCACAGCATATTTAGAACCCAGCTCCATCACTGTGAAAAGTGCTGGTTCATCATTGGATGCTTCCCTAGTTTAATTGGCATATTGAGCGTAAAATTCAATCAGGCTTTGGCGTAACAAGTGAGGGTTCGCCATGTTGCCCTAGTGCCAACGAGATACAGTTGACCAGTGGCCCCCTGTAGTGAGCACTACTGTTATTTTTGTGGCGTAATCAGTCTGATTCCGCCGAGCTAGTTTGCACAAGGTATTAGCCACTGAGCAACTGAATTGGACAATATACAGATTGGCAACGCCTAATAAGACCTGAAAGATATAATATATGAAGCATTTGTTCATTCAACACATTTTATTATAATAAAATAAATGCAAAATTTATCTGCGGACTATCAAAAAACTTCCTTCTCTCAATCTTCCGCTTAACTCTTATCTTGGTATTACAAGTCAAATCCTTCCTCTGCTTAGTAATCTCCTACATGTTCCCTTTTAGAAGTTTTCATCTATCTCGAGGTTTTGGCAGAAAAAGCTCAATTCACCAAACTATCAAAACCTCGATTGATTTGCTTCATATCAATATAACTTTTTCGCCATTATTGAGGCTCGCCTCAACTCCAATTTCCGATCTGCTAGAATGTATAGCTTATCATCCAGTCATATCAACTTCTCAACAATTTTTGTTTTAGTTATCAGTGTCCAGCATGCGGAATTTTAAAAGGATCTTCTCATGGGATGGGCCAAGTACTACAGAATGTGGTTCACTGGATGCTCCTGTGTTTATCACACTCATCCAATAGTGACATGTGCAGTGGCCAATATTTTTTTTGCTTTTTTTGCCCCTGGAGATTTGTTTGGTTGTACCTCAGGTGTCAGTTGAGGCGCTGGTAGATACAGATGTGGCGAAAACTTTATGAGTTTACAATTGTCACAGTATCTAAACTTGGACTTGGAAGTGGGCGCATCTGTATTGGGACATTGTTCTTCTGATAGCTTTGTATAACATATGGAGGCTGTGCATTTTCCTGGCGCATCAGTCCTGCTTTTATGATCGATTTGCACTAGTTCCAGACCTGCTCTTCCCAGTTATTCTAGGGGTAGGATGTTGGCGCCAGCATCAGGTTAGTATTAATTTGGACTCAAAATCTGTCCTTTACAATTACCCAGTTGTGGGGTTTCCCATCATCAATTAACTTATGATGGAATTAGATAAGGGATTCATATTGTCACTCCTTTCTTCATCAGTTCTTCTGCTGTATTTTCCTCCAGCATTGGTAGCTTATCAGGATATTTGACATGAAAACGGCTAATCGCCTTCCGCCACATTCCAAGTATGATTTGTCATTTCGCTTGATGGTAGACATGATTAACATCAACTGTCTGCTGTATCCATACATGTTGCATGAGGATAAAGCGTTGGAAGTTTGGTTGGATGATATGCTTAAGAAGGGGTGGGTGCTTAAAAAAGTTCCCTAACGCATTGACCATATTTTTCGCTCAGAAGGCCAATGGTAAGATGTGAACCTGCATTGACTATGTGCATTTGAATATTATTGCAGTTCATGTTCACTATTTCTTCCCCTCAAGTAGGTTGGCCAGGCAATTGAAAAATTTTAGGTGTTTTTGAGGCTCAATCTCATAAATGCATTTAAGAAGATCTGAGTGGCAGAAGGACAGGAGTGGTGTATTAGTGATTAGGATCAGAAGTGGCAATTCTAGTTCTTCATGATGCCTTTCAGTTTGAAAAACACTCTGGACAATTTTTCAGCTGATGATCAATGATGTTCTCGCTGATCTCAGGTTCACTTGTGCGATGGCATACATTGATGATATCCTCGTTCAATCCCCCACTCCTGAACACTATGAAGAGACCCAGAGGTGGTGCTGGTTGCGTTCACAAAGCCTGATCTACACTAAGCTCTTCAAGTGAAAGTACTTCCATATAGAGGTTGCCTTTATGGCCAACTTTTCTGAAAGATGGTTACGCCAATCCCTCAGAAGGATATAAGTGATACTTGAGTGGCTCAATACCACAACCCAGAAGCAGTTGCGGAGCTTCATAGACACATTTTTAAATGTTCTCACCTGCCATCTTGCAGATGGCTGAACTGCCTCAACCTCTGATCAGGAAAAACGTTCCATTCTGCTTAATGGAGGAGTAAAAGTAGACGTTTGGTGCCATTAAGGAGGTGTTTTTGGCGGCTCCTATTCTCAAGCATGTGGATCCCAACAAGCCATTTATCACAGCATGAGATGCCTCATCTGCCGCTGAGGGCGGTATTCCTGCAAGAAAACAACGATTTGGAACACCTAACAGTCTACTTTATTCATAAGTTCGCTTTGTCCAATTAGTCCGCCATCTATGATAAATAGTTGGCTGCTGTGTCATGGTCTCTTACCCACTGGCTATACCTTCTCCAGGGAGCACAGCATGAGGTGACTGTGCAGATGGAACATCAGGCCCTTATGTATTTTCAGAAGCCACATAAGCTGGCACATTGTCAGGACTGGACGTATTGTGCCCTCTGTAGTTTTAATTCTAAATACAATTTCATGAAAGATGCTATAAATTTTTTCCCAAGTTTTGATTCATAACCCTGTTATGAGTCTGGAAGAGCGGATGAGCAGGAGTTAACCGCGGAAACTACTGACCTAAATCCTAGCCATTGCTCCTCCTGTAAATTCAGTGGCAGATTGTGCCTCAGACGATTCTCTGGTTGCTCATGTAGTGGCGGGCCAGACAGCCTGTATGGAGGGCCTAGAGTTGTTAGACCATCTGGCGTTGCTAATGCATGAATAGTCCCATTTTTCGTTGGTGGAGGGGTATTCAGTTTTAGTCAAGTCTGTGATTGCTGCCACAACACTGCAACCTGGTCATTCAGGCTCACCATGACCCCATGGCGGTTGGCCAACAGGCAATAAAAATGACTTAATTTAGGCAAACAGAAATACAACTGGCTGGAGATTTCCAAAATTATTCCATCATGGATAATGAATTTCATGATATGCATGAAGCCAAATTAGATATACATGGTCAAAATGGTCTTATCCATCCCCTGTAGCAGGCAGAGGGCCCATAGAAAATAGTGTCCATGTATTTCATTGTTGAGCTCCCCAGCTACAATGGGTTTACTGCTATTATGATGGTCTTGGATCGTTTTGCCAAGTTCTCTCACTTCATCCCCTGTTTGTCAGCCATCACTTCTGAAGAGAAGCCTGGCTAAATGTGCGGAATATGTTCTCAATGTTTGGCTTGACTCAAAAATCATGAGTGACTGTGGGTCACAGTTTATGGTGCAGATTTGAACCAAACTCCTTGGTATCTTGAAGGTTAATCTGTGACGCTTTACTGCATACCATCCTCAGTCAGATGGTCAAAGGGAGTGGGTCAATCAGGTTTATAAACAGTACCTCCACTGTTATGCTATGACCACGCAGGACATCTGGCTGGATGATCACATTGGCTCAGTTTGCGTATGATATTTGGACTCACACATTGTAAAATTTTGGGAGATGTGTTCTCAATTACCCTATTTAAAGAACAATAAATAAAAAATTCCAACTGGGTTGCTCGCCTTGGCTTCAACTTTACTGCACAGATTCTTAAATAGCGTTGATAGAAAATTATGAGATATTGAATTAAATTGGCAATAGTATGACGACTATTGCCCTAGTTGAGCTTCCCAAGACCAACTGAATATTGTTCAACGCTAGACAAGGTGCTGGTGCTCTTCACTTTACTTCATACAAGAGCAGGTGGAGTAACTAATGAACGCAAGTGAACCTTTCCCTTCAACTCTTTTCTCAAAATTTAATAACAGGCAAAATAAATAAGAAAATCCTTTTCTAATTTAAAATTTTATATAGGCACGCCAACCAGGGAACAGACACTACTGAAGCTTGAAGAGCTAAAAAATGAACAAACAGACATACCAGAACAGAACAATTTGACCACCCAAAATGAGTGGGCGAAGTACAGACAAACGAGAACACAACCAACCATGTGGGACAGCGATGAGCCGCTCAACTCACCATGGTGGAAGGGAAAGGGAATCAATGGGCTAATCCTTAGCACCAAAGTCCATATCAAAGGCAAGAGTATGGGTCAAGGCGGAGAGCCATTGTGTGGGGTGATTGGTGACATAGGGGATGAGTATGTGAGATTAGCTGGGCGCGGAAATTAACTTCATCAAATATTGCACCTAAGTATTAGAAAAAAAGTTTTCCACATGAAGGTGAATGGAAAGAAGCTGGAATAGAGAATCCTCTTCTCTTCAATTATATACAAGGATACAAAATAAAATTGTGAAACAATTAGTTTTCTATTTTTATTACTATTTTACTAATTGGAAATAAAGGAGGTTTATAAAGTAATCAGCATTCAAACTCTGTTGATGCCCATTGAGAAACGGAACACAACGCCACTGATTTATCCTTCTGAGGCCACTCCCATGAGGACTTTCCTCATCCACCTAGTCAGTTTTCACTGCAGACTGAGGTAACGAACTTTTCTTGATTAATTAGTGATAGTGTCCCCACAGTCGCGTTCAAACGATAGCGGAGTACCCTAATTTGTCTAGCAACTAGCTTAGGAAATGGGACCTTTGTCTATCAGAAGCAGGTTGCTCACCTAAAAAAGATTAAACTGCGAGTTGCTATCAAAAGCATTGTCAATGCTTCAGCAACTAGAAATAATCCCTGAGTTGTCTGATGACAACTGTAAGGAGATTGTCTTTAACTCCTGTTCCCAGCGTGGTATTTCATGGTGCACAGGGCGAACGCCAGGGAACTAGTCATTAGCAATAAAATTACTAGAGCCCTGCAGAGGTTGCTTGAGCTAGAATAACTTAGGTTGAAAATGGTTATTATGAGAGGAAGTAGCCATAAAGAGAGCCGCACAGTGCTCGGAGTGGTATTGTATAGGCGCCCTAGTCTGGAGAGAACCTGGCCGCCCAACGGTGCATGGGCGAATAGATTTAGCGTAGTTAAAATTAAATGGTTAATGTTGCGTGAGACCTCCTCAAAGTGGTCCGCACACATGTCATCCAAGATAACATAAATATAAAATAGTGTACTGTCGAAGGGGTTTAGTTTGAGGGAAGTCAACCAACAGGAGAAATTGGTCTTGACATGAGAATTTTTAGTAAATCAAGAAAGCAACCAATAGAAGGAAGCGGGTCTAAGCTGAGGCGCACAATAGACTCATGCTTCTATTGGGAAATAAACTGTACTTGGTAATCGACCAAATTTGTGTAATTAATTGTAAGAGAAGCTGATCCAAGCTTGAAATTTTGAAAACTGAACGGGTTTAAGACCCCGTTCACCTAAAAACTAAACCAAACCATTTTTATTTATTGCAAAGCTGGTTTATTTTAATGCACCTGCTTTTATGCAGGGCCAAACTTTTCTTGCATCCCTAGGACCAACCTGAGTTTACCTCGCCTTCACCCAGCGTTGATCCAAGATATGCTTGAGATCAGGGAGGCAAAACAACTTCACCTTCTTGGCCTCCTGACATGCAGCTTTGTCCCTTGTATTAGTCCCCATGATTATGTCATTTTCCAGCCATGACATTACTCTCTCCTCCTTTCAGGGCTCCACCCACCTTCAAGGGCTTGTGCCAGGCGAAAGTTCTTGTTGGGCTGAAGCCATATTCATTATGAAAAATATGCTTTGATTGAGATCCAGCAGCCAGGGGGCTATGCTTGTGGAAAGCATCGGTCAGGTCTAGGGCATGTACACAGTTGCACGCTGGTACCCAATTGTTTTCTGCAGCGTCAAATCCATTCCAAGATACCAGTTACTCAAGCCTTCTTTTAACTCGGTGGGAGGCTACTATTTTCTCCAATTCCCACTCTGGCGCCCCATCCTTGAGATAAGCCTCAGGAGTCTCAGGCGGGGGCCCTCAAACAACTTCAATTTGCTCTCATGAAAGACTTAAAAGATCTGAAACTGAAGAGGGAAGATCTAACTGCTATGAGGCGTGGCCCACCTTTATAACAACGCGGAAAGGGCCAATCCTCTTTGGTCCCAGCTTTTTGCATGTCTGCTTGATATGGATGTTATGAGCATCAAGCATCATGAGATCCCCTTCTTTATACGCTGGACCCACTCATCGCTTACCATCAGCATTCTCCTTATATAATTTCATTGTTTCCTCCAAACTTGTGGAAATTCCCTGGTGTACTTTCTTGATAGTTTTTCAAAGTCCACCACAGCTTCAACCTTATATCCACAGCTGGGCTCCATGTTAAAGGCGGGGTTAAAGCCATGGTTGGCGAAAAATGGAGAACAACCAAGTGAAGAATGCAAATTGTTGTTGTAGCTAAAATGGGCTATAGGAATGTGAGAAAACCAATCTGAATGATCTGGAACAATGTAACACGGGAGAAATTGTTCTGAGCACTGGTTCAATCATTCAGTCTACCATCAGATTGGGAATGATAGGCAATTGAACTGCAGGAGCGAATCTGAAGAGTCTTACACAACTATTCTCATAAGACAGCAGCAAACTGGGGTCCCCAACAACTAATATCTTCTTGGGGGACCCCATGAAGCGAAAACACATGAGTGACGAAGAGCCTAGCCAAATCAGCCGCAGTTATTGTTGTTCTGCAAGGAATAAAGTGGGCGAACTTTGTAAAATGGTCCACCACCACCATGATGTCATCATAACCATCAGACACAGGTAATTCCACAATGATTTCCTCTTATAGAGAAGTCCAAGGTCCTTCAACCCTTTAAACTGTACTAATAACTCCGCTAAAGGTTGTCAATTTGGTTTCATTTTTTTGCAAATCAGGAACTCTTTACAATACCGTCCCACCTGAGCAGGTAAGCCTTTCCAGTTGCGGGTGTGTTGAACTAGCTCCAAAGTCTTTGCTTTCCCAATATGACCAATGGTGATTCCGTCATGATGATCCAGGATGATTTCTAGGCGAAGTGGTCCAGCAGGAACCCATAAGCTCTCCTGAAACCACACCATCTCATCCTTTACTTGATAACCCCTGGTTAGATCCTCCTGATTCAGCGCGCTCTTAGCAATTACCATAGTATAGTCAGCCAATAATGGCTGAGAAAGGGCTACCTTTCTGAACATACTTTATCCCTCCGCATTGTCCAGAGGTGCTAGCGCGGGCCTGTTAGCCGTGGAAGAGGAAAGTTGAGACACAATCTTATCTGGAGGAATCATCAACTGGGTGTTATGAACCTCTACCTCCTTTGGATCAGGAGCTAATGAAGGATTGCATCTCAAAGCATCTGCCAACCCATTCTCCTTCCCTTGCCTGAAATCATATGGAAAATGAAAATCGGGTAAGGATCTCATGCCAACGGGTCTGCCGTGGGGTTAGGACATGAGGAGTGAGGTATTATAGTAAGGCACGGTGATCTGTACTTACATGGAAAGGTTGGGTAGAGCCACTCAAGTGGTGACGCCATTAAAGTTTGTGCCTCCACCACTGATACTAACCTTGTCATAAACGGCGTAATTCAACTCAGGCAGAGACATTTTCCTAGAAAATATCCCACCAGATGCTCTATCCCGTCCTCGCCTACTTGTAATAAGGCAGCCGCTATGGCGAAGTTGGAGGCATCAGTAGACACAATGAACTCTTTGAAAGGGTCGACATGGCGAATAATGGACGTGGACAAAATGGTGCACTTCACAGCTTGAAAGCATCCTTTAAAACGGGGACCACTGAAGCACTTTTGCACCACTAGCACTATACAAGGGCGCTTCCACCTCATAAAGGTTTGGCGTGAAATTCTTGAGGAACGTACACGTCCCCAAAAAACTCCTCAATTCTTTTACTAAAGTGGGTGTAGGCCCCTCAAGAATCGCCTTCTCCTTGTCTGGAGTTATCATGTGTCCTTGGTCAAACACGATGTTTCCCAGAAAGGCGACCTGGGACTTAAAAAATTCACACTTGCTGATCTTAAGCGTAAGGATGGCTGCCTTTAACCTCTCCACCACTTGCCAAAGATGTACTGCATGGGACTCATGATTAGGGGATAACACCAGAATATCGTCCATGTAGGCAACCTCGCATACCCCTAACAAGCCCCTAACGCTGCATCAATGCAGCTTTGAAAGATAGCAGGGGCATTCTTAAGCCCAAAGGGCATGACCCAAAACTGGAATATCCCTTTTATGGTATGGAATGCGGTTAACCACTCCTGTCCCTTTTTAGTCTAATTCTGATTGAACGCATTGAGGAAATCCAGCTTGGAAAAGACCTTAGCATTCTCCACATAGCGAGCAATCTGAGAATCCAAAGGGATGGGATGTAGATCTGGTACAATGACATTGTTGAGGTTCCCATAGTCTATGCATGGGCGTAGAGTACCATCAGCCTTCTCAACAAAGAGAATTGGGGAGCAAACAGGGGAGGTACGGTGAAAAATCGCACCTTTGGCTAACTGCTCCATTACCCACAAATCTAACGCCTCTTTTCTGGACATTCAATGGGTAAATGGTGGAAGATATCCGCACCAGATCCACAGTGAGTTTGAACTCACAGTCATACTCGGAATGATCAGGTAATGCTTCAGTGGATGCTGCATCAAAGAAAGATTCCAAACCCTCCAAACAAGAAGGTAGGGGAACCTCCATGGAGGGCTTCCTCATAGAGGCAAGGCTAAGAGTGTGAAGGTGGGACCAGTGGGGCAATTTGCCCTAGGCGTTATCCTTTGACAAAGGAGCAACTAATGTGTGACCATTCTTTAATGTTAGGGATAGGTATTTTCTTTAAGGTTAGTTCTAACGTCAAACTTCAGACACCACTCCACACCTAAAATGATAGGGTACAAGAGGTTTTTGATAGTTTGGAAGTGGTCATACAAATTATAGTTGCCAACTTGATAGTCCACTAACCCCCGTTATTCAGCGAGAAAATACCTTGAGAAGCCCCTCCTCTAGCCATACCACCTGATGCGTAATTCAGCTTAAGGTAGTCGGCTAGGATTTGGTCCATAAAATTCTCAGAGGCTCCTGTATCCACCAAAATAGTGGTGCTGATTTTGCTTAAAGGGGATCGATGGTAGCATTCAGTAGAAAATAACACGAATCAGCTTTATTTATAGCATAGAACGCCAACACTTCACCACCAAACTCTGCTTCAGGAATATCCACTCCCTAGGGTATGTTTTTGCATCAAAAAATGGAGAGGGATAGTTGGCCACCTTTACTGATGAGGCCACATAGCCCACCATATCTTCAGCAACTGTATAAACGTTTTTATATCTTAATAGTAGTTTCTTTTCATGCTCTTGAGTTCTGCGGATCATGGTAGGGGTCAAACGGTGTTCTCAGGCCCTATTCCATATACTGGACTGGGGTCTTCAACAAAGCCATAAGAGTATATCTATGGTTTGGTTGTAGTTCTGGCAACGCCATTATAAAACGCGTTTTGGGATGGAAACGACACTATACCACTTCTGCACCAGGTTGTACAACGTTATTCAAAGCCAACAACCCCAGGCCCATTGTTGATGATACAGCCTGCACCATCTTAATATGGTCCCGAAGGAAAAAATGATTTTCTCATGTTTATTTTATAACTTTTGGCGGAAAATCAGGGAATCATGAATCTCAGATCACAAAGTGACTGTACCCACCAGTTAATGGCAAGAAGGGTGAGTAACTTTGGTCAGAGGTAGCAAGAAATAATACCAGATTTCTCTAACCCTTGCAAAATGCAAAAACAGTGATGAGCCCTAACATGGCCGTGGCCACCAGCTGGCGCACACCATTTGTACTTTGCAAAAGTACTTTACAGAAAAAGTTTGTGCACATAATGATAAAAGGTTGGTTGCCTAATGTAAGGAAAGTGTCTATAACTCTCCTGTTTCCAGCGTGGTAATTCAGGTGCACAGGGCCAACGCCAGGGAGCTAGTATTTAGTACTAAAGTTACTAGAGCCCTGCAGAGGTTGCTTGAGCTAGAATAACTTAGGTTGAAAATGGTTATAATGATAGGGAATAACCAAAAGAGAGCCATACGGTTCTCAGAGTGGTAGTGTATAGGCGCCCCTAGGCTGGAGGAAACCTGGGCGGCCCAACGGCGCATAGGCGGATAGATTTAGCGTAGTTAAAATTAAATGGTTAATGTTGCGTGAGACCTCCTCAAAGTGGTCCGCACACATGTCATCCAAGATAACATAAATACAAAAACAGTGTACTGTAGAAGGGGTTTAGTTTGAGGGAAGTCAACCAACAGGAGAAATTGGTCTTGACATGAGAATTTTTAGTAAATCAAGAAAGCAACCAATTGAAGGAAGCGGGTCTAAGCTGAGGCGCACAATAGACTCATGCTTCTATTGAGCAATAAACTGTAATTAATAATTGACAAAACTTGGGTAATTGATTGTAATAGTGAATGATCCAAGCTTGAAATTTTGAAAACTGAACGGATTTTGAAACCCCGCTCACCTAGAAACTGAACTGAACTTTTTTTATTTAACACAAAGATAGTTCATTTTAATGCACCTGCTGTTATGCAGGGATGAACTTTTCTTGCATCACTAGGACCAACCTGGGCGTACATCGCCTTCACCCAGCGTTGATCTAAGGTATGCTTGAGGTCAGGGAGTCCAGCCAACTTCACCTTCTTGGCCTCCTGACATGCAGCTTTGTCCCTTGTATTAGTCCCCATAATTATGTTATTTTCCAGCCATGACAACAACCCCTGATCAACTATTATAATCAAATCGCCAAAGTTTCTATTAGCAATGGATTCATAATAATAAATGCAGTGTTGGGGATCATCACCAATAAAGCTAAAGAAATCTGGCAGATAGACCTGATGGATCAATCCCTGTAGATTACCTAATATTATCATAGTATTTCCCAAAAAAATAGTTATTATTCTAAAATGATAACTATCACATATACTATAGAATCTAATCCCCTAATGGACAATAAGATATAATGCAAACTAATCAACTGGGTTATACCCCTTGTTGAGGGTATTATATCACTAAATTTCCCCATGATTTTAGGAAGATGCGAAGTATGAATATGAGGAGCTTGCTTTCGGCGTGAGCTGCGCTTACATGGACATGACAAAAGCTTCTCTTTTTAACCCAATTATCCCAAAACCCGCCGAAGCATCAAGTCTTTCACTTGTGTGCTGGCTCTCATCACTTTCTCTGAACATCAATTTGCTCAATAAGTTGAAGTGATGGACACCGCTGGCCTCATTAACAAAGAAAACCCGCAGCTATACCTCCTTATGACCCATGTCGCTGATGCACCCACCCTGATGCTGTCTGCCATGGTCTGCCAGCTAAAGCGGGCACTGGACAAAAGCTTCCCCAAAGCTTCCTCACATTCTTATATGGATTCTTAGGCTGTTAGCTGAGGTGCCATATTAGTAATTTTTTATTTCTAATAATCCCTTTGTTTGGCACATTTGCAAGTAAAGATGCGGCAGCTTTCCTTTTTTGGGTTGAGCACCACTAGTGCTAAAAAACTCAACTGGGTAATATGGTCATATCATGATCCCAACATATCCCCAGTTGACTAGATTACCCAGAAAATATAAGAACTTAATGAAAGGATGCCACCTCAGTCCGTAGCCATCATATTTTTAAAATATCTTAAGCGGAGCTTGGCTCTATCTGCGTTCAACGCTTCTCATTCCAACCTTTGCAACGCGCTCTTCCTCCTTGCTTCCTACTTGCTGCCACCTCTCTTGAGCGTGGTTCCCAGGGAATCATGGCATGCCAGGACTAATATGGTCATCTTTGCTGATAAATGTTCTGTTCATCTTGTATCAACTAAAAGAAATACCAATGACTCCTCATCGTTCAAAATGTACTAACTCCAGGACAGGTTCCAATGACTCCTCGTCATTACAGGATACTCTCAGTCAGTTTTTCTGAGTCCTGTACTAGTGCCCCAGGACTACTCATAGCGGACCTAGTTTTATCTGATCTGAGCTTACTGACAACTTATTCATTACTTAGTCCTTTATGGTGAATCTAGTTTCAGCCCACCTTGATCCTGCTGGCAACAAATGCAGTTTTCTGATGCCACCATAATTCATCACTATGCCTATTGTAGTTCATCCCCCCTTCCCCCTACTAAACAACAGAAGGTGGTAACCATACTAGATCTTCTAAACTGCAGCAACAACAAAAATAATATTTTGTTTATTTTTGATCTTTTTCTCTCTTCCTCAAAGATTATTTTTTTCTTAACAAATTCTTTTTCCTAGAATTTTTATCTATAGTGTTATTTTCTCTTCTTATTTTTTAAATTTTTCAAATTTGTTTTTTATCAAGTTATTCTTTTTCTCTTAAGTCCAATACTTCAAGTACTTAGCATGGACTCAGTTTAATATATTACCATCTGTGATTTTCTTTATCATATAGGCATCAGTAACTGACATGGCAATAATCTCAAATGGACCTTAACATAGGGCATCCAAATTGTCTTTCCTTACAAATACATGAGTATTGCAATAGGCTACCTATCTCCCACATGGTATTCTATCAGTGCTGGGCGATTTTTCTCATCCATTTTCTTTGCTCTTAAACTTTTCTTCAGAGTCATATCAAATGCCTGAGATTGCAAAGCAATCATAATATTTGCCAGTCATGATAGGTATTGTTCAGTGCTCATCCCTGAAGCTAGTTTAACTTCAGAATATGAAATTAATTTTAACGCAGCCCTTCATCAATACTATTATTATAATGACATTTTCCCTCTTACAATATGATAACTGATATTTTAGGAAAAGACAACAAAACTCATTTAAGTTCCCCAATCAGAAGTTTTTCTCAAAACTAAATTTTGTAGCATGGCGCCAGAATTGCGTTAATTCTCTCCACCATTCCATTATTTTTCTGGGTGATAAAGAATGAACACCACTCCTTGGATTATTATTAGTTCATTATTCTCTGGAAACACATATGATATAAAGTTGGTCCCATTGTCACTTATTAAAACTTGCGGGCTTCCATGCCAGTATACCACTTGGCAATGAATTTCTGCATTCTTGTAGCATCTACTCTGATCAAGGCTTTACCCTTAACCCACATAGTCAGATGGTCTATTGTGACAATTATGTACTTTACTCCCCACAAGTACACTCAATGGTCCCATAACGTCTATGGACACCATGTACCAAGAAAAACCGGGGTGTACTAGTATGTATCCCGTCATATTTATAGGTGGCTTGTGAATTTAACATTCCATGCAACAGCCAGATAATCCGTGACATCATAGTTGAAAATTCCAGGTGATATTTCTAACGTATGTGGTCCATGGTTCTTCTTAGGCCACCATGGCCAATGACTTTATGCATGGCTTTAATGATCTCCGATTTTTCTGATGGTTTAGTTAGTAAAATTGATTTCTAGCAATCAAATAATATAGCTATCCTTTCTTAATTTTATTATTACTCATCACTTTGTCAACTCATTTTAAATATCTTGGGGCTCATCTCAGTATTACTGTCAATAATCCGCTGGAATAACTCGTCATCCTGATGACATACAACTTGAATGGCAGGCAATCGCAACTATCTAACAGCATTCTGATGAGCTGCTACAGCTCAGATTAAAATTTTAAAAACTTATAGGCTTGCAGCTATAAGCCCATTGGGCTAGTCGCCACTCTGGTTCCTTAGGTTATGTATCTAGCATGGGATGAGTGGTCATTTACAGCTTTAAAAGTGTATCCATGTATATACACTCAAAGTTTGCAGGTTTAAATCACCATAAGGCACTCACACTTGGTAATGGTTTAGTTCCTTTCTGCTGGAGTTAATATCTTACTCACATATGCCACCAGATGCTCATCCCATCATTGTTTACTTGATATAAAAAGGCGCCAAAAGCACTAACAAGGAATCAGTCTGAATAATAAATTTTAATAGAAATTTAGAGATTTTATAACACAGGACTACTTATCAGGTTTTTTCTTAACACATTGAACTAATTCTTAGGCCTCATCACTAAACAAAAATCCTTTTTCAGACCCTTATTAGGTGGAATAGTGGTTCAGAAATTCCAGCGAAATCCTTGATGAATTTGAAATAGTGGCCGACCATCCCAACAAAAAGCTTAAGTGTCCTGAACTCTCTTTGGGGTTGACATCCACTTGATGGCTTCTATCCACTCTAGTTGCGGTTGTAATCCGCTGAAGTTTATTAAGATTCCCAAAGATTCAAGCTTTTTTTAGTTTTGGCATTTTCTCATTTCTATCTTCAGATTCACCGTTTTCAGATGTTTATTTACTTCCTCCAAAAAGTTCTAATTGATCAGTAAATGACCTTCTTAAGACTAAGATGTCATATAATTATACCAGAATACAAGACAATTTTAAGTCACTAAATATGGAATCCATCGCCATCTGGAATGTTTCCAGAACGTTTCACAATCTCTGGGCATTCTGGTCAGTTGGTATAACCATTGTGTGGTAATTATCACAGATTTCTCATGATCTTCTTTTGGCAAATAAATTTTTCAATATCTCAGAATCAAGTCCATAGCTGAAAAATGCTTGGCTTCTTCTATTAGATTGAGCATGTCATCAATCCTCAGCAGCAGATAGGAACCCTTTTTTTGTGATTTTAATAAATTAACAGCAATTGAAAATCACATAATTTTATCCATTTTTTTCTTTACCATAAGTATTGGACTCAGACATGGAGTTTATGAGAGAATGAGGAGCCCATGCTAAACCAGCTTGTTAATTTCTTCACTGACTACTACTTCAGCAGCCCTAGACTGATGGTCAGGTCTCATTTTTATTGGCAAATATTCCCCAGTATTAACCTTATGGATTATTTTTAGCGCCTCTGAGGTCATGGTCATCCTTTGAAAATATCACCCAATAGTTTTTTAATAATCAGAGAACCTCTTCTTGCTGTCGCTCAGAAAATCAGCCCGCTGCTCCTGCTTGACTAATAATATAACATTTTTGGCAACATCCACTGGTGATTTCATTTTCAAGTAATGTTCTAAAGCATAGAATTTACTTAGTTTTTCCATAAAAGAGTAAATGCATAAATGTGACGACTTGACTATTTACTATTTTCATCCAATTTATGTTCAGATTGGCCAGTAGTACTCTTATATCTCTGTGCCCAGGAATAATTATCCCCAGTGATACCCATGGTTCTATCCTCAATTTATTCCATGGGCTGGCACTTCTCCATATAGTTGTTCTGGGATTTCAAGTGTTAATCTTGTATTAACTATTATATGCATTCCCAGTGGAATTATATTCTTTGTTTTTCATCCGCTATGGTATCCCATGATTTCCAGGATCTCTTTTGTCATTTCCCTCCATTTTCATTCAACATACTTAATCTGAATGGGAATGATGCAATTCATTGTAATTAATTTACAAAATTAATTTTTTTTTCAGTGGATCTTTTTTTTTCCATTAATATATTAAGAGAATGTTTTTCCCCAAATCGTCAGGGTATCTTCTTCAAAATTACACTTCACACTATACTTTCTTGGTAATTCCAACCCAATGAGTATATTGTAATTTTGGAAGGATCTCTTTCAGCTAAGCATCACTTTTCGAAAATCAATTCAGCCTGAAATTTAGCTCCACTAAAGAGATTTACGAAAACTATTAGCAAATATGGCGGGAAACCCCGCAAAAGAACCCGCAGGCTATGCCAAACGAGCCAGCACCACCCCCAAACGAAGCAACCCTCAGTTACCCACCTCAGGGTCAACCAGAATCACCCGCTCTCAAGCAGCAGCCATGAAAGCAGGCACCACCCCCCAACCTGGAGCTACTCCAACTAGTGCCAGTTCACCTGATCGCACTTCTGCAACCTGCACGCCTAACAGCTCTGTGTGTGCTGCCTCCCACCAAACCGCTGGGCCCCCTCCAACCAAGGAGGCCATCACCCACGCTGTTTTAATGGCGTCTGCTCAGTTGAATGCAACTCAGCCCATCCAGACATTCACCTCCCCATTGTGTCAGCTAATTCAGCCCCATCTATTATTGCTGACACCGTGTTTCTGGCTCCCTCCATGAGGGGCGATACCCAGCTACCTGGCCCCCAAATCCTCAGATGTAAGGTTGGATTAGCTGCACATTCTGGTTCACTAAGCACCAAATTGGGACAATCTACTCTTCCCAATGAGGATTCAGATGGTTCGGATTTTGGAACTTCACACCAGTTCCAATCTCACCCGTCCCATTTAAACCCCGTAATTGGCACTTCTCAAGTTGGCACTTTATCGCAATATGCTGAAAACGACCAATTCACTAATCAGCCAATGAGTTTTGCCCACAAAATCACAGCAAACACTCGGGCTGAATTTACCCAAATAGATTGGGATGGTGATGAAACATCTCCCTCCTCCCAATTGGCTGGAGTTAATTCCAATCTGGATGGGACTCCCCAATTTAGAGAGGCCCAACAATCACCTGGCCCCCAAACCCTCGGATGTAAGGTTGGATTAGCCGCACATTCTGGTTCACTAAGCACCAAATTGGGACAATCTACTCTTCCCAATGGGGATTTAAATGGTTCAGATTTTGGAACTTCACACCAGTTCCAATCTCACCCATCCCATTTAAACCCCATAATCGGCACTTCTCAAGTCAACACTTTATCTCAATATGCTGAAAACGACCAATTCACCAATCAGCCAGTGAGTTTTGCCCACAAAATCACAGCAAATACTCGGGCTGAATTTACCCAAATAGATTGGGATGGTGATGAAACATCTCCCTCCTCCCAACTGGCTGGAGTTAATTCCAATCTGGATGGGCCTCCCCAATTTAGCGAGTCCCAACAAACCGCCCCTCAATTTAATATGACGCCAGCAACTGCTGTAACATTCCAGAAACAAGGGAACTCCGCAAACTTGTCCAAACCAACAGCTCACACTCAACCTGCAATTGCAGCCCAAAGCAAACACAAACGTACCAAAGGAGCCACTGGGGCGTGGCAAAAACCTCTGGCACCAACGCTACCCAAAGCTGATCCCCGTGAAGTGGCGTTTATTGCTGATGTTAAGAAGAAATGGGCCGAAACTAGAGCGCAAAAAGCTCTACCTCGCTCAACCCTCTCCCACGCAATTCGCCTTTATTATGGGCATAACCCTGTTGAATTCTATACAGAGGATTACTTCTCATACTTTGCAGCAATTGCGGAGACATTCCCTATTAACACCACCATCCATGAATCAGTGGAGGGCCACTACATTGATGTGGGCTTCACTGAAGCTGCCCTTGCTGACCATGCTGCCACCCTCCAGGTCATTATTCCACGCGGATCTCTTCGCATCTCCCGCACACGCTCTCACCTGGAGAAAATTTCATGGGTTACTTTTTCCAACCTACCAAAGACTGTTGATCCTGAGTCTCTTAAACTGGCACTCCATCGTAATTTAATGGAGTTTGGGTCTGTTCTTTCAGTGGACTTTAGCGTCCCCTCTTACTATGCTCCCACTCAAAGAGCTCGCACTGCTAGGGCGTCGTTCATCCCCTCCCCCACTGTATCCCGTAACATTGAGGTTATTCCTCGTGTGGCGGTAGTTGGGGCATGCCCTGAGATCTTTTTTGTCAACCCTGATCAGGCGCGCCCCCGGTGTTCATGGTGTAACGCCCTTGGACACTTGTATAGTGGCTGCACAGCTCGAAAAAAGCCCTCTTAGCCACCACCCAGGGGCCTAAACCAGGCCAAAAACGATCCCACATGGCTGCAGCAGCAATTCCTCAACCCACACAATGGGTTCCCGTTCAAGACCTGTCCCCTGAGGCCTTACGCCTAGCAGTTGAAACAGCTAACCCCACTATTGGTGTGGGATACCTTCGCGCTCATGCCCCCCTTCCAATGGGCACCCCCTCCAATCTCCCAGAGTCAACTCCCTCTCTCACCAAGCGCAAGGCATCTCCCACAGGGTGCCCCTCGTCAGCCACCCCCACTCAGGGCTCCGCGGCACCCCCACCAACCTCCACCAGCGATTTATCGCATCAGCCCTCAGCTCCCAATGGAGCTATGCCCACCAGCATGGACTGGCAACTCGCGGCCTGCGGTAGAAGTGCCACCTCAAAGAGTCCTACCCCAACCCCACAGTCCATTTCGCGCGGATCCTTTGAAGTGTTGGAGGAAGTGAATATGGACTCAGACTCATCAAATGGGGACACCGCGGAGGTCACCATTGAGCACCCTCAGGTCCTTCCCCTGCAACGGAGCGGGGGCAGCATCCTAGGCTGGCTTACTGGGTCCTCCGCCCCCCACCCTCTCCTTCCCCTCAGAACCCTCGACGCTCCTCACGGATTGCAGCTAATAGTCAAGCTAAAGGACTCAAAACTAGCCGCCTCACAGCAGCAGGTTTAAGCGCTGGCAACCCCCCAGGACATGGAGGGGAACAGCTATGAGTCCCCATGGCAGCACCCTGGCCCTGCAATCCATCAACGCAAATGGGTTGCGGGACTTTAAGCGGAGAGCCCGCCTCCTCCAAAACTTCAGGTCAGCACAAATTGACATCGCTGCTGTCCAGGAGCCCCATATCCTCCCCCACGAACAATCTGCATGGAATGAACAGTTTGGAGGCAACTCCTTCTGGACAAAACATGCCGCCCTTATTTGTTTTGAATCCCCGGGTTAAAACCCATTCTTTTTCACAATATCTAGGTGGCCGCCTCATACTGGCCAAACTCACCACTCCTGACTTCTCCTTCTTCGCTGCAAGCATCTACCTGCCTAATGCAGGTCAGGAGCAAAATCGGCTCTTGGAAGAGCTCCTCCAACTCAATCTCCCACGGAATACAGTCCTCTTAGGAGATTTCAACACAACCATAAGTCGCGTCCGTGACTCTTACCCCCCTGCAGCAAAGGAACGCCCTGGATCAAGTCGCCTCCAGGATTTCCTTCGCCTGAGTGGCTTTATAGATGCGCTTCCACCCTCCGCGTCTGGCCTAGGTTGCATGACTAGGATCCAGTATGATGGAGGAGCTTTCCAGTCAGCGTCACGCATAGATATGGCACTGATTGGCCCCCTGCTAATTGGCCGCGTCTCCTCTCCCATCTCTCGTGACAACCATCTGAGTGATCACAGGTCACTCACCGTTGTCCTCACCACCACACTTAGACCGTCGCGTAGGTTCTGGCCTAGGGTTGCCCCAGCTCTTCTCAACAACCCCTTCACTAAGGAGAAGCTGTCTATGACCATCCGGGAGACTCTCACCTCCCCCCCACCCCACCTGCTTGACCACAAGGCTAGATGGGCGGTGACCAAGGAGGGCATCACCCGCGTTGCTTACAACTGTGCCAAAGCCCAGATGACTGCAGCTCGCTCCAGAGTCAAAAGGGCGGAAGCCAGAATCAGACATCTAGAGCGAAACTGCCAGCCTTCGCCCTCTCCCAGATGGTTGGAAGACTGGGAAGCGGCGCAGGAAGCACTCCTCTTGGAGCTTACACTTCAGGAAGAACGGGCAGCAAACTTTACAACATCTCGTTACTATGCTCAATGGGAACGCCCCACCCGCTTCTTCTTTCAGAAACAGAAAGCCCGGTCAACAGCGCAGGATATTACTGCACTGAAGATTGGCACTACAACCACTTCAGATAAGGAGGAAATCACGCAGGAACTACACCGCTTCTACTCCAGCCTCTTCCATGCCACCCAGGTGGACCCATCGGACATCCAAGACTTCCTGTGGCGGGCTCCAGAGCCGCCCATTGACCCACGGGCTGATGAGGCTCTACTGGCGCCTATTTCCTTCCAGGAGGTGATGGAAACCCTTCTGAAATCCCCACGGCTTAAAGCCCCAGGCCCAGACGGAATACCCTTTGAGGTGTACCTTCTGGAACCTGCAGTGATAGCCAGAACCCTCCGCGACCTCTTCGCTGCACTCTTGGTGAATGGCGAGGTCCTCCCCGACTCCAGAGGCTCAATCACGACCCTCATTTACAAGAAGTCAGACCGTGAGAACTTGGCGAACTGGCGCCCCATAGCGTTGATCAACACAGACCACAAGCTCTTCACGAAGCTTCTGCCCACCCGCATCACCAAATGGGTGTCACCTCGCCTCTCCCCATCCCAGTACGGTTTTATTCCGGGGAGGTCGTTATGGGACAACTATAATGACCTTCACGTGACTTTGACTGCTAACTCTCGTAAGGTGAATGGCTTTGTGGCTCTTCTGGATATGGAGAAAGCATATGATCGGGTAGCCTGGAAATATATTGATGCTTCCCTGGCCCGCTTCCATCTCCCACCCGCAGCTAGGCGCTGGATATCAGCGCTCTATGACCAGCTCCACACCAGAGTCCTGGCGCCAATGGGTTTTACAATGGCAGTACCAGTTGGACAAGGTCTCCGGCAAGGGGACCCCCTGAGCCCTATCCTTTTTAACATCACCCTTGACCCCCTCTTGGCCTCCTTACAGGACAAGCTAACAGGGATTCTGGTCCCAGGTAAAGCCCCCACACGCACCATGGCATTTGCAGATGACACTGCCATTGCATTTGGCTGCCCTGGGGATGTTGCCCTCGCTGCTGTGACCATTGAGAGGTACACCAAGGCGTCCAACGCCATGGTCAACACCTCCAAGACAACAGTTGTACAGGTCGGCTCCCCCACCTTCCCCCACCATTTGGTATTGAACCTGAGCGCGGTACCTTCCGTCACCTGGGCGTTCTCACCAACCAACAAGGAGTTGCGCTAAAAGACAATGAGGACTTGCTCCTTGCAGCAGTTAACTCCAGGATTGCCAGCTGGAACCGGCGGCACATCATTCCCCAGGGTCGAGCTCTGATGGCCAATGTGTTCCTCCTCTCCAAAGTCTGGTTCCTAGCGCACGTCTGCCCATTCACAGATGCCTTTTATACGCGGCTCAATGTACTCCTCCGCTGTTGGATCTGGGGCTCAAACCATCCACCAATAGCCCTCTCAACCATTGCCCGACCCTGCAATGAAGGGGGCCTAGGGCTTCTGGACACGCGATCCCACGCCACCACAATCTTCGTGAAGTTCCTATGGCCGAATGTCTGCTGGGACGCGACCCCCATGCCCCAATGGGCGCCCGCCCTCCGCCAGTCAGTGTCAGCAGCTCTGGGTCTTCCTAGAGCATCTCTGACCTCACTAGGGGAGTGGCTCACAAACCACCCAGGCCATCGCCTAAAACCATCCTCATCCCCCTACTGGAACCAGGCTCTCCTTGCTCTGAAACGAGTAGGCGCGCGGATCCACCATGCCTTCCCATACAGAAGGGAAGGCCCTGGCCTCAGCCCACGTCGCCATGCAATTGTGCACAATGGACAAGTTGTCACAACTCGCCTCAACCCCCAAGATCGTCCTCCCATCCGCCCAAGACTCCTTGAGCTCCTCCCTCCCTCCGTGAGATTTGACCTTAAGGAATTGTGGAAGGACGTCTATCACCCCATCCTGTCAGCAAAGGTGTCCAACACCTTATGGAGAGTGCTCCACTGTTCATACAGGACAGGGGACCGGACTGGCCCTACCTTCCAGCACCGAAGCTTCCCCGATGTGTGGAGCCTATTGACTCCCACCTCCATCGTTTTTTCACCTGTCCAGGTGTCGCCGCATTTTGGCCAAAGGCCCGCGCGCTCCTCCATGCTCAGCCCTGGTCTGGACACCCTGTGCAAGACCTCATGTTTGAGCAGACATTGCCTGGTTGCCACCGACCCCTCCGTGTCCTCGCCTATGCCACAGCCATCTGGACCATCCATAACTCCTTCCTTCGTGCTGCCTTTGACCAGCAGGTGTGGACCCTTCCACACATGATCACCCACTTTCAGGTACACTTTGAGATGGCCCTGAAGGTCTGCACTATGTCGCCAACCCTCCCCCGCTCAGTTGTCACTGCAGCACGGCTCTGGCGCGCAAACCCCCTCCCTTTCTCGATGCCTCCTCCCTCCCCTTCCCTCGCCTCAGGCTCTTAGGAGCCCAGGCGTAATTCAATAAACATCGATGAATCCCCCCTTGGGTTGGGACCATCTAGTACTAAAAAAAAGTATATTGTAATTTTGAATATCTAACTCTATGGTAGGAGCTGATACCAATAGTGACCTAAATTGGAGTGATAGTGCACTTTACACTCCACAGGATTTAGTGTATCTGGTCCAGCAGTTCCATACTCTTTCCCATGTTCTATATCCGGTGAAATTTTCAGTTGCTTTGCCTTTTGATCAAAACAATATTGATGGGAGCTCCACTGTCAGTTACTACTAATACTTTTATATGACTGACTATAAGGCCAGCATAAATACACTCAGAGCATTGCAATAAGGTGTTTAATGAGTGGATATCAGCAGATTTCATCAAATTGAGAGTACATAATAGGAATGTGGATAAATAAGAAATGAGTTCCCTGAAAGCAATTTTATATAGGGAAAGGTTCGCCTCATCAAGATTGTTTGACTAACAATTCAGTGCTTTTTGCTGATCTGATTCCTTTCTACCAGCTGACAAGCATATTTCTGAACAACTTTCTTCCTGACTTTAGGGTTAATACCCTTTGCTTTTACTCAGGTGTCCAAGTTTACATCCATATTGACCAACTGTTAAATATTATCAGGCGCGTCTTCTTCCACGGATAAGTCAGAAACACCAATGTCATCATTTAAGATAACATAGGAACAGTTTTGACAGTAGTATTAGATTGTTCCCTATCTAGAGTGCTGGTTCCTTTCCAAACTCTTAACCATTTTCCTTCTCTTTAGCCTGAAAAAAATTTACTTGTTCCTTAGGCTTCTTGTAATGACATTGAGCAACTACATGCCCAGGTTTTCGCATAAAAAACAGCGGATTGAAGTTCTATTGATTTGTTTCTGTACTTTGTTTCTTTCCTATTATGATTTAATTCTCTGGTTCCTTATTGATCTCAGCATATTTTATAATATTCTGATCTTTGGCCTGAATAATTTAAAGGTTCAATTGGGTGCTTCAAATATAATACTAACATTTTGAGTTAATCCACAATCTAGGATGTAGAAGTTTGGTTCACAAGTGCCACTGACATAACTGTTGCAACTCTCTGTAGGGCTGAAGAACCGCTTGTATGGTTATGCGTGCATAAAAAGCTAATAGTACTTTTGACCCAAGCTTGATTATGAGATTCCTGGTATAAAATTAGCAAAATAAGCTAGGGCTTCGTCCTTTCTCAATTAAATACCCATAAACTCATGTTATGGTTGACCATTCTAGTAGGACTACCAAATTCAGTCATGATAGCTTCCTTTTGTATCAGAGTATGACCAATTGTCCCCATTTAGATGAGGCAACATCCGATTTTGACAATTGGTTTCTAAACATTTCATTATGGTCATTGCTTTATGTCAGTCACCATATCTGAATATTGGCATTACAAAAAGGTGCAAAAACACAGGTGCATTATATTGGTGGAATGTGGGTAATTTTGGTGTATTCCGAAATTCTTCTGTTGCTTCTTTGGAAATGGATTACTTCCTGACAAACTGACTAAAATAGGCATTGCTTTGGGAGTTATCTTTGACATTTCAGAGAACAAATCAGGCATATTTCTTTGGGGGTTTTTGCTTACAGGAGTCTTGTATATATTATCTCAGCTTTGTTTGCCTCCATTTTTAGTGCAATCACACTTTAGATTCTTTTTCTTTTCGCAATACAATTCAACATTTGCGACATATCTTCATGAATCTGGAAGAAGTTTTCTCTGTCCACTTTGCATTTTGTCTTTTGAAATAAGATCTCCTTAATCAATTTAGTCTCTTTTTGCTTCATGAAGGGAACCTTCCCATAAAGGTCATTGTTGATTTTTCCGACTTCTTCAATCCCCTTCTCAGCTTAATTTACTACTCTACCAAAGTAGTCAAATTGGCTTGTGACGCCAAACTCAGTAATTGCTGGTTGACAGTTCCAAATTCTTTCTAGAGTTTCCTAAGTTCTCCTTAATACGACATTCTTTTAGCTTGAAAGCTCAACTACACCCTGTAGTGAGCACCAAAATTTAAATTTCTTTGGGAACTGTGTGGTCAATGATCCTGAGTTTTATACACTAAATACAAACTTGCAACTGGGTTGCTAGCCTTGGCCCCTAACTCTACGCGCAGAATCTTAAATATTCGTTGGTATAAATTATTGATATTGAGATAAGTTGACAATATTATGACGACTATTGCCTTTGTTGAGCTCCTCAAGACCAACTGATTTTTGTCCAACGCTAGACTTGGTGCTAAAGATCATTAAAACATTCATGCAAGAGCAGGTGGACTAACTAACAAAACGCAAGTAATTCTTTGTCTTTAAATCTTTCTTTTAAAAGTTAACAACAGGCAAGCACATAAGAGAATCCTCTTCATTTCAATTATATTCAATAATATACAAAATAAAATTGTGAAACAATTAGTTTGCTATTTTGTTTACTGGTTTATTTATTGGAAATCAAAGGAGTTATATAATGTAATTGGCGTTCATTTCCTGTTGACGTCTCACTGGGGAAACGGTAGCCGCTGCCTCTGATTTAGCCCTCTGAGGTCACTCCCACAAAGACTTTCCTTATTTGCCTAGTCAGTTTTCACTTCAGACTGGGGTAAAGAGCTCCTCTGGTTAATTAATAAAAGTGTCCCCAAAGTATTAATCAAACGTCAGATGAGTACCATTATTTTTCTAGCAACTTGCTTAGGAAATGGGACCTTTGCCTATCAGGCAGCAGGTTGTCACACCTAAATGATTAACTGCGTGTTGCTCCCAGAAGCATTGCCAATGCTTAGTAATTAAAAATATGTCCTGAGTCAATTGGGTAAAAACATTAATCAACTATTATAACTAAATTGCTAAATAGTGTATTGCAATTTAATCTTATAGTAAGTACATTTACCAAAAATTATCCCTGAAAAAATTAAGGCAATCCAGTGGACGGCTTGACGGTCTGACCCCAGAGGATTAGCTTATATCTCTCAAAGGATTATTCCAAACAATAGTTATCATTAAAAACGATACTCCCACATCCACTATAGGCTCTAATCCCCTAGTGGCAAGAAGCTATAATGCAATCTACTTGACTGGGTAATATTGCGCATCAAAATCCCAATATGTTCTACTAGATTCTCACTGTATGAGGCCATGTTGTGGTATGATTCTTTATTTTCGTGAGTCCATGCCTTTTACCAGAAGTTCTGTCAGCGGAAAATCATGTGCAGCACATTCATAGCACCCAATCCCTGGTTTGGGAACACCTGACCAAGGACATCAGCAATTACAAACGTTTTATGGATTGAAAACATCTACTGGGCCATGAGATCACATTGGGGTCATCCATCATGTTGGATATGCGCCGCCTGTGGATGCAGATGCCATATTAAAATTTGCAAGCAATTGAGCCAGCCGCATGTGGTGAGGGCAGATTTGGGTAACAGTGCATTTTGGTTGATACTCCCAGATGACTGGAAACAGCACCTCATTTTCAACATTTTGAAGTTGTCTCCATTTAAGTGAAACCACAGAAGAACCAGAGCCAAAGATGGTCAATGGATTAGAGGAGTCTGAGGTTTAGGCAATCTTAGCTTCCTGGAGATCTCGTCATTCCATTCAATGTATCATGCCTGGAAGAGTCCTGGTGTATAGGAAAAGTTTGTCAGCACTGGGACTGTGCCATTGTGGCAAGTTGGTAGAGGCCTTTCTTGCCCTGCACCCAAATGCTCCACGCCCCCCCCAAAGTCGCCACGCTCCTGTCCATTAAGTTGCTAAAAGTCCTCAAAAATGTCGCGCTCACTCATGTTCCCAATGGTAGTGCTTTCCATGTTAAAAGTGGGTAAGATATTGTAAGTCAGGGGAGCACCCATGCACCTTAACCACACGGAATTCCCAATCTGCACAAAGAAGGGGGCGAAGAAGGTGGTCATCCCTCTTGTGACCCAGGACGATTTGAGCCATGTGAAGATGAGAGTGGGTGACAGCTTACCCCTTCAAAGTTGCCCCTTCTCCCTTACCTCGCAACCCAAGAGCTGATGCAGCGAATTAGGGGTGTGTGTAAAGGTGTCAGCAGTGAGGGGCCACTTCTTGGGGCAAGTGAAGGTAAACACTCCCCAGTGATAAATTTGGGTTTCATAAAGGGCCTAAAAATTAATTGAATTGTGAAGTGGTGGAATTATTGAGCCTGGTGAGGTAAGCCATGTCTGATACCCCACCAGGGGATTTCCCTTCCACTGGAAGAGGTGGAGACTTCCCCAGGGTTTTTGAAAGCGTTAAATCAATTCAATACCCAGTGGGGTTGTCCCTATGCGGCCTGTCCATAAGCGCAACCAGTTGCCCGCTGGATTTTTAATTGCTGATCTGTCAAGTGGAATCATTGTGGGAGAAAAATTCAAGTGTGTAAATTTGAGTGAGTTTCATCTGGCCAGTGGAAGTAAATTTTTTCGCAAAGTTAATTGTATAATCCTGTTTTTTAGATTGATTTAGATCGCGCTAACCTCTGTTTATATAAATCCCATCTATTCCCTAAGCCCCCAGTACTTATGACAATAATCTCTCACAAGTATCGTTGTCAGTTTTATTCAGATTTTTGAATAAAAACAAATTTTTTTACTCCAATTTCCCATTTAAAATTTTATTTTTTTTAAAGCTGTTGTTCACTAAGCACCATGTAACCAGGGTTATGTAGCTTTTGGGCCATAGTGGACATCATCACCACATTGCTACCTTCTATCCTTAAATTGGGATATTAAGTCAGTAATTTGTTGTGGATATCCCCTCTTTTGGACGCCATTTGGCGTAAGGATGTACTATTGTTATAGGAGATACCTTTTCCCTCAGAACAAAGCTTTGTGACTTCTCCATATGCTCGCAACATGAGGTACCTGGAAAGTTCATGGCATTACCATGTGCCCACTGGAGGAGACAGCAGCGGAATTTATGGTTAATGTGGCAGCTACAACTTGGTTGCTTATTGAAATGGTGATAATGGCGATTAACAGCCATTATATTGAGTTTGCTACCCTTCCAACCCAATCTCAACTCTTCTGGATGATTATGCCCTAACATTCTGGCCTAACTTCTGGTTGCTCAACCACCCCAACTTTCAGGTGAGTCTCAATTTCACTAGCCAGTTCCTTGACAGGAACAGGGAAAGAGAATTTTCTAAAAGAGTTTGTTGGAAAATCGACTATGGGCTCTATCAGTTGGCAGGCCAACGAGTATGAAGACTGGTCATCCCTTGCCATTTTGCCTTAGGTGATGGGGCCAGCAGCTCTGGCTAACCCCTTGGCATGCCACCCGTGCCATTTGGGGATCCCTCAGCCTAAACCCTAACCAATGAAAGAAATTATAAACTTATAACAAAAGGTAGATTAGGCAAAGAGAGATATTTATTAAGAGGGAAGCGCCAGGTATTTATACTATATACAAAAGGGCTACTGCTCTTACCGCCGACCTATTGGCTCTTCCGCTGGTGCTTCCAGCCAACTACTCTTCTTATTATTCAACTGCAATAAACTCTTCCCTTGCGTTGACCCTCTCACTCCATCCTTCTGATGTCCAAATTTGTTTTGGCTCATCCTCAACTTTAAGTCACTGGTAAGCCAGATAAAATATTGACCTAAATAGATGTCAAATTAGGGTTCAACCTTTGAGTTGATAATAATATGCTGGAAACAACTTTGGTCACTCAATTTTTACTCAGAATATCTCAGAATCTCGCTGACATCTCTTCTAAACTTATCCTAGTCTTTTGATTAGGAATTGCCTTATTCATATGATAATTGACTATAATAAAGGAGGCACTGGAAACAGCATTGGCTGCCTAAAACTCATAATAGTTGGATCCACCGACATTGGATTATCAGTACATGCAGTAAATTCATAGATGGACAAATAAAGCGTATACATCAGCTTTCAGCTGGTTATTACCACAACAGTCCATGAATGGCAGTTAACGTCAAAACAATGATTCTGCTGACTGATACCAATTGGATCATCCTTGGCTATTAGTTACCTATTATACTTATACTAATTTGGGGCCACCAATTGGCACACTTGAACAAACTTTCAAACTCGGCGGAATACTTGGATTTGGATCAACCCAATTTGGGGAACAACTACCTAGCAATCACATTAAATCATATGGAATTTAGTCAATATGCCATTCCACCAGGATTGACCATATCATCCTAAATAACAATAAATCATTGGAGGATTCCATCTGGTTAAATTTCTGACATTTCCCCCCACTTAACCAGATGGTAATTCTCCTACTTCCAACCTCAGCGTGTGGGGAAGGTATCCAGGACTTACCCCTCCCCGCCACCAACAACAGCTGGAGCTAAACCACAGTGGCACATCCCAACCACCTCTTCACCAACCTATCAGCTACTTAAGCACCAACCAGCAGAGACCTTGTAGTGAGCACCACTGTCAACGGATTTGAATTGGTACATTCTGAAGATTCTCTACCAATACCTTGATCTCCCTATGGCCCAGAAGTATGATGCCTGTAGCCACGTGGGGCTCAAGCTGCGATTGCTGATAAGGCCCAATGATATTCCCATAGAGCCCAGCTGGCATTTCCACCTCTAATCTCATTGTCTAATTTTACTTGATGTCCAGAGGGAATGGATATAGCTCCAGCAGCTCTAAGCGGTAGCCCTTGATATTCATATATCTGATGTGGAAGGGCTCAAGTTTTCCCTTTTAATCAATGATAGTGCTTGGGAATCACCTCATCACTGTAGGCAAGTTTGATCTGTCCCATATGCACTGATACCTTCGGCACTCTGCTGGAGGGTAATAAATTGTGATCCAATCTCTCAAAATAGTGAGAGTCTCTTCCACATTTCAACGACAGCCCCATAGTGTCACATAAAGGCAGTCCCAATCAATAGATTGTAGTTGCTATTTGGTAATACTACTGCCAGAGCCACAACAACGGATCCAAATTGCAAGGGAAGTAAGCTGTATTCTTACTCAGAGACCATGGTTTCTGCTTCAGAGGTCCTATACACCATCTGGTGGTCTATGTCAAGTTTTAAAAGTCAACTTTGCCACCAACTTAGTGGAGACAATGTTAATGGGAGCGCCCATATCAATTATAGCTCGTACTCAGGTTTTGGCTACCACAATAACACAGTAAGTGCACTCCAAGTAAGATGAATGCCATCTATTTACTACATGTACATTCAATGGTTCACGTTTTCCCAGTAAACTTATAATATGTACTGACTTTAGGGAGACCCCGTTACAAAATTGTCCACTGGAAGGGCGACCACTACTCCTCTCAGGGACAACGCATCTGCAAACAGTTCCAGCTGGTCTGATGGACTTTAATCAAATATCTGACAAGCGTAAGGCTTTGGTTGCTCCAGAGACCCTTTTTCCACCATTTCTTTGGCTTGTACTTGAGTCAACACATTTACTCCCCCAACCAGCTGTTGATAGAGGAATGTATCATAATACTGGGAGGCTTCTGCTGCAATTAATACAGTAGATTCAGGTGGGACGATTGAATTTGAGATAGCAGAGGTAGCGAGACCTGTCTCTACTCCGCTCTGACTTTTCCCTGATAACATTTATCCTTTTGTATGTAAGGGATCTGTCAATTGGGGCACCATCATCCCATGTGCCCAGGGCAACTCCAATTATAACGACTTACCCCATAGGGCCTGTGTCTGTGCTTATTATAAGTTGGCCCACGCGGAAGATTGACCTGAAAATGATTGGCATACCAGACCCACATCAGTAGAACGCCTGCTGCCAATCAGCATATTTAGGGCCAAAATGGTAGTTGCCAGTTGTCAATCGGCAGTTATGGAGTGGACGTTGGACTGCTGTGAGTAGCCTGGCAGAACCTGCACTGACCAGTTGATTCCCTGCTACATGATTAGGGTTGACAATGATGACAGTATGAATCCGCTCAATATTGGGTGGAGGGAAAGTTACAGCTAAGCGACATAAAAACTGAACAAGTTTAATAAGAGGTACATCGTCCTCCAAAAATGGGGCCATGACATAGTAAAGCTTGGGGTATGGCTTCACTGCAGAGGATATTGCAATGCACACATTGACTTGAGATAAAATCCCTGCCCCAATCAACACATGAGTTTCTGCCATAAATTGCTCAGCAAATGTGGTGAGGGTCACATTTCGCTGAAACCTGATGGTCAAGAACTCAGCCTTCTGCTGCAACATCTTTGCAGTTCCACTGAACAACCGCAGTACCATCTCCTTGACTTTTTGGTATGTAAAAGAACTTCCTGAAAGGTAACAGATGACTTGATAAGCACTCCAGACATCCAAGGTTTAGATCAACAGTTTCTCTCTCAGCCAGTCTGAGGTTCCTTCAGTTGCAAACTCATATCGCCTAAAGAACCCATGAATACTTATTTCATGATCAAATTGCAGCAGCTTATCACTGCAAACCTCCTGGAGCAGCTCATCTTTTCTTTTGAGCACAATATCCAATGCAAGTTTCAACTCCTCATATACAACAGACCCAACGTGTCATGCAGATTCCTCATCAAAGCAACCTATATGCGAAATAGCTGGCAACTGAGTTTTCATTATATTGTAATTGATCAATGGGCCCCCCATAGTGTGCACCGCTGTTGGACAATCAACTATGGGCTCTGCTAGTTGGCAGCTCAACCAGTATGAAAACTGGTCAGCCCTTGCCTTTTTGCCTTAAGAGACGGGGCCAGCAGTGCTGGCTAGCCCCTTGGCATGCCACCCGTGCCATTTGGGGATCCCTCAGCCTAAACCCTAACCAATGAAAGAAATTATAAACTTATAACAAAATGTAGATTAGGCAAAGGGAGATATTTATTGAGAGGGAAGCACCAGTTATTTATGCTATATACAAAAGGGATATTGCACCCAACGCCAATCTATCAGCTCTTCCGCTGGTTCTTCAAGCCAACAACTCTTCTTATTCTTCCACTGCGCTATTCTCTTTACTGGAGTTGACCCTCTCACTCCATCATTCCCAATGTCTGAATTATTTTTAACTTATCCTTGGCCTTAAGTCGCTGTTGAGCCATATAGAATATCATCTAAATAAATGTTAAGTTTGGGTTCAACCTTTGATTTGATAATAATATGCTGGAAACAACTTTGGTCACTCAATTTTGACTCAGAATATCTCAGAATCTCGCTGACATCTCTTCTAAACTTATCCCAGTCAATTGATTAGGAATCGCCTTATTCAGATGATAATTGATTATAATAAATCAGGCACTGGAAACAGCATTGGCTGCCTAAAACTCATAATAGTTGGATCCACCGACATTGGATTATCAGTACAGGCAGCAAATTCATATATGGATGAATAGAGCGAATAATCAGATTTTAACTGGAAATTCCCACAATGGTCCACGAATGGCAGTTGGCGTCAAACACTGATTCCGCTGAATGATACCAATTGGATCATCCTCAGCTATTAGTTGCCTGTGATCCTTATACTAATTTGGGGCCACCAATTGGCCCCACTTGAACTTACTTCCAAACTCGGTGGAATACTTGGATTTGGCTCAACCCAATTTGGGGAGCAACTACATAGTAATCACATTAAATCATACAAAATTCAGTCAATAAGCAATTTGCTGGGATTGGCCATATCATCCTAAATAATGACAAATCATTTGGAGGATTCCATCTGGTTAAAATTCTGACAGAGTTCAAAATATGTCTAATAAAATCTTTTATCTTACCTTATCCTGACTGGAGAAATTTATTGTCTCTTTACAATCAGCAATCATATTGGCATGGGAGCAATATTGGAAAAATTAGAAAAAAATGAGACTGACTATTACATTTTATTAAAAAAATTTCGTTCATAAGAATGCAATTATACTGTGAACAATAGAGTATGCTTAGTGGTGATAATAGATGATAAGTTTTTTTGACCCTATGTCTATGGAGTACAATTTAGGGTCTTAACAGAACCTGTCTTTCTATAATGACTACAAACTTTAAAAGATCCTAATGGACGCTTAGAGTGGTGTAATTTTCAGTTACAAGGATATGATTTTGATATTCTATACAGAGCAGGACGCAAGCATCTAACCAAATAATTTTTTACTAGTATTACAGAACTCTTAACTAAGAGTTCCTAAGAATGATCACTCTACAAGCTCATTGGAAAAACTTAAGAGACTTTCGTGGAAGAGAACAAGGGGGTTTGATAAGTATTTTTAAAGTGATCTAAATATAGACAAATAATGGATGATCAACTACAGAATCTTGTAAAAATGATGGGCACCTTAAATACGATTTTGTAAATTAACTATATATGATTCAGGAGGACCATAATCTATCAAGCCATAGAAGTTTAAGAAAACATGATCTGTTTTAAGGAAGTTCTTATAAGAGGGTATGAGTAACAATATCATTAAAAAAATTTAGTTATTCAAACCATTTTACAGTTTCTGTTCTTGGGGAAGAAGTTGACCTTTGTTAAAGAACCAACGACTGCAAGTTTTTAAAAAAGTGTGTCAATTGACGTTATGGGACCACTTCAGAGAAATTTGAAAAGAAATCAGTTATTTAAATGTGATTGGCCACTTTTATAAGTATGTAAAAGCTGTTAAATTTAGATTCTACACATCCAAGACTACTTGAAAGTTTCTATATAAACAATTAATTATAATACATGGATAATGAAAAGCATTTTTTAGGGTTTTTGGACTTTCAAAATTTTACAGGCTTAAATTAAGAACATCTGAAACCCATAGTATTCAACTGAGCATTAATTATGAACCATTTACTCTTTGTAATGGATTCTACATTTTTAAAGTATGAATGGACTTCCAGTATGGGTGTAATAACCAAGTGTAATGCCCTGAATGCCAGTGGCAAAGTAGCCTTAACGACTTGTAGGAGAGACGCCATAGTATTCCTCTGAGGGTAGTAAAAGTTTGGTATTGTACCAAAGGCCCCAATAGCAAATCAAATGGCTGCATTGGGGGTATCTGCGGATCTTGTTGGAGCAACCCTGGGGTGGGGAAATCAAGGAGCAAGACCACACCTCCTGGATTGGCAGTTGCTGTCCTTTATATTTGTCTCAAAAGTATCTGATATTACTTTTATTTGTGATAATCCGCATACTCACTAGGTGGTACTGTTTTATGATAATAATGTTGCAAATCACAAATCAAATCGTATTGCTTCAATTTATGTATGAGGTGATATTGGGAATTCTACAACTTTGTTGGGGTGATTTAAATGTCCTTTTGAAGTCATAAAAGGCGTCAGAGCAGCGGATATGTTAGTTTAGTAAACTGGGGTAGATCGCTCTAACAAAAAATGCTCCAGATGATCTTACTATTGATTTTTAGGTTGGTCAGATAGTTGTTCTTCACTCTTCTGCGGTGCACAAAAGTTATTGGGTTGAAAAACTTCTGGGTGTTAAGATCATGCCAAACTAATGGTGGGTCAGTGAGACAAATTCAGCTAGTTGAAGATGCCTCTGTATATAATGGGTTTGAAAGCCCCTGACTGGGTAGATTGCGCCAAGCCAGTGGTGGGTCAGCAAAGTAAATTTGTTAGATTAGATTGGTCCTTTAATAACCAAGATTAGGGATAAAATTCGGGAGAATAGCTTCTCACAATTTCCACTAGTACGTGGTGAGCTGAAAAATCAATAAATCATAGTGCCCACTCAACAATCATCAGCTCCAAGCTAAAGATGTAGCATGCTTTTCCATGCTTAAAAAACTGTTGACGATTGGAGTGGACAGCAGATTTTGTGAAGAACAAGAGAAAAGGTAAGAAACTAGATTTTTATATATAAAAACTCAAAATAGGAAAATAAACTGATAACAGACCCTAGGAATGGATGTTGTTTTATATTTAGGGGGATTGGAGTGTAATTTTGCTTGGCTCAGCTTGGTCATTATCTTTATTGGTTCCCATTAGTCATGTTGATAAAAGAACAGCAGGGTTTTGTGGGTTTGTTATATAGCTTCAGTATGAGGTCTGAGAAATTAAAATGACTTGACAATAAGCCATTATTCGGCGGATCATATTATATGAGTTGAGGTAAGCCTCAAGATTGAGCGGAATATTATGTAAATGTGAAGATGATTGAACGTAGCTCTGATAGTTTGTCAAATTGAGAAAATTCCACCGAAGCCTCAAGATAGAAAAAACCCCTAGAATGTAACAAATAGAAAATTACTAAGCGGAAGGAGTGAAATAGATTAGGAATACTGAGGATAAAAGTTGAGTAGTAGAATGAGAAGGAGGAGTTCTTTTAGTAGTTAGCAGAGATAGTCTGCATTTTTATATATTTATAATAAAGGTGTTGGGTGGGGCGATAGCTCCATGTTTTTTATCAGTTTATATTAAGGATTGGCGATCCTCATATCGTTCTTACATTGCTCAGTGGTGATTACCCTGGGCATCCAGCATAGCAGATCTAAGCAATACTGCCAAAAGTTAACAGTGGTGCTTACTATAGGGAACATTGGTCAACTGTAGTATAACGGCCACTAGGGCATCATGGAGAGCCGTCACTCATTATGCCAGAATCTAACAAGTTTACATGACCAATACTCCGGGGAAACAATGGAGACAACTAATGAGAAACTAGTACTATTCACGGTGACAGAACCAGAGGATGAGGAAATTAGTATGGAGCTGCAGTTAGCTGCTTGTACCACTTTGGAGTCAGCCCAACAGAACCAGTCCACTAATGTACCCCTCAGCAGCTATGGCTATTATGAAATGGCTCTTGCAGGGTTACTAACTCTATGAAGAAGATGTAGGGGAACACGCTCTGAGTTTGTTTTATAATCAACGAGACCAAGGATCCCGTTACAAATTGTACATGTCTTACCTTAACGCAATCACAATGGGGTTGTCTTACCAGATCAGCACATATGGAGCTGAGGAATACTTAGTTGCGTACGTTCAGCTTTTGATCTTCCAACTACTGCATGTGTTGCCTGACATAAATTGAGATTGGCAATCTCATGTACTTCATACAGGCACAGCAGAATGACATTCACCTATTACCTGAACGCTTGATCACTCTTTCTTGGAGATTCAGGGGTGTTAGTGCACGTAGACAATCGTGTCACAGGTGTCCTCCATCACCTGGATGAACTAGTCTAAAGCCTGAACCATGAGTTACCCAAAAGTAATATGTGATTTTCAGACTGGTGCGGGCTTTCAGATGGAGGGATACGAGATGTTATGATACTGGGTATTAATACTGAACGCTTATTGGTGAATTCTCCAAATGGGTAGAAGGAATTGACATGGAGATGGTTCAGATGAGAGACTGGTTTACCCTGTTAGAGAGGTGGATGACTGATCACGCTGACACTGTGGCACTTAAATTTAGTCAACTTTGTGCTGAGTGGAATAACCAGCGGCTTGACTGACCATTCAGCTAGCTCTTTTTGGTGGCCTCCGAATACAGCCAATTGCTAGGTTGGATGAATCAGTTGAAAAAGTTCCAGTCAGGTGGCTCGAGGTCAAGCCATTAATCTTCCATTTTTTGATATGGTGGAGTACGCTGGTATGCAAGTACACTTAGATAAAAAAAATTTTAGTACTAGATGGTCCTACACTTAGATAACCTTTGATGGTCAAATGAGGAGTTGGTTCAGCAACAAGCCATTTTAATCAATCAAGTGGAAGAAGCAAACTGACAAATGTGCAATACTGGTCGGTAGAATGCAAGAATAAAGGGCACATTGGAGGATATCCTTTCATGACTTCAAGAAATGGAGCATAAGCTGGACACTGAGCATGAAATTCTGCTCTGAATTAGATATGAAATTTGAAGAGCTTAGGCAGGGGGTGCGAGACAGACGATCTTGGTGCTATTTGGTCAAAACGGAGAATAAATGAATGAACTTTATGCTGAACATTTGGCGAGGGATATAAGGGTGCAGTTAGTGGAGAGTCTGTTGAAGAAAACTACGGATTGGACAGCGAGTACCCCCAGGGTCATGGTAGTCCCTCCCCACAATCCAACTGCTTCCCAGTCTACTATGGAAAATTTGCATCCATCCTCACGACCCTATTCTTTCGCTCAAGGGAATGCTTCCCTTGACCGATCTGAACCTAACCCATCTATTCCCCAAGCCTGAAGCATGGAGCAGGGTGTTTTTGTATAAGTTGAGAAGCTGCCACCTTTCAGTTGAGATGGAAACATGCCCAGATATTTCAAACAGTTTAAATGTGCTGTAGAAGGAGCATTAGACCGGCATAAAGCTAAACTGTTGTTATTTACTCTGGATGTTGAGAGCAATGACCAGATCACATGGTACCTATATAGTAGTTTGTTAATGTATCAAGAAGTGAAAGAGACTGTGCTCCATCTATTTGGGGGCAAGGTAAAGATGGCGCAGCGTAAGGCCAAATTCCTGACAATATAGTTTCAAAAAACGTGTCCCTCGTGGAAATTGTGGAGCAGGTTACGGTGGAAGCTCATGTGCTAGTGGAAGCAAAAATCATAACCAATGGGATGTAGGCAAAGCAATGACAGCGGCGGTAAAGCCATATAACTAACTGTTTAACGCTATGACCCACATACTTCTAGAAGACGTGGAGCTTTTACAAATTGTTAACACTTTACGCCGTCTCCACATCACCTTCAGTGCTCCCAACGTGGACCAGAAAACCCCTGTAGTTGCTGCCGCATTATCATCAGAAAAAAGATCACAACAAACTGGTTCTAATCCATTGGGCAATATGCGGCCACCTAATATGTCGGCCTGTCCCATATGCCCTCCTTATGCACAACTGGCCCATCCCCAGCCTAACTACAGTTCCTCAGTTAATTTATGACCTGACCTTCAGGCGAGATCCATAGATGGGAGCCATAGATGAACGCTAATTTCTCATGCATCAAAAAGGTCACTATGCGACTAACTGCCCAGGAAACCAGTATGTTCATACAGTGCCCTCTGTTTTGATTGAACAGGGAAAAGCTCAAGCAGTGTAGAGATGGGACACTCTAGCTCTGCTAATACAAATTTATTTGTCCCTAAAAATTCCCATGAGTCTCGTTGCATCAGACCCAGTACCTGACCCGATGACTTATTATATCAACAGCTTCCAAATGGTAGCTCAGCCTCAATTCAGGAGAGCGCTCATAATCCAATCAGACTTTGAGCTCTGCCAAAATGTGCAAAAGCCGTATGCCTGGCAGATCCTTGAGCAAAACGGCACAAGTGAAGTGAGACCCTCAAAGGACGTCACCTCCTTGTGGTGGAAAACTTAGCTATTTTATTAGAAAAAATAGCTCGGGAGTATCCTCATACCAGTTCTGGTATAGTCACTTTTCTTGGTAACAAAAAGCCCTTGGACATTCACGTAATAGACACCTATGGTTCTTCTTATTCAGAATGTACCTACTGTGATATATCTTTTCAGAACACAAATATCCGAGCTATTATAGATACTGGTGCCCCAGTTAATATAATCTCCATCAAGCTCATGGGTAAGCTTCCACTAAAGCCTGATGTGGAACACAGAGTAGTGTACAGGATCGCAGAGGCACAGAGAATTGTGTCACAAGAAGCTTACATCGCGTTACCTCTGAGATCTGGCTCAGTCAGGGCTTCTGCTCCAGCAGTGGTTCTGCAATAATAACTATGGCATGCTGATTGGGACTGCATTTATGCGGTGATTTGGGGCCATAGTCAATATGGAGGAATAAACCATTAGTATCCTAGGACAACAGATCCTCATTTAATTTACCTCCAGCGGAGTCCTAAAGGACCCAATCTGCTCCAGTCAGATCAATATAGCGTATAGCGACAGGGTAATTCCTGCTTGATATCAGCGGATGAAACGGAGGACCAGAGCACTCCCTGAACAGTTCATTGATTACAAAGGTATCCCATTACAATCTGAGAGCAATTTAACATATCATCTGAGCATAAGTTCATATTAAGGACGGAGCTTAAAATAGACATCCCAGAAGGTTTATGGGGGAGATTATAGACCCTATCAGCAATCTCGGCTCAAACCCCATGTGGCTCCTGGGTTACTGTTATCAGGGCTGGGGGAAGTGAAGGTGTTGATAGCAAACCTGCAGTAGGAGGCTATGACTGTCGAAAGGCACCAAGTGGTGGCTTATTTACACTTGTCCTTAACGAAGCGATTTACTGTATTCATGATTTCAATTTATGGGAGGACCTTGGCTTAATGGTAAATACTCATCTGATGTAATGACAGTGGTTCTGTGGAAAGCTCTGGTTGGGTTGGAGGAACAGAAATATAGGGCTATGGCCCTATTTGCAAAATAAATTGATATTTTTGCTTCAGATCAAGATTAGGGTGTGCACGCAGGGTGGTGCATGGGTAGACATGGGAGATCACACTCCCATTCATTCACAGTCTATCCAGCACTCAAAGTTGTAGAGGAAGTAGTCTCCAATGAGGTAGACAAATTGATTGTGCAAAGGATTTTAGAGCCATCCAAGAGTCCGTGAGAATTGCAGGTGCTCATTGTTAAGAAAAAAGATGGCATAATCTGGGTGACATCAACTGCTGGAAGCTGTCATGGCTAAACGACATGATAGTGGGCACCAACCCCAAGGAAAGGATGGGCGACAGGAGGCCCAGAAGGTGAAGCTTCAGGCCCTCCCTGACCTCAAGCACACATTAGACCAACGCTGGGTACAAGCAAAATACACTCAGGTTGGTACTAGTTAGGTGCAGAACGCCCAGCCCCTTGCGTCAGCACAGGCGTTAAAAAGAACAGCTTATTCAATTAATGATGATGGTTCAATTCAGTTGATTGAGGAACGGGGGCTTGAAACCCGTTCCATTTATGAAACTATGTGTATGGGTCAGATACAACTTCAATCAATTACTCAAGTGAAGTTAGTTTTGGTGTATTCTACCAATTCAGATGGTAGTGTTTGCCTATTGGTAAATATGTGCTTGGGACTACTTCAGCAGACCCTGAATTACCCCGATGAAGTTTAAATTTTGTATCCATGACCAACATTCCTTGTTTGTCGACTTTCCCAATAATCTTTCCCCGTTTCATGTTTTCTATTATGTTTTTTTGGACGATCCTGTGCGTGGACCCCTTTGAGGAGGTCTCACACTATGTTAACCATTCTATTTTAAATACAATTAGTTCATCTCCTTGTGCACCGTTGGGTCGCCCAGGTTCCCTCCAACTTGGGAAGCTTACCCCTTATTCCCTTGTGCACCACATCATTCTGGTTGGTTACTTTCTATTATGATCGCACTTTTCTACTTATGGTATTATTGCTCCAGCACCCTCTGCTGGGTTTAGTACTTTTGTACTAACGGCTAGTTCCCTGACATTGGCCCTGTACACCAATCACTACCACGCTGAGAACAGGAGAGTTATAGACACTCTCCTTACATAAGTTGACCAACCTCTTAACTTTATGTGCACGAACTTTTTCTCTGTGGTACTTTTCCAAAGTGTAAACGGTGGGTACTGGCTGTGGGCTTCAGTTGTGGTCTTCTGCACCGCTGTTTCCTCTTTTCCCTGAAGGTTGGAGCATCTTGGAGTTATTATGGCTGCCTCCAACGGGAAAGTACCCACCCTTCATGCTCATACCTGGTGGATATGGACGCTTCTAGGTCCGAAAGTCATGATTCCCTGACTTTCCGCCAAAATGACCAATTTCAATTTAAATAAATGGGTTTTACTTCAATTGCACGTTCAGATGATGCTGGTGGAATTGGCGCTGTTGGGCCTGAGGGTGCTGGCTTTGAAAGACGTCGACTTTCCATTGTTGTTATAGGAATAGGGCCATTCACATCAAAAAATGTGTTTTACAACCAAAACCTGTTATATACATCTGAACCAATTTTGATCTCCCATGGCTCAGATATGGAACCTATTCCTGTATATAAAATCACCCCAGAAAATCACCGTTTGACCTCTTCCATGATTCGCAGCACTCAGGAAGTCAAAAAAGAGCTGCGCTTACAATACAACAATGTTACACCCCCTGCTGAAGATATGGTGGGTTATGTGGCCTCGGTAGTAATAGTGGCCAAATATCCCTCTCCATTCTTTGACTATAAAACATACCAGGGTGACAGGATAATTCCAGATGAGGAGTATGTTGGTGATGTTCTGGCGCTGTTTGTAGTAAATAAAGACCATTATGGGTATTTTTTACTGAATGCTATCCTTTCTTACCCTTTAGGGAAACTCAGCACCACTATTCTGGTGGATACTAGCGCCACTGGAAATTTTCCAGACCAGAGCCTAGCTGACTAAATTTGGCTGAGTTACTTTCCAGGTGGTATGGTTAGGGGAGGGGCGTCCCAAGATATTCCCACTCTGAAGATCGTCGGGACAGTGGACTATCAGGTTGGCAAGTACCACTTATCTGATCATTTCCAAGCTATCAAAAACCTCTTGTACCCTATCATTTTGAGTGTGGAGTGGTGGCTGAAGTTTGACGTTAGAACTAACCTTAAAGAAAATACCTATCCCTAACATTAAAGAATGGTCACACATTAGTTGCTCCTTTGTCAAAGGATAACGCCTAGGGCAAATTGCCCCACTGGTCCCACCTTCACACTCTTAGCCTTGCCTCTATGAGGAAGCCCTCCATGGAGGTTCCCCTACCTTCTTGTTTGGAGGGTTTGGAATCTTTCTTTGATGCAGCATCCACTGAAGCATTACCTGATCATTCCGAGTATGACTGTGAGTTCAAACTCACTGTGGATCTGGTGCGGATATCTTCCACCATTTACCCATTGAATGTCCAGAAAAGAGGCGTTAGATTTGTGGGTAATGGAGCAGTTAGCCAAAGGTGCGATTTTTCACCGTACCTCCCCTGTTTGCTCCCCAATTCTCTTTGTTGAGAAGGCTGATGGTACTCTACGCCCATGCATAGACTATGGGAACCTCAACAATGTCATTGTACCAGATCTACATCCCATCCCTTTGGATTCTCAAATTGCTCGCTATGTGGAGAATGCTAAGGTCTTTTCCAAGCTGGATTGCCTCAATGCGTTCAATCAGAATTAGACTAAAAAGGGACAGGAGTGGTTAACCGCATTCCATACCATAAAAGGGATATTCCAGTTTTGGTTCATGTCCTTTGGGCTTAAGAATGCCCCTGCTATCTTTCAAAGCTGCATTGATGCAGCGTTAGGGGCTTGTTAGGGGTATGCGCGGTTGCCTACATGGACGATATTCTGGTGTTTTCCCCTAATCATGAGTCCCATGCAGTACATCTTTGGCAAGTGGTGGAGAGGTTAAAGGCAGCCATCCTTACGCTTAAGATCAGCAAGTGTGAATTTTTTAAGTCCCAGGTCGCCTTTCTAGGAAACATCGTGTTTGACCAAGGACACATGATAACTCCAGACAAGGAGAAGGCGATTCTTGAGGGGCCTACACCCACTTCAGTAAAAGAATTGAGGAGTTTTTTTGGGGACGTGTACGTTCCTCAAGAATTTCACGCCAAACCTTTATGAGGTGGAAGCGCCCTTGTATAGTGCTAGTGGTGCAAAAGTGCTTCAGTGGTCCCCGTTTTAAAGGATGCTTTCAAGCTGTGAAGTGCACCATTTTGTCCACGTCCATTCTTCGCCATGTCGACCCTTTCAAAGAGTTCATTGTGTCTACTGATGCCTCCAACTTCGCCATAGCGGCTGCCTTATTACAAGTAGGCGAGGACGGGATAGAGAATCTGGTGGGATATTTTCTAGGAAAATGTCTCTGCCTGAGTTGAATTACGCCGTTTATGACAAGGTTAGTATCAGTGGTGGAGGCACAAACTTTAATGGCGTCACCACTTGAGTGGCTCTACCCAACCTTTCCATGTAAGTACAGATCACCGTGCCTTACTGTAATACCTCGCTCCTCATGTCCTAAACTCACGGCAGACCCGTTGGCATGAGATCCTTACCCAATTTGCATTTTCCGTATGATTTCAGCCAAGGGAAGGAGAATGGTTTGGCGGATGCTTTGAGCTGCAACCCTGCTTTGCTCCTGATTCAAAGGAGGTAGAAGTTCATAACACACAGTTGATGCTTCCGCCAAATAAAATTATGTCTAAACTTCCCTCTCCCCCGTCCAATGGGCCGGCGCTTGTACCTCTGGAAGATGTGGAGGAATATAATATGTTTAAAAAGATAGTCCTTTCTCAGCTGCTATGGGCCGAATATACTATGGTACTTGATAAGAGCGCTTTGATTCAAGAGGATCTAGCCAGTTGTTATCACGTAAAGGATGAGATGGTGTGGTTTCAGGGGCGCCTATGGGTTCCTGCTGGACCACTTGCGCATGGAAATCATCTGGGACCATCATGATGGACTCACCGTTGGTCATCCTGGGAAAGCAAAGACCTTAGAGTTATTACGACGCACTTACAATTGGAAGGGCTTGCCTGCTCAGGTGGGACGGTATTGTAAAAAGTGCTTGATCTGCAATCAAATGAATTCAAATCGTCAACCTTTAGCGAGGTTGTTGGTACCAGTCCAGAAGGCTGAAGGGCCATGGACCTCCATATCAGTGGATTTCATTGTGGAGTTACCTGTCTCTGATGATTATGATTCCATTATGGTGTTGGTGGACCGTTTTACGAAGTTCATCCACTTTATTCCTTAAAAAACTACAATACCCGCGGCTGAGATGGCTAGGCTCTTCATCACTAGTGTGTTTGCGCTTCATGAGGTTCCCCAAGAAATTATCAGTAACTGGGGCCCCCAGTTTAATTCTGTCTTTTGGGAGGAGTTACGTAAAACTCTTCAGATTTGACCTGCCGCTCAGCTGCCTATCACCCTTAATCAGATTGGCAGACTGAACGAAGTACTAGTAATTAAAAACAGTTTCTGCGGTGTTACACCGCCGCGGATCATTCAGATTGGGTTTCTCACCTTTCTATGGCCCAATTTAGCTACAACAGTATTTTGCATTCTTCAATCAGTTGTTCCCCTTTTTTCGCCAATCATGGCTTTAACCCCGCCTTTAACATGGAGCCCAGCTGTGGATCTAAGGTTGAAGCGGTGGTGGACCTTGCCAAGACTATCAAGAAGGTCCACCAGAGGGTTTCCACAAGCTTGGAGGCGGCAATGCAAGTGTATAAGGAGAATGCTGATGGTAAGCGCTGAGTGGGTCCAGCGTACAAGGAAGGGGATCTTGTGATGCTTGATGCTCGTAACATCCCTATCAAGCAGCCATGCAAGAAGCTGAGTCCAAAGAGGATTGGCCCCTACCGCTTTTTTAGAAAGGTAGGCCACGTCTCATACCAGTTGGATCTGCCTTCCTCATTTTGGATCTTCTATGTCTTTCATGAAAGCAAATTGACGTTCTTTGAGGGCCCCCCACCAGAGACCTCTGAGGCCTATCTAGTGGATGGGGCGCCAGAGTGGGAAGTGGAAGAAATAGTAGCCTCCCGCCGTGTTAAAAGAAGACTTGAGTACCTGGTATCTTGGAAGGGTTTTGATGTTGCAGATAACAGTTGGGTCCCAGCATGTGACCGTGTGCATGCCCAGGATCGTATTGAAGCTTTCCAAAAGCTTTTCCCCCAAGCCGCTGGACCTCAACCCAAACAGACCGTTGCCATGATGAAGTTGGCCCTATCCCTCAAGAACTTTTCCCTAGAGCAAGCCCCTAGAGGGGGGTTGAGCCCCATCAGGAGGAGAGGGTAATGTCATGGCTAAACGACATGAAAGTGGGCACCAACCCCAAGGATAAGGCTGGGTGACAGGAGGCCCAGAAGGTGAAGCTTTAGGCCATCCTTAACCTCAAGCACACATTAGACCAACGCTGGGTACAAGCCAAATACGCTCAGGTTGGTACTAATGATGTGCAGAACGCTCAGCCCCTTGCATTAGCCCAGGCGTTAAAACGAACAGTTTATTAAATTAATGTTGATAGTTTAATTTAGTTGATTAAGGAACGGGGGTTTGAAACTCGTTCCATTTATGAAACTATGGGTATAGGTCAGATACAACTTCAATCAATTACTCAAGTGAAGTTATTTTTGGTGTATTCTACCAATTCAGATGGTAGTGTTTTCCTATTGGTGAATCTGTGCTTGGGACCACTTCGGCAGACACTGAATTACTCTGACAAAGTTTAAATTTGATTTCCATGACCAACATTTCTTGTTTGTCGACTTTCCCAATAAACTTTCTCCATTTTCCCATTTTCTGTTATGTTATTTTGGATGATCCTGTGCGCAGACCCCTTTGAGGAGGTCTCACACTATGGTAATCATTCCATTTTGAATATGATTAGTTTATCCCCTTGTGCACCGTTGGGTCTCCCAGGCTCTCTCCAAACTGGGAGCTTACCCCTTATTCCCTTTTGCACCACGTTGAATTTTGGCTGGTTATTATCTATTATGATTGTACTTTTGAACTTAATGTATTATTGCTCCAGCACCCTCTGCTGGGCTTTAGTACTTTTTGTAGTAATAGCTAGTTTCCTGGCGTTGGCCCTGTGCACCAAGCGCTACCACGCTCGGAACAGGTGAGTTATAGACACTCTCCTTACAGAAGCTTAATAGTGTCACGAAGAAGGACTCCTATCCTCTCCAGCATATTGACGATGCTTTAGATTGGCTGGGAGGCATAACTATTTCTCTGCCATGAACTTGATATTGAGGTACTGTTAGATTGAGTTTCCAGTAACGGAACTTGAGAAATGCGCTATAATCACTTCAAAGAGGTTGTTCCAGCCTACACGTATGCCACAGGGTTTGTGCAATGCCCGGCTACGTTCTAGTGTACTATGTATATAATTTCTGGGTGACTTGAAGCTGTCCTGCGTTCTAGTCTGCCTTGATGATATCAGGATTTTCTTAATGATGTTCACAGAGCATCTTGACCACTTATAAAAGTGCGTTAATGACTTGCTGATGGTAATATCAAGATCAATCCTTGGAAGTGTCGTTTTAAGGAGCAATTGGAATATTTCAGGTTTGTGGTAGAATCAAAAGGTTTAAACCTCAGCCGGCAAAGGTGGAAGCTATAATTAAGATGGTTCAGCCAAGCAACAAGAAAGACATTCAAGTGTTTTCAGGGATTTTTAGTTACTACCAGAGGTTCATTCCTAACTTCAGTTTTATTAGTGTACCCTCTTTGATTTATTGAAGAAAATGCCACTTTGACTGGACTGAGCGATGCAAAAACGCTTTTGATGTCTTGCGTACTGCATTGGTGAGTGGCCAGTGTTGCAATAGCCTAATTTCAAAAAGGAATTCATAGTGCAAACGGACGCATCACTTTCCGCTGTAGGTGAAGTATTATCCCAGAAGTATGATAAAGGCGTAGAGCACCTTGTCGCCTTTTGCAGCTGAAGCTTAAACTATCATGAACAGAATTACACTTGACCAAGCAGGAGTGCTTATTGGTGATATATGTATATAAACAGTTCCAGGTATACCTTCATGGGGTGAAATCTAAAGTTGTAACAGATCATGCATCCTTGTGTTGGCTGCAGAATCTCTGTTAACCTGAAGGATGGTTTGTGAAATGAGCCTTGAAGCTCTAAGAATATGACTTTAGGATAGTACACAAGCCAGGAGTGAAACCTCAGAATGAAGACTGCCTCTCACGGTTACCAACTGTCGCCATTATGGCATATTTGTCTGACATCATGTATGAGAATATGATGGTGGGAAAATATCATGACAAACTGTCACATGTGATCAAAGTGCTGGACGGGCTGTGACATGACACCTTTTTGCACAATGGAAAATATATAAGCAAAATAGGATAATCAACGCTAAGTTCCCAAAGCCTTCCACTGGATCAGCAGCTATTATGAATGCTCATAGAGAGGTAGGTCATGGAGGGTTGCAGAAAATGATGGAGTTCTTGAGACCCCGCTACTATTGGGAGAGCTTGCATTATGATGTTTTGAGACGGTGGGTTTCTGTCATCAGTGCCAAGTGGAGAAACTTTCCACAAGAAGACCACCTACCAGCTGGTTAAGCCCCATTTTGCATGGCATACTGTTTCTCTTGACGTGGTGGGAACTTGCCAACTGGCACGAACTGATCTAGGTACATAATAGTACAATTGATCATTTGACGAGATGGGTGGAAGCCAGGGCGATTAATGATTTGGGGGCGGTCATAACCCCTCAAGCTTATTAAGGAGTGCAGTACAGAGACATGGCGTTCCACATTTCCTCTTAATTGACAACAGAACAAATTTCACCTCGCATATCCTGCCCAAGTTGAACAAGTTGATGGCAATTCATGGGCCTTGACTACACCTTACCACACTGAATCTAATGGAATGATGGAATAAGTCAACGGAATATTGGTAAACAAGCTCCACAAGCTTATTAAAAGTTCAGCCCTCTGACTGTAGTACACTCCACCCACAGCTGTTTTTGCATATAATTTCAACTACCACTCATACACTGAAAGAGTCCTTTCCAATTTCTCTATGGTAGACATCTGGTTTATTCTCTAATTTACTCATATGTGGAGGATACTAGCGACGTAGAACTGCAGCGTTTTTGAACAATTTAATGTAGATGCTGAGAAAACTACAAATGGAAGCATATTCTATAAGCTTAGCTAAGAGGTATTAATGATCAGGCAACTGACCAAAGAAGTATAAAGTGATTCCCACAGTTCACTGTAGATCAAGTCTTGGTCCACGACCGACATAGATTTGGACGTAAGAACAAGCTTACTAACATTTAAACTGGGCAATTTGAAATAATAAAGAAGACTGGTATAAATGACTACACATTAAGGAACCTGTGGGTGGTCATATTATCAATAAAGTTCATACGAGGTTCCTCTGAGCATACAAGCAATAGGAGCTTATCATCCAGTCAAGGGGGATAATGTTGAGAAATTAATATGAGTGGATGATAAGCCATATATCCGGTGGATCATATTATATGAGTTTAGGAGAGCTTTTCGATTGAGCGGAAGTTTATGTTGATGTGAAGCAAATCAGATGTAGTACTGATATTTTTGTGAATTGAGGGAATTCTGCTGTAGCCTTAAGGTAGAATGAAAGCCCCTAAAATGTAATGAATAGGAAATTACTTAGTGGAATGGTTGATATCAATTAAGAATACCAAGGATAATGCTTTGAGCGGGAGAATGAAAAGGAGGAGGTTTTTTAGTAGTTAGCAGAGATAGTCTGCGTTTTTATATAATATAATAAAGTTGTCAATTGGGGCAATAGCTCCAAATTTAATATCAATTTCTATTAAGGATTGGCGATCTTAATATTATCCGTCCTTTGCTCAGTGGTAATTACCCTATGAAGCCAGCTTAGCAGATCTAAGCGATAACATTAAAGGTTAACAAAGGCATAGAAACTTTGGCAGCAGAAATCTCATAGCAACATTTGAAGTGCTTAGATTGAGCTAAAACTGATTAGATTAGAAGTGCTTAGATGGAGCAAAAACTGAGTAGATCAACCCATATTGTATGTTTGGCGTGATCTGCTTCCAGGAGTCAATTCTGTTGGATAATTTATATTAAATTCTCAGGGTGATACCCTCTACTTAAATCAGCAAGCCATGACCCAAAACCTGATATTTAATGAGCCAAACCAGTTTTTTGACTCAGTAAGCTTTCCCCAAGTTCCAAGACTGACTTTTCTAGTTCCAAAGTGGGTAGGGGATGACAAACTGGGGGTGGATGAGTCTGGGGGTCCTGCAGGTGTCCTCTGGTCAGAGCTATCCTCCTACAGACATCACTTATTGTTTCCACAAGTTAGGGAGTAGAAAAGGGGGTTAAAGTTATGGTCATCCTTGGGGGCCAGAGCAGTTACCCACCGCTCATCAACATCATGGGCAAGATCACACAATTAGACCAAAAGTTCTACGAGTGCATTTAGATCATTCTTGCTTTGGTAGAGAAAGCTTTTATGGTCTAACCAGAAAGGTTTGGTTTTTAAAGTTACACTTCTGGTCAAAGAGATATCGCCCCTGGACAATTAAGTTTGGGCGTCAAAAAAATTTTTCCTTATGAACTAAAGTTGTCACATCTCAAGTCTATTTCAATCATAAATAAAGTCTTTAACTACAAAAGTTTTTAAAATAATGTGTCTTCACGCCCCATCTCCTAGTATAAATTATCTTACAACTTTATTTAAAGTTTAGGTTTAACTTAATTTGAATTTGTTATTTAGAAACCAATTTCTTAATAAATTTTTAATAATAAATTTTAGCTTGCTGAAATTACTATTTATCATAACCTAAAACCTGTTGTAATTGCGTACTGTATATTACTGTTGAAGCTGCCAAACAGAAATACTGGTGCCCATCGAATGGTCACAGATGATTTCTATCGCTTTTAGTAAATGATTAAATTCAAATAGAAGAATTTTATAATCAATACCAGGTGAGATGAGCACAAAAAATAAACAAGGACAGAATTGGGCAAATGCAGTAAAGGGTAGCAGACCAGGATCTGCACCGCCCAAAGGCATCAAGCGCACAGGAATAAACAAAAATAATAGTAAAAACAAGAAGCCTGAGGTGGGACCCTGTGGGTTTTGTGAATTCCTTAGTAAATTACTGTAGTTACATGGAAGTATCCCACTTTTAACCGCTGTCATGAGTTGAAAATTGTATGTTATTCTTGGGCACAGAGACATCAACAATTGGGAAAAATTTGGGGAAGCCCAACAAAGATTATTCCTACACATGGTATACTTGACAACTCTTCTATCCACCATGATTTGGTGGATCTTGAGTTTGAGACAGCAGAAGAAGCGAACAAAGCATCAAAGATCAGAGTAGTGATTGACCTTCCTATTGGTCAACGTTTGGTATTGATAAAATGCACACGTTGGACAAAATCCAATGTTTTTCATAATTTCTGAATACCTTCTGACTGCACTGGCATGCACAGTAGTCAAACAACATCTTCAGGAAGGCTTGGAATCCTAGGGAGAAACTAACCAATTAAAATGCAAAGATTCTAACTGATGCTGACCCTTGGCACTGGGAATGCAATCACAATCATTTTCTGAACCAGGAGATAGCGGAGGATATCACAAAAATCCCCCGCATTGCATCCATTATTATTGATGGGAAAAAATCCCAATTATTTCCATGCAACAGTGGAGAGCGCCCCCTCCCCTATATGTAATCACTGCCAGGCCTTTAGGCACAAGATTCATGCTAGTCCCATAAAAGAAGGCCTAAAAGAAATGAAGTTCTCTGAGGAAGAAATGGGCGAAGATGATTCAGAGTATGCAAAAATCACTAACACCACACAGTCATTCAACTGGGGAGAATTTGGACAATATAGATATATTGACCCAATTTCCCTGAAAGAATGAAAAATGGACAAACAAGCTCACAAGATGGCCACGGCCAGGGCAAAGGCCTCAGCGAATTTATCCATTTCACCTGAACAGATCCAGAAAGACATGGGTGAAATTGAAACAATGAGCAAATCAAGTCCCGCAGAAAACCAAACAACCAATCCAAACAAAATAGATTAAGAGGAACCTGATTTGGAAGCAAATGTGGTAAAACAGGGGTTTGGAACACCCCAAAAATTGCGGAGCACATCCAATCAAGAGTGAAAATCAACAATGGAATGCATAGAATAGAAATGTGGCCAATAAGAATACACAAGTGCACCACAATGAGAAATTGAAATCCAACAAAGATAGGAGAGAAGCAAAAACAGCGGTAACAAAAGGGGCAGAATACACCCCAACTCCCACTCATAATTATGCCACCTGCAGCAAAGATGCAATGGAGAGTATTGAGGGCGAGGGAGTAGGGTTGGGGCCCTGCTAACTGCTCCTGAGGTGCATCAGGCGCTTCAGTAGAGATAAGGATGCTGAACATAGCGGGACTCAAGGTCTTAAAGTCCTGGGCCAAGAAGTTTAGTCTCCTGCACGACCCACCTGTGGATATCCTGGTAGTGCAGGATACCCACTGTCTACAGGGAACAGAGGAGGCATGGGAAAACATGCTTCTTCTAACAATACTGTTTTGGTCACAACACTGTGGGGTCATAGTACGTGTGAACCAAAAATTTAAACTTATTAGTAAAAATTCGTTTTTGGAGGGCCACATACTAGTTATCACCTTTCTCATGGCACAAAGAGGTGCACACAATAGCCAGTATGTATGCACCAAACTGTGCAATGGACTGTTAAGAGTTTTTATCAGCTCTAACACAACTACATCTTCCAGCAAACATCTCTGGCATGATAGACATGAACTGCTGGATTAACCCAGACACTGATTTATGGCCATGCACTATGGAGATATCACAAGGGCAAGTGAAACTTCGCATGTTAAAGTCCACCCTGGGACTATATGATCCATTAACTAAACTTTCATTCTGCCTACAGAACATGCACGCCCACATATGCACAACGGTGTACTTAATTCTATGTCATTGATAGACCTAATACTTGCACCATTAATTCTCAAACACTGAAATTAATAAATTCAAAGCTACAAAAATTGATTTTCTGACACAAATAGTTTTGGTGTCCTTCACACCAGCCAAAACAATTATCCAAGCACTCAGGTGGTGAAGAATATGCCCAAAAAATTTAGCCGACTCATAATTTCATTCCTGGTTGGAGGAAATGTCCTCAACATGGGATTTTACAAACACCTTTCTGTTCATACCCATTAATCATCTGGGAAAATTTTAAAAAATCAACAACACAACAGATTAAAACGCAAAGCATCAATAAGATATAGGGAAGATTTAAACACTAAACACACTTTGCAGAAATTAATCACCTGGAAAACAATGTCCCACGAACAGGATAGAGTTTTGGATGTGGACGCAATTGGGCAGAAGTTTCTGCATGGTTAAACATCTTGATACGTGAACACAAACACCAAGTTGGGTATGATCTAGAGCAAAAACCTAAAAGATGGAGAAACTTGTTTGAGATATTTTTTCCATCAGTTTAACACCCAAAAAATATATGGTGGCCTGCGCACAGGTCTGACAACTGGATAAATCCATAGCAGAAACACCTAAAGAAGTTGCAATTAAAGTATACAGGTTCTGTACAAAATTATATAAATCTGAACCGGTCAAACCAGAAAAAATTGAAAAATTCTTTGCAAACTCACATATCATAACTGTCGCTCAAAACAATAATTTGATATATTTAATATAACATGAGGAACTTTTCTTTCTTGTTGCAAACACTTTTGCAACCTATTTAATTCAAGACTGAATCTAGTTTGATAATCTCACAGAGAAGATTAGTCTGAACCCATGTCAGGGAGCAGTTGGGCAAGCAAGGTAAGTGGAGCAGGCGGAAGGCCCGCGGCCTCCAACGTTTGAAAACGCCCTGGAGAATCTGACGGAATAGACAAAAATCTCAAAAAACCGGCGTCACAATTTCCCCAGAGATACTCGCGTGGCAAGCACGATGCAACTAGTACATCAACACGCCACATTCCCAGCCACTTTTGTCGGTGGAATTTGGAGTCTGTATGTATCTGGACATCCAACAAATGGCCTTATGGGAAAAATTTTGTGGGGATGTACACAAAATTTTCCCAACTATGGTGTACATTGCACCTCACTCCATGTTGCGCATTTGGCTGGACCTAGGTTTTGAAAGCAAAATAGCAGCAGATGAGGCTGCAGCGGTGCGCATAGTGGTCGACCTCCCCAAAGGGCAATGGGTTATCGAAACCAAATGTACCAGATGGACAAAATTAAACCAATTTTTCCTCACGTTTGACTTTTTGCCTACTATGGTAAAACGTGACATTTTGTAACAAAACCTGAAAGATGGTCTCACCATATATGGCAAAATACAATCTTTCAAAATGCAACGCTTCACGCTGATGCCACATCTGTGCACTGGCAAAGCCATCGCAGTTCTGACCCCAACTGAGGAGATCGCAAAGGATATAACCCAGATCCTGCACTCCACTTTTATTGATATCGCAGGGCATACCACCCACCCATTCCAGGTAACCGTAGACAGCGCGCCCCCCATTTGCACCCACTGTGACGCGTTTGGCCATAAGGTGCATGCATGCCCCATCAAGGAGGGCGTCACATTCCAAGAGCACCCCTTGGCGGCCATGGCCAGCAGAGAGGTGCACTATGAACCAACCGCAAGCACCAAGGAGGCTTTTCCGTGGGGAGCACAAGGCTGCTACCTATTGGTAAAGCTCATCTCCCCGCAGGAGCGGAAGAAGGCCAAGCAGGCCCATAGGGCCGCGGCCAAGGAAGCGGCCAAGGCCACCACCACCATCCCACACTCACAACTCTAGGAGGACATGGAGACCTTCGCATGGAAGCAACTTGGGAATCCATCATCCAATCAGAGTGGGAAGCCCATGCTGAGCGGGCCACTCAATCCAAGGATCCAATGGGAGATTTGATCTCACCCAATCGCTGCACCCAAGCTCCGGTCAAAACTGACTTGGGACCTATCCCAACTGAAAATTTTTTTTGACCTGCTTGACGGTGCACCAAACTCATCCGCACCACAAAAAATTTGTCCAACGTTGGGAAAATAAAAAGTGAAGGCAAAAGCCAATGTGAACCTTTCTGCTAAAATTAACAAAACCACCAATAACATTGCTGCAAACACCCGCACTGCCATGAAGGCCTGTGGGGATCTAGAGGAGGCTAGTGGGCCCAGGGGCCCACCCCCTCACACCTAAGGTGCGATGGGGGAAACCTTCACTCTAGGGACGTTGAATATCGCCAGACTCAAGACCTCCCCATCCCGGGCTAGGAAACTGAGTTTTTTATAACACAAATTTACCCGTGGATATCCTGGCCATCCAGGAGTCCCACTGTCCACGAGGTTCCGAGGAAGCTTGGAAAACAATGCTCCTCCCATCCCTATCCTTTTGGTCAAAGCACTGTGGGGTGCTAATTTGGAAAAATAATTTTTTCAAATTCACATCCTCAGAAACATTCCTAAATGGCCAAGTGCTCATCGTCACCTTCTTGTGGGCCAATGTTGTGCATGCAATCATCAACATCTATGCCCCAAATGGTGCACACGAGCATCATGAATTTTTCTCATCAGTCAAATCCCTCCCACTACCCCCTGATTCTTTCCTAGTTGGCGACATGAACTGTTAGCTAACCTCACCAACGGACCGGTGGCCTCCCTCACCCCACGCCCCACAGGGTCACGTAGAACTATGCGTTCTAAAAGCCACCCTTGAGTTAATGGATGCGCTGCTGCGACATGCCCCACTGCTCAAAAACATGATGTGTCCCCACGTCCACAATGGCCAATTAAGGTCCATGACCTACATTGACCTTATTCTAATGCTGGCGAAATTCCAATCCCATATCTCCCACTTCAAAACAACAAAAATGGAATTCTCCGACCACTGACTGGTCTCAATAACCTACCACTTACCCGTCACAGTTGCAAAGGCCCCACATTGGTGCAAAATCCGCCCCCCCAAGCTCGCGTCACCAGGATTTTCCACGTGGGTGGAAGAGGCAACTTTGGCAAAATCATTTCTTGCACCATTTTGTGCAGACCCCATTTCCACATGGGCAACTTTCAAAGAGGACACCATCTGCCACTATCACCATCTCTCCTCCAGGCGCTCACGAGCCACATTGGCGGTTATCTCGCGCGCTCTGGCAGAATTGGCCCACTTGGAGTCCAACATTCCAGCCACAGGATACAGCCCTGCATGGGGCTGGAAGTGGGTGGAGGCAGCCGCCCACCTCAATGCACTTGAAAGGCAACACAAATATTGGGTTTGTGTCCAATACAGGGCCACACGCATCACTAAAGGCGACAAGTGCACCACATACTTCTTTAAAAAAATTTACATACCACGCCAGAGTGTGGCCTGCACACAGGTGCGAAGATCGGATAATTCCATTGTGGACACACCAGCCGAAGTGGCAATCAAAATGCAAAAATATTACTCCATGTTATACTGAGCTGAACCAATTCAGCCAGCCAAAATGGCAGAATTTCTTGACCGAGCTCATATCTGCACCATTTTCTGATACCCGGAAATAATGAGTTTAATTACTCTGAACAAATTATGGACAGCCATTCGCGGTGCACCAAACTGAAAATTCCCAGGCCCAGATGGCATTCCATATGAGTTCTACAAAAAATATTTCAAATATATATCTCCATTGCTGCTAGCCTCACTTAACCAAAGCCTGTTGGAAATGCGCCTCCTACCAGGCGGACATGAGGCCTTTACTGTCACACTCTTCAAGAAAGGGGATAAGCTTGACTTAGCCAACTGGCGCCCCATTTCCCTAACAAACACAGACACCAAAATTTTAATAAAAATCGTGGCTAACCATTTAGGGACTGTAGCATCTGCCATCATCTCCCCAGAACAATTCAGTTTCATCCCCAGAAGGTCGATTTGGGATAACGTGCACTCCGTGGCTAATGCATGTCAGTCCACAGCCTCTGGGGCACTGGTATTCTTGGACCAACAAAAGGCCTACGATAGAGTAAACTGGGAATACCTAAGGGCCTGCCTCCATCAATTCCGCCTACCCCCCGCTTCATAAACTGGGTAATGCTGCTCACGGAATCTGCGACAATGGCAGTGCGTGGCCCAGGCTTCCTAACAGAAGTAGTCCGCCCTCAAAGGGGCTTGCGACAAGGGGACCCCCTCAGCCCACTCTTATACAACTTCAGCCTTGACTCACTACTGCGAAATGTGAATGCCCAACTCACTGGGGTCCATGTGCCAGGCCAAACCCCAGTCAAGAGGATGGCATTTGCAGATGATTGCGTGGTGGGGGTGTCTAATAACAAAGATGCACGCGCGCTTGAAGCCCTCATCCAGGAATATTCCCAGGTAAGCAACGCGGCATTGAACGCCTCCAAAACTGAAATCATCCTCCTTGGTCAGTTTCAGAACTGCTGGGCCCCAGCAATTAGTTCCCAACCCAGCCCATCTGCTCGCCCACGTCCATGCCTTACTAACTCAACACACACCACTCCACTGGTGCTCCCCTTCGTGCCACGTCCCACCATAGGATCGGTACGCCATCTGGGCGTGTGGATGGAGGCAGGCGGATATGCGTCAGCAGTAATGGAGTGCCGTAAACTGGACAACGTGACGAAGCAAATCGCCTCTCTCAGAGCCCACCCTACTACCCTCACTGGCAGGGTTGTTCTTGCCAACTCTATGCTCCTATCCAAAGTCTGGTTTGGAGCCCACGCCATCCCCTTCTCCCCAAGCTTCTTCAAATCCCTGTATGCTTTGCTGCAAGGATGGCTTTGGTCAGGCCGCCCTCCACCAGTACGGCTAGAGGTCATGTTTGGCCCTCATCATCAAGGTGGCATGGGCCTGCTTGACTTCAAAGCCCATGCTGCCAAGATCCTGGGCACCTGGATCGCGGCCGTCACCGCTCCTACACTCCCATCCCAACACTGGTACCGCGCGGCCTGCTCCAACTTCTCCCGAGCCTTGGGCCTCAACAACACATCAAACCCCCACTCCCTGATGATATACCTCGCATCACACACATCGGCCACAGGTCCTCACGGGACTTAAACCCACTACAAACGAATCCTACTCTCCATGAGAAGCGCAGAGTGGAGAATTCGTATTAGCGGACATACAACCCGAAGAGGCCGCCCCTCTCCTCAGTTCACACAAGAGGTACAGGGGCTACCCATCCATGATGGCGTGATCCCCATTTGACCCCATGTTTTATCCAGGGTAGACTACCTGGACATGATGGACATCCCTTATTCCACTGAGACCCAAAAGACTATCTGGAAATATGCACACCATCCTCTGTTGCAGCCTCAAGTCCGCTCCCATGTGTGGCGCTGCCTGAGGCGGGTGTATCGTACAGCTGTGCGCTCTAACGCTTTACACTCATCCTGTGTCGTGTGTGGCCAGTATGGAACGCTGTTCCACCTCATGGAGAAGTGCCCTACCTCTAAAGTGATATGGCGCGAAGTTCAACGTCTGCTGGGCCAGGATCAAACGCATCCCTTCAGTCTGTCCAGAGATATGTTTGCTCTTTCAATGGCCTCCCCCCTTCCACCCTCCCTCCATGCTCTGGTGGTTGCAATCGCCATGTGGAATATCCACACGATTGTCTTGGATGCCATCGCTGGCTTCATCCCCACCCTCCCAGAAGCTGTCCACAGATTCCGGTCTCATTTGGTGGACCACTTTCAAGCGTGGATGTTTGGATACCTCCCACCGCGTCGCTGACAGCTGGTCTCCTCCTGGTTCCCAGTCTGGTTCATCAAATCAGACCCCTTCCTCCACACGTGCTCAATAGTGGCTACGGCCCCTTCACACGTTCCCTCCCCCTCCCCATAAGTGGCGTTCCCGCTGGCAACAAGAGATAGCATCGCTTCTCTGGGGTGCCTCCCCTGGTACTAAGTTTGTCTTTCCTGAGTCATATTCAGAAGTGTCCGTCCCATGGTCGGCCTTCCCCACAATAAATTTAAAATTTAATATCACATGAGGAATTGTGGGAAGCAGTGTGTGGTGCACCATGAGGGAAATGCCCTGGATCTGATGGGATTTCCTATGAATTTTTATATAAAATATTTTACTAACATATCTAATGATCATTTAGCTTCATTTAATAAGTGCATTATGGAAACATGCCTTCTACCTGGTGGCGAGAAAGCATACAATAACACTCTATTCAAAAAAAGAGATAGACTAAATCTACCCAATTGGCGCCCAATCTCTCTAACCAATACTGACACTAAAAAATTCACGAAAATTATGGCCAAACGATTAGGGAAATTACAACTGATGTGATATCCCTATCACAATATATGTTGTCCTAATAAGATCAATATGGGACAATATTCACAAAGTTGAAAATGTCTGCAAAATTTAAAGCATCTAGAGCGCTTGTATTTTTAGATCAACACAAGGCATATGACAGGGTGAACTAGACCTATTTCAGAGCCTGCCTTCAAAATTTCAAGCTCCCAAATAAGTTCATAAAATGGGTAATTTTTGTTCATAGAGTCAGCCACCATGGCTGTGCGCAGAGCAGGTTTTTTAGCTAACCTAGTTTTTCCACAGAGAGGACTCAAACAAAGGGATCATCTAAGCCCTCTAATATACAGTTCTAGTCTTGATTCCAAATCCAGAATATAAACTCCCATCTCAATAATATTAATGTCTATGGCCAACCACCAGTCGAAATTATGGCTTTATCTGATGACTGAATGATGGGTATATCCAACAACCAGGATGCCCGCAGAGTTGAGATGATAATACAAGAATACTCATCCACAAGCAACGCATTTCTTACACTAAAAAAGCGGAAATTATACTCCTGGAGAAATATCAGACCCATTGGATCCCATCCACCCTGGGTCAACAGACCAATACAGCATCAAGACTCCTCACCAGACATAGGAGGCGAAGATCAGCAATTACACCACTGGAACTTCCCTTCACTACCAAGCTGGCAGCTGGACCTGTCCGTCACTTAGGGATATGGACAAAGGCAGGAGTTTATGCCAACACCACGAAGTAAAATCAACTTATAGATAATATAACAAAACGCATTGCCTCCTTGCATGGACATCAAACAGGTCTAACAGGAAGGGTTATGATATCCAACTCCATGACATTATCAATAATATGGTTTATGGCCCATGAAATTGCTTTCTCACCGACCTTTTATAATACAATATATGCCTTAACACAAGGATGGCTTTGGTCTAACCATAATGCCCCTGTGCGCCTTGAAACCCTATTTGGCCCTAGGAGGAATGGTGGTATGGGGCTAAGTAATTATGTAAAGCAAGTGACACATATACTGGGATCCTGGATAGCTTAGGAGATTATTCCAGACCTTCCAGATATACATTGGGCTATAGCAGCAAGATCTATTTTTAAACGAGCACTCCAATTAAGAAATCCAGATCATCTAGACAAACAGATTATGTATCTGGCGTCTCACCCAACAGCTGAAGGAACACATGGCACTCCTGTACACTTTAAACGGATACTCCTAGCCATGAGAAGAGCAGAGTGGAAGATCCACATATATGTCAGATCAGTCACTGAGGACGCCCAAGGCTAACTCACAGACAGGGTGCTAATTGTAATATGGTCACAGATAACATAATAAACCAAAATCTGAGTACCATTGCCAGGATTGATTACCTGGAACATATGGATATACCATAAATCCTGGAGACCCAAAGAATGGTCTGGAGATACACACATTATCCACTGATGCAACCCAGGATATGGTACATGTATGGAGATGCATGAGGAGAGTATATCGCACAGCAGATCAATTAAACGCTGCCCACTCTTCATGCACAATATGTGGCCAATATGTAAGCTTAGTACACCATCTAGAACATTGTTCAACATTGGTAGCTACTGGAAAGAGACCATGCGCCTATTATGGCATAACAATGGACAATCATTAGGTTTGGCTAGTAACATTTTTGCTCTAAATATGGAGTCACCTATCCATCCATCCCTACGAGCATTAATAGCAGTAATAGCACATGGACAATTTAACTATACTACCTGAGTCATTTACAGGAGCAACGCCTACCCTTCAAGAAGCCATCAATAGTTTTCACTGCCATATAATGGAACATTTCCAAGCATAGTTGTTTAGAAACATGCCCAACGAAACAAAAGGATAAACAATTCATAATTTATCATATGGTTCCTAAATATTGACTCATTCCTTCACTCATGCTGCATCCAAGAATAAATCAGCATAAACCTTATCGTCCTAAACTAGGTGGTCCTGGAGACAACAAAAGCGGCTTTGAACCCTCTGGGGTGTCCTTAGAATTCACAGTTAATCATTATTTTATCCTCGTTTTATCAGAAGTATACATCCCTTGTCGACCTTCCCTAAAAAAAAACAGATATTAAATGTCCCAGTTCTGAGTTGATATTAGAAAAGAAGTATGCCATGAAAAACAGTCCCCAAAAAATCCAATGAGTTGAATATACTTTTAAGTAGATGACAAACCTTGGCTTAAGGTAACTCTCTTTCCATTCAGAGTAACTTTTCATGCAATTTATATGGTTAATAAATAGTAAAACTTAATCGCCTGCCATTGTTTTGCTCTGATGTCATCAGATTCCCTGCCAGCTGCCCCAGTGTGGGGCAACAGTGAAACCCCACCTGCCATTTTTACATCTGACAGGAAAACACGCTTGAACTGGCTCAGCCAGTCACACCAAACCCCTGAGTTGATTCAAACCTCCCAAGGATCTCAAAGCCCACCTCGCTCAAACCCAAGCTGTTCCCCATTTCTCCCTGGTGCTCACCAGGAGCAACATGCGATTTGGCCTTAGGGTCAAATATTAGAAACCTTTACCATATAACGACCAAGCTATAAAAAAATGGCTCAGGCGGTGATGTGTCTTGCCCGTATTATCAACTTCCGCCCCTATAAGGGGTATTTTGATATCATCTTCACCTGTGAAGCTGATGCCACCACCATGGTAACAGTGCCCCTGGTCTTCCAGGATACTCCTCTCATAACAACTTGGACCCAGCTCCCAGCGGACACCACTTTGGTGGTCCAGTTCGCTGGTTTGCTTATCCACCTTCCCCCTGAGGTGCTCCACCAGGAGCTGATAGAAGGTTTGGCAGCCTTTGGCTCCACCACATCTTACAATTTGTGGTCCCAAATGGGGCCACACGCCTTGCTGGACCTTGAGCGTATGCCACAATCAGCCCTAAAATGAACAAAAATGCCCCATAGATTCCCCCTCACAGTGCTATCCCCTCTGCCCCCAACCATCCATTTTGGGTTTGCGCAAGGGCGGACAGACAAGCTGTCCATACTGTTTTGAGTTAGACCACTTGAAACACAAGTGATCATATCTAGAAGCTTCTGACAGCGCTGATAGTTCATCTGATGGCCACCAAACTTCTGCCCACCCTGAGCCAATTCTGGCATGGGCATGATCCTACCTCTCCCTCCACCAAAGTCTGTTGCTGAAGCTGCACCTGCAGCCACCAATCAGCCTCCACCTTGCCCCAGTGCCACACATGATTCTTCCAATCAAGCGCAGGATTGGACCCCAGTTTGATCCCATGCAACCTCTAACAAACCAGCCAATCCTCAACCATACGCCAATTCCCCAATTCAATTTTGCCTGAACCCATGGGAGTTTTTAGATGAAATTGACGAATCAGGTAATATCATTGAAGAACCATTACTTCAAGTCAACCAGTTCTGTAATGCAAAAAGGGATGCAGAATTCCCCCTCATTTATACCTCAAAGCCAAATGCTGAACTATTCCACAGCGACCACCAGCTTGGCAGTAGAAGCAGCCGCCACATAAGATTGCCGTCCCCTCTGCAAAGCTGCCACCAAATTAGTGGCAGCACTCTCAGGAGAAATTCCACCTCCCATTATACCAGAAAATCTTACTCCAAAAAGTAAGATTTATGTAAATCAACTACACAAAAATGTCACTGACACTATTTAGAACGTGAAAACTGCAGCACGGAATCTGAAAGCTAAGATTAACTGAACCAATATTGCCACATTCGTTAAACTACCAGACGCATGCATTAAAGCTGAAAAAGCTTTAGCCAAATATATTACTGCCAAATTTATGGTTGGCAATCACTTGGAAGTACCAATCATCAAAGATATCAAACCACATACTGCCAATGCCCTAACGCCCTTGCTATCAGCCTTGGCACGCACCCTACTCTGGAAAGAGATATCTGATGCCAGAGATGAGCCTCCCAATTCCCCTCCACTTCTGCAATGGAGGGATAAGTGGTCTCCGCTGCCCACCTGGTTGGTTTTTTTGTTTGGTGTGTTTCATTCATTCGCTCATTTGGACGTTTTGTTTGAAACAATTAATTACGTTACTTTTTAGCTTTAGTTTTTAGTTCAGTAATGTCCGTCCCCTGGTTAACTTACTTTGGTTAAATAGAAACCTTGGCTTAAGGTGATGCCTTCCATAAAAATAGTAGTTAACTAGACAAGGACACTTCTCATTTTGCTGTAAAATCAGGCACTTACACAATTCAGGTTGCTAATTTGAACGCTACAGTCCAATGTTTAATCAAATGGGTATATAGCCCAGGGGAGTGGTCTTTTATGTCCTGAGCCTCAGGTATCTCCTTAACCATGAGGGACTATTACATTTATCATTATTTTTACCACCCATTGGAAACATTCTTATTTAATTCTATATATTTAACTAATAACCAAATAGAGGGTTTAATCAATCTGCTCTTTACAAAAAAAGAATTTATGTAACAAAAATAAAGCTTTCTTTTGGCTTCATTGCTAACAAATGTTTACCATAAGTTAAGTTTTATACCAATAGTAATGATTCTAATGTCAACGTACAATTAATACCTCACTGACCCAATGGAGCAGAATCCATAATGATGAATTTGCCTTGGTTTACTTGTCCCTGCAGACCTTTAATTTACATCACTTTTTAGCTTATTTCACTCGCCCTGTGTCAGTGTAAAAATATTGTTAAGAGTTTTTATTATTATAAATTTCAGTCTAATGTGGTGTCTCATCCTTTTAGTCTGTGTGCTAAATGCTGAAAAAAACTCAGACCTTTAGAAATTAACTCCCATGTCTTAGCTTCATATTATTGAAAATGACATAATAGTTTTCTAGAGCAGTAAGATACCAAATGATTGACGTTAATGGGGATCTGGGTGCTTTGATATTAACATAAAATAGGGGGTATCAATCACAAGAACAATTTTTCACTTTGAGTAAGATGCCATTAGCCTCACAAGAACACCTATAATGAGTCCTACTGTCACTGGCAGAACAACAAGTCAATGTTTGCTTATTTTTATTCAGGTAACTTTTTTTGCAACAGGATAGGTTTTTTTATTTTTTCCAAGCTACTGACATCATAAGAGATAACTTTTGTTTGGTGTAAAGTTTTTCTTTACCATTTTAATATGATTAATGGTGTCAATTTAACCATTTTGGTTCTCTTTATGGGGTCCCTTTCTGCACCTGTTGGAGATTTTGGCCATATTCCCAGTCTGCTAGATTACCTGGTATCGGTAGGGAAAAATTACCTAAGGTGAGGTGAATCAGAAATCAGTTGGCCCAAGTTTCAGAGTAACTACTTTTGGGGGCTTTTTGGATATTCCCCTAGTCATATCCATAGGGGATTAATCTGGACGAATACTTAAGATCTAATCAGGAGGAGTTGCCAAAAAATAGGGGCATCTGATAATGATTAACTATCAGTTGTACTGATTGGGATCAGTCGGGTTTCATCAACAAATTTGGAATGAATAGCAAGTTGTGAGGCGAGTGATGCCGCCTTAAACTAGCAAATCAATCAGTTGGTGAGTGACCTGCCATAATGGGTTTTGAGTCCCATTACCTAAGCAGGTCACTAGCCAAATATGGTCGGTTCACTTGGATCAAGAGGAAAACATTAGGGACACATTTTCTGAATCTCCGTTTTAGGTCTTGAGGATGTCCAATGACAGAATCCTAGCCAGGATGGTTAAGACCATCGCTGCTGAGACAAGGATGGGTGATTCAATGGAAACGGCTGCCATTTCATTGAAGAGGTGTCAATCAAGGGTTAGACAGCCAAATTCCCCACTATATATATTCCATAGGATTCACTATAATAAAAAAACAGTGTTTACAGTATTTACAAGTATTTACGAGAGCAGTAATATTATCCATTTGGTATATATATAATCTATCATCAGCTTCTATCGTATTGTTATGTCTCAAGGATATTATTGCAGAGGGCAATAATTGGAAGACCCTCAGAGAGAAGAGTAAAGATCTAAGCGGGGATCTAGAGAAGAAGGAACCACAATTGGGGATAGCTGCTGACAGTGTGTTGGGCTGAAAGAGACTGTCATTGGGGTATCTCAGTGAATATCAGGTGCACAAGAGCATAGGTAACGAATCCCTACAAGTACAACTTCACAAGGATTTAATTGGGAATACTGGCTGAGCATTGGGCCGAAATATAATTCATAATCAACTATGGATAAGAGTCTTCAAACTTTTATCAAAGAAATAACTATTCAATACAACGTGACAAAGTGCACAAGAGAACCAAACCTGTGCAGTAATAAGGTTACTAGGTTGTTTGCCAATAAAAACAAAAGTAAATTTTTACAAGTTGGTGCTCACTACAGGGGTAGTTAGGTAAAGAATCTATAAGAATGTCATACAAAGAAGAGCTATGTAAACTGTGTACTGAGTTAGCCACTGTAAACATAATGCCTTAACTCAGCAAACCATTGGAAGTTCGCGGCCTTGGAAGAATGAGTCGTCAAGGTGGAGGAAGGAATAGAGAATGTATCAAGCTTTGGGAAAGAGTTACTTGGTAAAGTAAACTCATTAAAGAAGAAAGAAGGGGACCTCGTTTGAAAGGTCTTATACCTGAAAATAGAGTGAGAAGCGGATTGCATTTATTTAAGAAAATTTGGTGTGGATATCAAAAGATTAATCAAACAAGTGGAGGAACTTAAAGCTCACAGATGTGCTTGTGAGCCCAATATGGCAAGCGATGCCAAAGAAAGAAGTCCTTTCATGATTCTTGGGAAGTAGAATACCCCAAGGAACATGCCACCCACTTTTGCTGCCATTTTGGAGATGACGCCCAAAGTCACTCCTCAAGTTAGCTGAGTAGCTGAACCAAGAGAATTGGCCAGAAATGACTCGGAGGAATTTAGGGCAACGTGAAAATTGCCAACGTTCCATCAGGATAACGCCCCAGCATTTTTCTGACTGTTAAACATGACCGTGAATGGCTATGGAGATCATCAAATGCGTCGATAGTCATGAATTGCCTAGACACAGACTGTCAAAAATTAGTGTTACCTCACATAGAGGGGACAGCTGGTTGTATGCTGAGGCAAAGGTGGCCATAATGAAAGAGTTTAGGAGTCTGACACGTATGTCAAAACGCAAGCAGGAATTTATGGGAATCCAGTTCCATAAAAACGAGTCTCTAGCTAGCTTCGCGGATTAATTTTACCAGGAGTCACAGATCCTGGCCGGAGCAAAAGTATTGAATGACTTTGATGCTAGAACCCTTGCTAGCAGCCCTTCAGCCCTATCGCAATTTTCATTGCATGATGTCTTCCTTGTTTGTGACAGAAATAACTATTTCACAAATGAAAGATAACTTGAAGATTTTTTGGGAGCGACATTTGATGCCCCAAAGAGAAGCTTCAAGTCCAATCTGGTACAAAATCTGGATCTCATGAAGGGAAACGAAGGAGCTAAGGTTTTACCAATTGAAGCGTGCTGGGGAATAAGCCCAAAGAATTCAAATGGTTATACAAGAAGGAAAAGGTCTGCTATCAGTGTGGCGGGAAAGGACATTTCGCCGTGCACTGTAAAAAGCTGAAGGATCAGATCAACGTGGTCCAGGCCAAAGAGGCAGCATAATCAAGGATTTGAGAAAAGGGCCCACGGCCTAGATGAGGAACAGTCTAGAGCTTCGGAGAAACCTGTTCCTCCTGACATTATGAGTAAAGAAATTGATATCAGCGATCTGTTTGTAGACAACTAACTGGATCAGCTGTATCAAGTGGTCAATATGGATGTAAATGCTGTGACCAGAGCTAGGGCGAAGAGGATTGACCCCAATATAATCAAGGAAGTTGCCTGGCTGTACGTATGACAAATGGCAGATAAGATTTAAACTGCTGAGAATCCTGAAGAGTTATCTGACATCCATTTAGATGAAGCTAATTTGTCTATCCCCCTCAGCACGATAAAGGAATCATTTTCTGATCTATCAGTGCAAATTATTCACACCCTAGATCTAGCTAATAATGACGCTATTCACTCAGTAAACACTTTACCACAATATTCCGAATGTATGTATATAGACATACAAGTGAATTGATTGAGGGTGAGGGCAATTGTCAACAGCGGAGCACCCATCAATATTGTTTCAACCAAGCTGGTAAAGAGGATGAAGATCTCGTCAGAATTGGAACACAAAAGAATACAGGGCAGCTGGGCTGAATACCACCATTTCCTGTGGAGTGTATAGTGCGCTGCCACTACAATTCAGGTCATTGGTGGTATCTGCATCAGCAATAGTTTTGGCGAACTAAAACTATGACATTCTGATCAGAACAGAATTTCTACAGAAATACGGAGTTAAATGTAACTTTGAGGATGATATGTTGACCATCTTGGGTCAGACGTTACCATTGGTATATCAGAAGGATGGTGAAGCTCCACTGAATCGGAGAAACAACTTCATCAATCTAATATACAATAACGGCATTGTCCCAATTTGCTACCAATTAGTTGGTAGAAAGTGACATGAAATGCCGGTGGAAATCCTAGAAAACTGGGGAATTCCGCTAAGGATCGATAATGTGAGGACCATACCACCAGGATCGCAGATGATAGTTGACATGAGGTTGACATTGGAGATTCCTAAGCTGTTGTATGGGGAGATTGGAAGCCCCTAGAAGAAGTTCAGGGTGGAGCCATGGGTGGCTCCTGGGATAATAATGCTGGGCCATGGAGAAATTCAAGCTCTCCTGGCAGATTTGAGTGAAAAACTGATGAAGATTAAGAGGAATTAGATCATTGCGTTTGTTCATCTGATCCTGACGGCTGAATTGAGGAGATTCCACTATTTTGGGACTCTTGATGAAATGGGATTAACGGACAGGGTAGCCAAAAGTATCAACCTATTGGTTGATCAAGAGCAGCTCGCTGATATGTCAGAAGGCCAGCAAGATGAGGTGCTCAAACTGTTCAAAAAGTATCGGGAAGTGTTTGCTCAGGACAACCACAATTTAGGATGCGCATGAGACGTGATCTATAAGGTCAACACCTGGGAAAATTTACTGATAAGGATGAGACTGATCCAATGATCAAAAGCTGACAAAGAGGTAGTGGAGGATGAAATCAGCAAACTAGTGAAGCATGGGCTTCTAGTTCCATCATCAAATCCCTGGGTGAGTCCAATTATGATCGTGAAGAAGAAGGATGGATCCAACCAGGTGGTCATTGACTACCAAAGGCTGAATAAAATTATGAAGAAGGATTCATATCCCCTACTGAGGATCGATGATGCACTAGATCATTTAGGAAAAGTGAAGCATTTCTCAATGATGGATCTGATCTCAGGATATTGGAAGATCAACTTGCCAAAGGAAGACCAGAAAAAATGCGCGATTATTACCGCGCAGGGGCTATACCAACTGACGAGGATGCCCCAGGGTCTATGCAATGCACCTACAACATTTCAGAGGGCCATGGATGTGATATTAATTGACTTAAAGTTGTCGTTCATCCTGGTATATCTGGACGATATAAACATGTTCAGTAGGACGTTTACTGATCACCTGCACCACTTGGAAGAAGTATTTAAGCAACTGTTGCGGCTAACCTGAAAATCAAGCCAAGGAAGTGCCACTTCTTTAAGAAATAGTTGGAATACCTAGGATTCATAATCAACTCCAGTGGATTGCAGCCGCAAACCTAGAAGATATCAGCTATAGAATGTATGGCTGCACTGAAGAGTGTCCAAGATATCCAAGTGTTCCTTAGGATGGTCAGATACTATATAAGGTTTATTTTAGACTTCGCCCAAATAGCTGAGCCATTATTCCATTTATTAAAGGATCCAAAAGAGGATTCATATGGAATGAAGAGTCCCGGGACTCCTTTGATGAGTTACACTGGTATTTAATAGATTCGCTGATTCTGAAATATCTGAATTTCGATCAGGAGTTTAACATTCAAACCAATTCTTCATTAATGGTGATTGACGCCATACTGAGCTAAGTAGATGAACTTGGGGACAAACATCTGGTGACATATGTGAGCTGGACAATCTCAGCCGCTGAGAGGAACTACACCGTGACTGAACGTGAATGCCTTGTGGTCATTTACGCATGCAAGCAGTTTTGGGTGTACGTCCATGGAATGCACTTTAAGGTGGTAACGGACCACTCTTTGCTGCATTGGCTGCACAATTTAAGAGAGACAGTAGGATGACTGGCCCAATGGGCACTTAAGCTCCAGGCTTATGATTATGAGATTGTCCACCAAGTGGGGGCTTCTCACCAGAACGCGGATAGCTTATCACAGTTGTCAATGGTCCAGTTGGTATACCCACAGGTGGATGAGCTATTCCAGAGAATGGTCAAAGGAAAAATTGGGGACAAGCCCCAAAAATTCAAGGTGTGCTTCAGAAAGTGATGGAAAACATTAAGACCATAGATGGATAAGTATTCAAGACAATCTATGGGAATCGGTTATTATTCCTAAAACTGTCAGAAAGAGCAGCGATAGTACAAGCAACTCACAAGGTTTTTGGGCATGGAGGCCTGAGGAAAACAACTGACCAAATTTGCCTTTACTATTAATGGAATCAATCAACTACGATGTTGCAGATTATCTAGCTTGTTGTGTGGAGTGCCAGCTGCACAAACCACATAAGAATACAACTGGATACTGACTGATCCTCCCTGAATTTACCTGGCACTCAGTGTCCATTGATTTGATGGGACCGCTGACAATCAGCACAGGGGGAGTCAGTACATTATAGTTGCTATCGACCAGCTGATGAGATGGGTCAAGATGAAGGCCCTAACCAGAGTAGATGCTACCATTACCGCGAGGTTCATCCTGGATCAAGTAGTATACCTGCATGGATGTCCGCAGGTCCTGCTTAGTGACAATGGGACTAACTTTCACATCTCATGTGATCCTGAGATTAAATGAGATAACGGGGATCTGAGGAGTCATGTTAGTACCTTACCAGCCGGAGATGAACGGACTGTAGAATAGGTGAATGGAACGCTGGGCATGACGCTGAAAAAGCAAGTCACAGGGAGAACTTCCGCGTGGGGAATGCACCTGAGTTTGGTGATGTTATCCTACAATATTAGTCATCATACAGTGATGGGAAAGACTCTATTTGAGTTATTATATGGGAGAAAGGCCGCGTTGCCACCAATTTTATATTCGGTGGTGGAACCTACGTTGGGGATGAGTACCAAGCAATACCTGAACTGAATGATGAGTATCCTGATCAATATGCAATTGCAAGCATTCGATACAACTTTGAAGAAAAGGATATGAGCGAAATTTATGGATAATAAGAACCAACTGGCATTAGCAGAATATTGAATAGGGGAAAGAGTAGCCTATTGTGATACTCATAGTTACAGAAGAAGAAACAAACTCGATGCATTGTGGTTAGGTCTGTTTGAAGGTATCACCAAGATGGCTGCTGATGCCTACTCCATCAAGAATCTCTTGGATGGAAGAGTTGTGAATTGAGTCCATGCTAAGTATCTGAAGCATTGGATCTATGAAAAGATAAAGAGTTCCCAAAGGATTGATGAACCATTAATTTGGTCATGTCCTGGTGATTAGGTCAAGTCTGAAAAAAGGACCTCTGAATCAATAAAGATGGTTAGGTCTAAAAATGATCTCTGGACCATAGAAAACTTGCAGGTTTAAGTACCCAGGACCCAGTTTGGGGAAAAAAGATGGACCACTGAACCAAAAAAGGTCAAGTCTCATAGGAAAAAAGAAGAATAAAGATAAAAGTTGATAAAAGATATTGGAAAAAAAGATTATAAACTGCATAGAGAAAAAGCTAATGTAAATTTATAATTTTTATTTTCATTAATTTTCCTTAGTACAGGGATATTTCCACTTATGTTGCCTCTTAGGAAAGGGAGGATGGATCGCGGTAAGAATGAACAGCCTATCAAAATTTGATATAAGATTGGATGCTAGCGAGGGTGAGACCTACGCAAAACCACGTTCTTCGAGCAGACGCCAAGCCCTGAGAGAAAGCAAATAGGGGAAGGGAAATTGAGATGTCTGATGAAGCCAATTGTGAAACCTCAGAGTGGGGAGGAAAGCAACAGTATAAAAAGAGGCAATCAACAAATAACACTGAGTAATCCCAATATGGCACTGGAGCTGGAAGATTAGTCCTGAGCACCTGATGATGGGCTTCATTAAGGACACTGGACATGTGGGCCAGCAATGAAGAAGGGATGCTTGACGGGGGTTGCCAAATCATGCCCCCTATCAACACCATCAGTGGAAGATACTGATGGGAAGCGCTTGAGAAGAGATAGTTTTGCAGGGAGCAGATTGCATCCTGTAAGTGGCAACTACAGGCTTCTTGGAAGCTAAGGCTGAATAAATGGTGGAACCCAGGCGAGGCTGGAAGCTTTGTGGACCAACTTTGAAGAACATGGTCAGCAAAGCAAAGAGCATAAGTGGCGTTATCCCATCCCAGAATTTTATTGAGATCAGATGGATTCAACGCTAGTCAAAGCTTCAGTGACTTGGGCCTGAACTTCAGCGTAGGGGAGCTTGAAGTGAATACTGTTACCAATTGTGAGCTTGGAGACCAGAACAGTGGGTTTGTATTATTGACCAAATTAGAAGAGGAACTCAGTGAGCAGGTCTGACCCAGCAAGAAACGAACGATCCAGAGTAACTGGCATAATCTCCAGAGCATCTGCGACGATGTTTAGAGCATCAGCAAAAGGAGTTGAATCCAGAAGAGTTTTGAAGTTCAACTCTGAAATAGATGGCAGAGTAAGAATAGACTGAGAGTTGTTTGAAACTATAGCCAGCCTGGTTTTGGAGGGATTAGTTACAATTTCCAGTAATTTGATGAAAAGGACTAGCTGCTGGTGCCAAACTAAGCATATGAGTCCTGGAAGGATCATAATAGAGAGTCCGCTGAGCATTCTATCTCATCTGCTGGAAGAGATGGAGGTCTGGATCAGACAAACTATTCATGAGCTGCTGGTATCATGACTTGGAATTTGACATATAAAATGAATGAGAGGGAGGATGTCAGACTTATATGGAAGTTGACATTATGCACTCTAGAATCCATTAGGCTCAATTTTGGAGAAATTAATCTCAAAATTAATGGGATAAGCTCTCCAAGGGAAGAATTAGGAATGACTTGAGCCAAGAGGTTATAAGCGAAATAACAAGGGCGAATAGAAATAAGTATTCTTAATTGAGCCATGATATGAACATTGATGGCAAGAGTCTCCTTTTCTGGGAAGAGGAGAAAACTAGGAAATCAAGGATGCCGGACCAAAAATCCTGAATATGACGGCGAGTCATATACACTTATGGGGGAAACCAGATCCTGGGACTAATATCATTACGAGTAAATTGATCATCTCAGCATGACAGTATATTGTGGAACCGCGCTCTGAGAAGGCGGTAGCAAGGAGGAAGAGGAAGAACACCATTTGCCAAAGGTTGTCCCGAGCAGCATTGAGTATTGATAAGTGTACTCCGCTTGAACCAATGAAGTATTTGACCAAGTGTCCAAAGCGGTGTTCTCATGCCCCAGTCCTTTTCTCGTTGAAAATCTAGGCAAGAGGGGGGATGTGTTGGGATTTTTGCCCATATTCCCAGCCTTCTAGATTACCTGGTATTGCTAGGGGAAAATTGTCTGAGGCAAAGTGAATTGAAAATTGGTTGACCTGTGTTTTGGAGTAACTACATTCAAGGGTTTTTTGGATATTTGCCTGGTCGTATCCATAGGGGATCAATCTGGATGAATACTTAAGATCTCATCGGGTGGAGTTGCCAACAAAATAGGGGCGTCCAATAGTGATTAACTATCAGGTGTACTGATTTGGATCGATCAGTTTCACTACCAACTGATTGGGACTGAATAGCAAGTTGCGAGGTGAGTGATGCCGCCTGCAACTAGCAAATCAATTGGTTGGTGAGTGACCTGCCAAATGGGTAATAAGTCCCATTACCTATGCAGGTCACTAGCCAAATATGGTTGGTTCTCTTGGATTGAGAGGAAAATGTTAGAGACACGTTTTCTGACTCTTTCCGTTTGAAGTCTTGAGGATGTTCAATGATGGAATCCTAGCCAGGATGGGGAAGAACATTGCTGCCAAGACGAGGATGGGTGATTCAATGGCAACAGCTGCCATTTCATCGAAGAGGTGTCAACCAAGGGTTAGACAGCTGAATTCCCCACTATATATATTCCATAGGATTCACTATAATAAAAAAACAGTGTTTAAAGTATTACAAGTATTTATGGGAACAGTAATATTATCCATTTGGTATATATAATCTATCATCAGCTTCTATTGTGTTGTTCTATCTCAAGGATATTATTTCAGAGGGCAATAATTAGAAAACTCTCAGAGAGAAGAGTAGAGATCCGATCAGGGATATAGAGAAGAAGGAACCACAATTGGGGATAGCTGCCTCCTGTGTGTTATGCCAAAAGATATTGTCACCAGGGTATCTCAGCGAAGATCAGGTGGATAAGAGCATATGGAACAAATCCCTACAAGTATGACTTCACTAATAATTAATCACTAATACTGGTTGAGCATTGGGCCAAAAAATATATACTCAACTACAGATAATAGTCTCCATACTACTATCAATTAATAATTCATTCTATACAACGTGATGAAGTGCATGAGGGAACCAAACCTGTGCAGTAAAAAGGTTACTAGGTTGCTTGCTGATAACAACCAAAGAAAATCTTTACAGCACCCCTGTGCAATGACTTTTATCAGATTTATCCCAACCATGAGATGGTTTGCCATTGGGTTTGCAGAAAAATATTATGATCCTATGGGCTAAGGTAAATTTACCTTTGAACACTTTTAATTAGATGCTTTGATAATGACGATAAGGAAGATACAGTCATGGAGCTCATCCTTGCTTGTCATTAAGATTATTAAGTACCTATTTAAGTTTTTCTTATTTTGCATCATCCTGATCGCTTTTTCTACATCTTTAAGCCACAGTTATTGCCTTTAATACCGCCAAATTGATAAGGAGCACACCTGAACATGTTTTCAATTAATTGTAATAAGATTATGTATATGAGAAGTATTGCCTAGCCCATGTTATGACCATTGGAGCAATTGTTAAGATGCTTGCCTCTCAAGAGCGGCTTCTTTAATGCATTTTAAGTGCATTACCCTTCTATCCAATAAGCTCAGTGCATAATAGCATGTCAGAATATTGAGATACTGGCTTAGAGGTGTTCATGAAAGCCAAAAGTGGATCATTTACCTTTAATTAATGAAAAGACAAAAAGTTCCATGCTCTTATAAATTTCGTTTTGTACAACCAAAACCAGAATCAGGGCTCTCATTAAAAGCTAGAAGAATTTTCTTCCCAGCTCAGTGTTGATATGGTGCAGATTATTATTGACATCATGTACAATTATGGAGTAATTATTAAAATAATTGTCAATAATACCCACCACTGCATTTAAGCTAAGAATTATCTGAAGGTAGAAATGGAACAACATACTTATGTTGAAGTGGCTGACTAAAATACCCATCAAGGTGTTTCAAAGCTATTGCCACAAGAGAGTTAAATAGTCACACCATCTGTTTTCAAAATTCATATAGGGCATAATCACATAGTAATTATGTCAGAAAATTACAAGTCTGAAATTGTAGTTAAAGTGTTTCAGCTCATAATATGGACAAAATTGGCCAAAAGACCCTGGCTGATTCTTGGTGGAACCCTTTGAATTGGAACATTATAGTTACAAACAATACTTGGCCAAATAGCACGAGTTTGGGTAAGCGAATTTCGCCATCTATGTGGCGAAATCAGGGGGTGTTCATTGGAGGTTCCTCCTCAGCCCACTTCTAGTTCATCTCAAGTACCTAAGTGGGGACCACCCCCTTTTATAGGCTTGGCAGTGGTCCCCCAAGGTGCAACTATTTTCTCTTACAGTGCTTAATTGAAATATATTAGATCACTACCCCACATGTTTGTCTTGCCTATGATTGACCCTAGATCTACCATTTTAGTAAGCATGGTGTATTTAAAAGCTCTGATAGGTTGACAACCCATATTTCCTAAATAGGCTCAAAGTTAATATTGAATCATGCCTACCACAGTCCGATCCTGAATTAATTTAAAACTAAGCAGTAGACTGTAACATAGTTCTCTCTTTTCACCTAATCCCGCTTCTAATGAACTATATAAAAACCAACCTTTTAGATTTTACTAATGTTTAGTTTTCATTATAAGTGGTGCAGAACCCCCTAAATATTTTGTTGAAAATTTGGCAATAAAGGCACCAGCGAGCATCTTCCTCGCCTAAAGTCCAACTAATGAGCCAACTTAAGATACAAAGGTTTTTAATGCCGCTTTTATAGCCATTATGTATAATACATGGAGCAATTTGCTCCAACACTGATTCAATTTAGAAATTGATATACTACGCCTTGGTATGAAGACTCAGGGACAGATGAAAGGTCATTGTCAGTAAAAATTTATTTTAGAGTGAATCTTCTAGCCACTAATCAAAAATTGATCATTTATAAAACATGATAAAGGTGGAACACATTCATCAATCACATATGATAGATCAATCAACATATTAGAACCAGAATGATTTTATTTAATTCTAACAGGGTCATCTTAGTGAGCAACCCTTAATATCTTTATGACAATTTTAAACTTTTCCAAATGTGACTAACACTGAGGGTGACAAAGCGTTACTTATGTACATGCTTACCTTTATCACATTCCTTGTAATGGCGGAGGTACAATAATCATGATACTCCATTAACTTCTCCTATTTGATTCTTTGAAGATTATTCTCATGATACACTAGTATAACCAGTTCACAATACGTCATTCACCTCCACTTGTATCCTTGCGGCATCTTCCACTTATGCCACTCTAACGTCTCAAAGCACTTTTGTTACCACTCTTCATTTAGTTAGCCCAGAAAGTCATATAGGATCAACGCGGGCCCTTTGGCACAGAGGTCATGAATGTCAATATCATGTTAACCCTATTTGATTACTTAATTTAAAAGAAAATAAATGTACAAATTTTATTAGCATATTTGGGATTAGTATGAACAGTGCCTCTGATAGGGCCAAGCAGGAGAAGTCAATGAACTCCCTTGACTTAAAACTAAATTAGTTATTCAGAAATTAAAGAATGTTGGATTGACTTACATAAACGCCAAGATCTCCCTAAAAAAGAAGAGAAAGAACAAAAAGAATAACAACTTGAAACAGAGTTTTTAAGGTTGGGACCATCTAGTACCAAAAAGAAACAGAGTTTTTTAACATCTTCCTTATAGGATAAAATAATGGCCATTTTATCTTATTGTTTCTACCTTAAGGCGCAAATGCTATTTGGGGCCCACTTTATTAAATTTTTCGCTTGGATCTCCCTTCACCATGACTGTAAGCCCTTCAAGCAATTAATTTGCGTTTTGTCACCAGCTTTAAAAGTAGACCATAATATAAGTCAGATGGTAACCTATCTCTAATGATGTGCGGCCACTTTTTGGAGTCTTACAGAAGTTACTGGGAGCTTCATGACTAATATTATAGGCTTATTTTGACGAATGAAGTCTTAATTAATTCTCAAGGCTCTTGTCTTAATAAACCTGATAATTGGCCAGTGCCTTTCACAATTGCAAAGGACTCAAGCACTATGTGATTCAATGCCCTTATGTCACCCCAAGGTCATAAATTTATGTGTGAAAAAATAAGCTAATGATAACTTATAAAATAAAAGGGGATAGTAGTTTAAAGGATATCCTACTTTCTCCAATCCTTCAAAAACCCACTGGGAGAGAAACCCAAAGAGCTCATAAACACTTGTAAGTTAGGTAACAAATACTGAGGCCATACTCCGGGTTTAGACAATATTCACCAATAGTGTTGTGGCTTTAATCAATCACTTGCAGAAGGAACGTAAAGCCATATTACAAAGAAATTTGTTGCAAATACTTATGACCAGTAGTTGGTTTAACAAGAGCTTCCATAACCTCTGGTGATGGCCCAAATCGGACTAGGTCCAAGTGACCATAATTATTGAAGTGTTGAGAGAATTAAGCTCGCAGCTATGTGAAGATTTAGAATATTATTTAAGCAAGCTGACAATTCTATTGTCAATTTTATAAACACTTCTGATGCTTATTATCTTAGCGTATCTTCCTTAACATTCCAAATATGCTCTTGCAAGAGCTAATGTGGATAATGGGCATCTTATAATATTTTGTCTACCATACTAGTAAAAATTGACCTTGCGCCATATCAGACAGCGTAAACAATGCAGAACCATGGGCCCAGTTTGATTATACCCTAACGAACTTAAAGTACAATGCCGCTGCGTTTTGGTTCAATAGTAGCAGCTTCATCTATTATATTAAATAATTATAATCACAAATTTCTTATTGTGACTTTCTTTATAAGCTTTTATGGGAACAAGAGTGATTTAAAAGAATACGTTATAATATTAGCACAAACCCTTATGCCCTACTATGATTGGAAAGACATCAGCCCATTGCCACAAAATCATCCGTTTATCAAACTCATCTTTATAGATGGCATAGTGACAATTTAGTAGCAAATGATCTTAAACTGGATCAAGCGTTTGTCCAACCAGATTATAGTTTCACAGGCATAACACTTAGAGAAAATCATAAGCTGACCATTCTGGAATGCCATCAAATCATAGTGCAACTTAGGCATTTCTTATTTCCAGAGATTTATACGACAAAATGTGTCCCCCTTTTATTATCTAATTTGGAATCAGTCTCCATGACTGATATTATTCTTCACAAAAATGGCAATTTTTATTAGCTAACTTATATTCATACCCCTCAGATCAAGTGGCATCAGATAGTTGCTTATGTGCATATTATATCAGTTGACAAAGTAAAAAGCATATATGATTTTGTAGTCTGAGTAACTTGGGCTTAAAGGTTAGGAATGGCAATCATATCGTTTACTTATCCCTCATAAAGGTCTATCCAGTATTAAAGAGGGTTAAAAAGATAAAGCATTATCTTTAATTTAAAAAACAAGATAATTTTTCTAGAGACAGTTTTGATTTGGGGTGCTAAAGATGTGCTTCACCATAACAATACCAGGAAACATTCACCATTCACCTGCATCCTATTACATGATACCAAGTGGCTGTTAATGAGGTTAATGAAAAAATTAATCGCTTATAAAACGGGGATTTTAGTGCCTAGCAAGAGTCTTTGGCCTCCCAACATAAATTATTTTTAAAGAAGGATTGCTCCAATTACATATTGTATATAATTAAGTGCTTTAGGGTATAGTTGAAAAGGATTATTATTCTTTACCACACATTGATGATGCAGTAGACTACTTGGGGCACAATGTTTTTTGGTCAAAATTTTAATTTTGTACAACAAATTGGTTTGTTCAAGTTTGAACAAGAGAAATATGCCATAATTAGGGCTAAAGGCTTGTGTTAATTCACTTGGATGCCTCGAGGGTTGTGCAACCTTCTGCAATTTTCCTGGACCATATTTAGTTTTGCAATTGGTTTTATAAATTGGCTTAATCATTTACTTACTTTTATTTCAACTAGTATTTAGGTACAGGGTTCAGTTATTTACTATAAATTACCTTACCTTGTAGGCCTCAGCTTTATAGGTAGTTGGCAATGCTTATTAAATTACTACTGGTTTTTTGCCACACCACCCTTGCTTACCAGTGATTTTAAAGGAAGACTAAATTTCCTAATCCCTGCCAGTGAAACATTTGCTTACTTAATTTACTGGTCACCTTGGCCCAGGGTCACAAAATTTTTATATTGCATATTATATTATAATCTTACCATTACTACCTTGCCACAAAAATGGCATAAAATTATTGACTAAAAGGTCCTTATAAATACAACGGCCATTTGCCTATGTCTTTACTGCAATTGGCATATTGGTACTATTATAAAAATGCCCTAATCCTTAGGCATTCACTACCTTAGCCTAATTTAGATACTACGCCTCTATTCTACCATTTTTAAGTGCTGCTTACTAGCAATAAATTGCACCAATGACTCTGGAAATGAGAAGAGCATATCTAATTTGGGGGTTTCATCTGTAGTTTTATCTTTTTTCTATGTATCCGAATATCTTATAACCAAAAAGGATTACTTTATGGAGCCACAGAGTCATTGTAGGTGGCAGTTAATATGGTGTGATCTTTTTTTGTTTAAATAAAGATTCTATTTACAAAGATTTTTCTTTATGTAAGTTTTCTCAAGATTGCTGTCATTAAACAAAACATTAAATTTTGAGTGTTAGTGACTTATGGACCTAAATTCCAATGCCCTTGCTTCATTTTTGATATTGTAGTGCTCACTACAATGAGCCTCACACCATGTTTCCTTGAGGAACATTCTTATTAGTATTTTTTTGGATGAGAACTACTTTGTTATTAACCTTTGCGCCAAGTATTACCATGAACCTATGGACGAATGAAATACAATTATAGATTATTTTCACGTTAGTAGTTCTGAAAATGGGGGAAGAGGCTCCTATGTTGATCACCACCTTCCAGTTCATTAGAATTACAAGCTGCAGCCCAGGTGTCCAATGTCTCTCCCAATCAGCTTTAAGAGGTATCTGAATGGTTACTTTATGGTTACTGACTTACTGCTGTCAAGGCAAATGAAGCTCATCTGAGCATGTTTGTAAATATAAAAAATCAACATGTTTTAGGGGTGGAAAGCGTTTTGGTAGGGCGTATAGCTACCAACCTGAAGGTTTTTGGTTCGATTCCTGCCCTTTGCACATCAATTGGGGTGCCAGACAAAGGAAGCTATTGGCAGTTAGTAGGTATAATAACATGAAAACCTTACCCATTATGTAACCAGAAAAATCTGAGTCCCGATCCAGAGGTGAAAAAAACTTTCTATGACAGAGTTGACCCTGCTCAGGTTTCATGTCAATACTTTCTCTATTTTTGGTAATGTCTGTCCCCTGGTCGGCTTGCCTCAAATAAATAAAAATTAAGATGTTTTATATAACAGCTACCATATCTTCCACATGACCATCAGCGAGATGGCCAAGAAATGCGCCACTCAAGAACATCTGGTAGAAGTTATTTAAAATACATTCACCCCTCTATCTGTCAAGTTCAGCGGATTATTTTCCATCAACATATTGACTGGTGGTTTAGCTAAGTTTATGGAAGCACAAAAATGGGCTAATTCTCTTTTACTTGGACATCTGGATGATCCTTTTTGAGACCTTCACGCCATTATTCGTTATAGTTAGCAGTAAACTCAGGACGCCCACCAGAAGGTAGATAGGCCTTCTGGTCATCTTAATGCTGACCTGTTCCATATTGCTATAGAAATTTTAGATTATTGGGTAGTAACCCTCAAAAAATAGTGGACATGACACATCACTGTACCTAAGTCAAGTACTACCATAAGCTAGAAGTAGCGCAGCATATGGAAGCTGAAGCGGTTGTCATGAGACCCATCAAAACAATTTCTAATGCGATTTGTCGATTATATGACGTTTTAACGCCCACGTTATCCAGCTTATTAGAATGGTGATAGGTCACAATCGCCTAGTAAAAGAATTAGACATGGATTTTGAATCATATTGACGCCACCTTGACGGACTCAATGCTATTATGGGTGAAGCATTCAAATCAGTAATTTACTGTACCAGGCAATTGGTCCATTGCGTCTTATCTGAGAGCTCAGGGACATAAAGTAAAACCACTGGTGATTAAGAGCCCCCAACTTGAAGGCATAGCTTCTCACAACTAACCAAAAAATTATGCTTTGAAACACTATACAGGCATAACTCCACCATCTTTCCTGTACGTTGGACCAATATAAAATGAGATTCAAAATGATCTTTTTAAGACCTGACAGGTTCAGCCTAGTGAACGACCCTCTAATATTCATTGATGATCAGAGACCTTCTGACAGAACCTAATATGGAGGGCGATGAGGTGCCAGTTATGCATGACTTGCCTACATTCTTACATCCATTTCCGCCACTGTAGCGTCCAATCCTCCAAAGAAAAACTTGCGTCTTTTCATTTATTGCATTTTACATAGATTACTAGTGAGACTCTAGAGAAGCCCATATGCAATACTGCTATATCCTACTTGAGCTCCCTCAGAGTCCTCCCTATGGGCTGATCTAGCGGGTCAAATTATTTTTACTCACAATTATTATCTTTGTATCTTAGAAAGTCATATTGGAGCACCGCAGGCCCTTCAGTTCCGCAGACATAAATATCAGATTCAGGTTAACCCTATTAATTTACCAAAGTTTGATAAGAAAGAGAAACAGCTCAATTTAATTAGTATATTTGAGATTATTATGGCAAGAGCATCCAATACACTAGTGCGGCAACAGTAAATGAACTCTCTGGACTCCAAAAGTCAGGAGTTAATTAGGCTGAAATTATAGAAGGTTATCATGACCTACCTTAGCTCCAAGGATCTTCTTATCTTAAGTTTGGTGGGGCATAAAAAATGATTATGCAGAAAACAGAATTCCTCAATATCTCCTTTAACAAGGATGTACCGTAAAAGCCTTTGTGGAGCGCTTTTATTCAAAGGCATGGACATCTTCTGGGCTAATGTCATAAATAATTTTGATTCTCTGATTGCTCTGCACCATGCCTGCTTGATCTACAAGGAATTCTATCAGTTTATGTTATAAGGTTAAAATGAGTAGCATGATATTACATATTTGGTAAAATTTCTCCGCCAATGTGCCACCACTTTTAAGGCACCCAACAAAAATCAAAGGGAGGCTCAAGACCCATGAACTAGGGCCTTCACCCTTAACAAGATAACCTTGGCCTTACAGACCTCATCTAATAGGTCTGATATAAATCAGATCATATGTCATTCTTGCAAAAATAAACTGGTGCATTATGCTAATTGTTGTCTTAATATGTTTCCTAAAACCAAGGTTCATCCTGTGAACCCCATAGATGACAAAGCTTTGGAAAAAAACAGGGCAGAGTAGAACTACGCTTTTCTAAATCCGCCTCCAAAAAACCAGGTAAGAATAAGTCCCTAAGACAAACTTCCATTTAACAAATGTAAAATAAAATTGCCCCACCTCCGGCGTTTCATCAAGTTATAAATGATGATATGATAGCAGTTACCACACGCTTACAGAAATAATGCAAGTCCAAGTTGGTGCAAAAAGTATCAATAGCGCCATACATTCAACAGTTAGAATAACTTGTGCTTGGTTTTTTCTTTCTCGTAACAATCACTTTAGTTACTACAACTTGATTTGAACAGCAAATTTGGATAATCACAAACAGGAAAGATGGGCGACTTTAATGACAAAAATAATACAACATGGGTGAGCGTCATGGCGAGCGGTGCACTTAACGGTGCAACTAAGGGGCAAGAAACGCTTTGGAGGGGGACCAGGAACCCAATCTGCAAAAAAATTGCAAAATCAGACACCATCTAGGTTTATGGTATTTACTGTAAAGCACGCGCAATATATGTAAATTCAATTCAACCAACCTTTGTCAAAGGTGGAGCACAGGATCAGACTCTTCCTTGGGGATGAGTCACCAACCCTGTGGGAGAAAACATGTGAGGCACAGCCCTCACTTTTCCCTCACGTGGTGTACGTAGCCACTAACAACGTGGGCCATAGCTGGATTGACATTGGTTTCAAAACAGCTGATGAAGCCGATGCTGCAGCAAAAGTCTGTGGAAATTGCCCACCCTGAGGGCAAAAAAATTGTGCGCACCGTGTGCACCAGATGGAACAAAGTGAAAATTTTGTTCATCTCCTTTGACTCGCTCCCCACCAACCTTCCTCGTAAGGTAATTGAGGAGGAGCTCTGCAAAGGTCTCATGTCCTATGGAGAAATCCAACAACTCAAATTACAGCGATTTCACTTAATGCCTGACCTGTGCATGGGCAAAGCTATCGCTGTAATCAACCCCTTCCCAGAAGTGGAAGAGGATTTATCCAGAATTCCCCGCACAGCAGAATTTTACTTTATAGATGGGGGCCAGTCAGCTGCATTCCAAGTTACACCGGAACGCGCACTGCCCATTTGCAACCACTGTGGCTCACTGGTCCACAAGGAACATGCATGCCCTGTGAAAGAGGGCTTAATGGAAAATGATTGTTATGAAGAAGCTATGGACGAAGATAATAAAAACTTCGCCAAAATGACTGATGGCCACCACCCATTCCGCTGGGGTGAAGGTGGACTATACTCCATCGTGGACCCAGTTACAAGTAAACAATGTAAAGCAGCACAAAAAGCCCATAGAAGAGCAGCAGCTAAAGCAGCGGCACACGCAGAGTCCGCCATTAACCCCAGACAAATTCAGGAGGATATTTCAGATATTCACCGAACCAACCAGTCAGAACAATATGCCCAGGTCAAAAATTTTCACAGTAACTGGACTGAGTCACAAAGCGTCATCAGTCATGCACATACTGAGGAACAATACAACCTCAATTTGGGCGAAAATGCGGTGCACAATGCAACAAAGTCAAACCACAAAAAATATAAAGTCCAATCAACAATCTGCATCAAATCAACATGAGACCTGTGCGGGAAAAGTTGACGCAAATGCAAAAAACCACAATTCCCTTAAATCATTGGGTCAGATCAAGGGAACCAACAATGGCATTATAAGAGTTGGAGTACAGACGTGGAGCATGGCCAAATTGAGCCGCGGTGGGTTAGGGCCAGAGGGCCCTCCCAACTGCTCCTGAGGCGCTGCGGGCACCTCAGTGTCAATAGGGATGCTAAACATCGCGGGAGCCAGGGCTCATACGTCCCAAGCCAAAAAGCTGGCATTTCTGCGAAAACCTCTTGTAGACATCTTGGCCATCCAAGAAACCCACTGCCTACAAGGGGAAGAAGAATCCTGGTCAACCAGGGTCGCACCATCACAATCAGTATGGACGTCTCACTGTGGGGTGGTAGTCCAAAACAACAAAAAATTTAAAATTACAAACTCATCATAACACTTGCACGGTCAAGTCCTGGTAGCAACAATCACATGCCAAGATGAAATAATTTCGTTATCATGTATCCATGCACCGTGCACTGCAACCAAGAGAAAACAATTTTTTGAAAACATTTCTACTCTCACCCTCCCACCAGATATCATCATGTTAGGCGATTTCAACTGCTGGGATAACCCCAATACAGATCAATGGCCTAATCCCAGTGGATACCCACCTGGACACATTAAATATCGCACAATGAAGGCATCTCTTGGCTTACAGGATGCTCTTCCCCCCAATTCACCAATCCTTCCCCACATGATAAGACCCAACATACGCGAGGGAGCGCACATATCAATGAGTCATATTGACCACATCCTCATCTTACAATCCCACCACTCAAGAATCTCCAAATTTACAACAAAAAAGATCAATTTTCTGACCACCGATTAGTTATGGTGCAGTTAGCGCCAACCCAATCCCACACACAGGTGTCACCTTGGAGAAAGCTTCACCCAGAAAACTTAAAATTGCCTAAGATATCTGACTGGGTCAAAAACAAGGCTATCAACCCAGAATTCACAGCCCCATTCACTTCAGATCCCATTGGAACATGGGAAAATTACAAAAAGGATTTAGTTAACAAAACCTGACATATTGCATCACGCAAGCACACTGCGGACACAGCCACAATCAAGCGTACCTTGGTGGAACTAGACCACTTGGAAATAAATACTCCGAGATCTGGCTATATCCCTAACTGGGGATGCAAATGGGCAGAAATTTCAGCCCGACTTAACAATCTCATCTCTGAACATCAACACAGAATCAAAGTATCAAAAAAAGGTAAGTTCATAAAGGAAGGCGAAACCTGTTCAACATACATCTTCTGCCAATTCCATTCCCACAGAAACCATCCCGCATGCACACAGGTCTGCAAGACCAATGGCACCGTGGCAACTGACCCTGAGGAGGTCAAGGCGGAAGTACTCTGCTATTACACCAAATTATATCGTGAAACACCAACAAATTCACAAAAAATTAAAGAATTTATTCAAACTGCCGAGATACAAAGTACACCACCTAATTACAATATACTATCCCTTATTACATGGGAGGAGCTTTGGGAAACAATTTTCGGTGCACCACGTAGGAAATGCCCAGGGCCTGATGGGATACCCTACGAATTTTATAAAAAATATTTTCAACAAATCGCCCCCTCCTATTGGCGTCTATGAACTAGTGCTTGTTGGAAACACGCCTATTACCAGGAGGCCATGAATCCTAATTTATAAACTTGTATAAAAAGGGTGACAAGTTGGACCTGGCCAACTGGCACCCAATTGCACTCTCCAACACTGACACAAAAATTCTAACAAAAATTTTAGCAGCTAGATTAGGCGAAATTGCATCTGACGTCCTATCACCCAACCAGTTTGGGTTTATACCAGGGCGTTCAATCTGGAACAACATTTACCCTGTTAAAACATTCGCCAATCCAAAGCAATTGGTGCCCTGGTCTTCTTGGATCAGGAAAAGGCGTATGACCGTGTTAGCTGGCTATACCTAAAAGAATGTCTACATGCCTTCAAACTCCCACCAAGATTCATAAAATGGGTGATGCTCCTAACAGAATCTGCAACCATGGCTGTATGTGGCCCTGGATTCCTAATAAATAAGATTAAACCACACAGAGGGCTCAAACAAGGGGATCCCCTCAGCCCACTACTATATAATTTCAGCTTTGACCCACTCCTCCGAGTAACTGACTCACGTCTCATGGGGATAACTGCACAAGGACAACCAACAGTCAAGATAATGGCCTTTGCAGATGACTGCATAGCAGGTATAGCAAACAATGAAGATGCGCGACAGCTGGAACGCACTCTAGAGGAATACTCCAAGGTGAGCAATGCATCGCTCAACAAAAGGAAGACAGAAATCATCCTCTTAGGCAAATATACAAACAATTGGGCCACAACATCAGAACCTCTTACCAACACTTGAAGAAAGAACCCAATTAATTTACCCTTTGCAACACCTCCCACCAACACTCCTGTCCGACACCTTTGAGCCTGGCTAGAATCAGGGGGATATGCTAATGAGACAATGGAAAGTAACCTGTTACAACGGGTATCCAAACGCATAGCCTCCCCCAAGGGGAGAACCCCAGGACTAACAGGACGAGTTACAGTTGCTAAATCGCTCATTCTCCCAATACTGTGGTACCAGGCCCACGCGATAGCCTTCTCACCTACATTTATAACCTCAATTCGCGCGCTTATCCAGGGCTGGCTGTGGCCTGGCTCTCACCCTCCTACACGGATGGAAACACTATTTGGCCCACGCTCAAGCGGAGGCATGGGACTAATAGATTTTGAGAGCTACGCCAATCAAAACCTAGGTACCTGGATAAAGGAAATTCTTGCTCAGACCTTCTGCAACAACATTGGTCCAGAGCAGCAGGGTCTAACTTTGCACAGTCGCTCAAATTAACCAACGCACATAGTCCTCCCAGACTACTTTCATACCTTGCCAAACATCCTACTGCAACAGGTCCACATGGAACCTCCCCTCATTTCAAACAAATCCTCAGAACTATCTGCCATATGGGATGGACCATAGAGAACACGGGTACTATACAGGGAAGGGGATGACCCAGCCCCCAATTCAAATTAAGAAACCCAGAAAGCCACAGCAGAGGGATATTCTCGCAACAACCCCAACCATATCTAAGATAGAATAACTATATATGTTGGACATTCCCTATGATTTAACCACACAGAAAGCAATGTGGAAAATAACACACCACCCATTCCTACAGCCAAGGATAAGAGCAAACGCCTGGCGCTGTCTGAGAAGGACCTATAGGATGGCGGACCGCTCCAACTCCCTCCAAAAACATGTGCAGTATGTGGAGGGGAGGAATCCTTACATCACGGCCTAGAAACATGCCCCCCAACCAAAGCTATATGGCAGGACTTCGCACACCTGCTCAAGATTCAAAACGAACAGGAATTCTCAATATCAAAGAGCATCTTCGCGCTCCAGATTGAGTCACCAATCCCATCTACCCTCCGCTCCCTAATAATACCCATTGCAATGTGGACTATACACACAAATGCATTAGATGCGTTCAAGGGCACGGTCCCAACCATTCGTGGGGTTATCAACAGATTCCATGTCCACTTAATGGAGCACTTCCAAGCCTGGCTCTATGGATATATGAGACCAAGACAAAAAGCGGTCGTAGAAGCATGGTTCCCACTCTGGTTCCTCCACACAGATCCTTTCCTTCACACCTGCTCCATAGTAGGGGAAACCCCCTCGGAGTAGCGCACCAACCCCCCATACCTAGCAGTCCCTCTGGCAACAGGGGTAACTGGAGTACCCTGGGGTGCCAAATTTTTCATATTTTTGTTAGTTATTCTCTTAGTTTCACGTATATTTGGTAATGTCCATCTCCTGGTTGGCTTACCTCGGTTAAATAAAATAGAATAACTTGAGCTTCAAGTCCCCTCTGTTTGACCCCAAGCTGAATGGAATCCAAGTACCCATGCCTATTGAGGCCTTGAAGGAATCCAGCCCTCAATAATGCAAAGATATATAAATCGTTTAGATTAAGCGACTTTGGGTGTCCACACAATAAATTTTTCGTATGCTTATCTTATATGTGTCTATCTTATTGTTGTAAATTTTAAATTTATTGCGGGGAAGGCCGACCATGGGACAGACATGTCCGAATATGACTCAGAAGAGACAAAACTTAGTACCAGGGAAGGCACCCCAGAGAAGCAATGCTATCTCTTGTTGCCAGCGGGAACGCCACTATGGGGAGGGGGAGGGAACGTGTGGAGGGGCCGTAGCCACAACTGAACACGTGAGTAGGAAGGGGTCAGATTTGATGAACCAGACTGGGAACCAGGAGGAGACCAGCTGTCAGCGACGTGGTGGGAGGTATCCAAACATCCACGCTTGAAAGTGATCCACCAAATGAGACAGGAATCTGTGGACAGTTTCTGGGAGGGTGGGGGTGGAGCCTGCGATGGCATCTAAGACAATCGTGTGGATGGTCCACATGGCGATTGCAACCACTAAAGCACAGAGGGAGGGTGGAAGAGAGGAGGCCATTGAAAGAGCAAACATATCTCTGGACAGACTGAATGGATGCGTTTGATCCTGACCCAGCAGACGTTGAACTTCGCGCCATATCACTTTAGAGGTAGTACACTTCTCCATGCGGTGGAACGGCATTCCATACTGACCACACACGATGCAGGATGAGTGTAAAGCGTTAGAGCGCTCAGCTGTATGATACACCCACCTCAGGCAGCGCCACACATGGGATTGGACTTGAGGCTGCAACAGAGGACGATGTACGTATTTCCAGATAGTTTTTTGGGTCTCAATGGAGTAAGGGATGTCCATCATGTCCAGGTAGTCCACCCTGGATATGACATGGGGCCGAATGGGGATCACGCCATCATGGATGGGTAGCCCCTGTACCTCTTGTGTGAACTGAGGTGAGGGGCGGCCTCTTTGGGTTGTATGTCTGCTAATACGAATTCTCCACTCAGCGCTCCGCATGGAGAGTAGGATTTGTTTGTAGTGGGTTTTAGTACCGTGAGGACCTGTGGCCAATGGGTGTGAAGCCAGGTATTTTATCAGGGAGTGGGGGTTCGATGGATTGTTGAGGCCCAAGGCGCGGGAGAAGTTGGAGCAGGCTGCGCGGGACCAGTGTTGGGAGGGAAGTGTAGGGGCGGTGACGGCCGCAATCCAGGTGCCCAGGATCTTGGCAGCATGGGCTTTGAAGTCAAGCAGGCCCATGCCACCATGATGATGATGGCCAAAAATGACCTCTAGCCGTACTGGTGGAGGGCGGCCTGACCAAAGCCATCCTTGTAGCAAGGCATACAAGGATTTAAAGAAGCTTGGGGAGAGGGGGATGGCGTGGGCTCCAAACAAGACTTTGGAGAGGAGCATAGAGTTGGCTAAAACAACCCTGCCAGTGAGGGAAGTAGGGTGGGCTCTGAGAGAGGCGATACGCTTCGTCACGTTGTCCAGAATATGGCTCTCCATTACTGCTGACGCGTATCCACCTGCCTCCATCCACGCGCCCAGATGGCGTACCGATCCTATGATGGGACGTGGCACAAAGGGGAGCACCAGTGGGGCGGTGTGTGTTGAGTTAGTGGGGCGAGGACGTGGGCGAGCAGATGGGCCAGGTTGGGAACTAATTGCTGGGTTCCAGCAGTTCTGAAACCGACTAAGGAGGATGATTTCGGTTTTGGAAGCGTTCAGCGCCGTGTTGCTTACCTGAGAATACTCCTGGATGAGAGCTTCAAGCGCGTGTGCATCTTGATTATTAGACACCCCAACCACACAATCATCTGCAAACGCCATCATCTTGACTGGGGCTTGGCCTGGCACATGGACCCCAGTGAGTTGGGCATTCACATTTTGCAGTAGTGGGTCAAGGCTGAAGTTGTATAAGAGTGGGCTGAGGGGTCCCCTTGTCGCAAGCCCCTTTGAGGGCGGACTACTTCCGTTAGGAAGCCAGGGCCATGTACTGCCATTGTTGTAGATTCTGTGAGCAGCATTACCCAGTTGATGAAGCGAGGGGGTAAGCGGAACTGATGGAGGCAGGCCCTGAGGTATTCCCAGTTTACTCTATCATAGGCCTTTTGTTGGTCCAAGAATACAAGTGCCCCAGAGGCTGTGGATTGACATACATTAGCCACAGAGTGCATGTTATCCCAAATCTCCCTTCTGGGTATGAAACCGAATTGTTCTGGGGAGATGGTGGCAGATGCTACAGTCCCTAAACGGTTAGCCATGATTTTTGTTAAAATTTTAGTGTCTGTGTTTGTTAGAGAAATGGGGCGCCAGTTGGCTAAGTCTAGCTTATCCCCTTTCTTGAAGAGTGTGACAGTAAAGGCTTCATGTCCGCCTGGTAGGAGGCGCGTTTCCAACAGGCTTTGGTTAAGTGAGGCGAGCAGCAATGGGGAGTATATATGAAATACTTTTTGTAGAACTCATATGGAATATCATCTGGGCCTGGGCATTTTTGGTTTGGCGCACCGCGAATAGCTGTCCATAATTCAGTTGGAGTAATCAAATTCATTATTTCCGAGTATTGGAAAATGGTGTGGATGTGGGCTCGTTTGAGAAATTCCGCCACTTCAGCTGGCTGAATTGGATCAGATCAGTACAACTCATAGTAATACTTTTGTGTTTTGATTGCTACTTTGGCTGGTGTATCCGCAATGGAGTCATCCGATCTTTGCACCTGTGTGCAGGCCACGCTCTGGCATGGTGTGAAAATTTTTTCAAAGAAATGTGCGGTGCAATTGTCACCTTTTGTGATGCGTGTGGCCCTGTACTGAACACAAACCTGATGTTTGTGTTACCTTTCAAGTGCGTTGAGGTGGGCGGCTGCCTCCACCCACTTCCAGCCCCATGCAGGGCTGTATCCTGTAGCTGGGGTGTTGGACTCCAGGTGTGCCAACTCTGCCAGAGCGCGTGAAATGACCGCCAATTTGGCTCATGAGCATCTGGAGGAGAGATGGTGAGAGTAGTGGATGTTGTCATCTTTGAAAGTTGCCCATGTGGAAATGGGGTCCGTGAAAAACGGTGCAACAAACTTTTTTGCCAAAGTTGCCGCTTCCACCCACGTGGAAAATCCTGGTGCTGTGAGCTCGGAGGGGCAGATTTTGCACCAATGTGGGGCCTTAGCAGCTGTGACAGGTAGGTGGTAGGTTAGTGAGACCAGTCAATGGTTGGAGAATTCCATTTTTGTTGTTTTGAAGTGGGAGATATGGGATTGGAATTTCGCCGGCGTTAGGATAAGGTCAATGTGGGTCATGGACCTTAATTGGCCGTTGTGGACGTGGGGACGCATCATGTTTTTGAGCAGTGGGCATGTCGTGGCAGTGCATCCATTAACCTGAGGGTGGCCTTTAGAACGCGCAGTTCTACGTGACCCTGGGGGGCGTGGGGTGAGGAAGGCCACCGGTTCGTTGGTGTGTTTAGCCAACAGTTCATGTCGCTGACTAGAAAAGATTCTGGGGGTAGCGGGAGGGATTTGACCAATGAGAAAAATTCCTGATGCTCACATGCACCATTTGGGGCATAGATGAAGATGATTGCATGCACTACAACAGCCCACGAGAAAGTGACAGCAAGCATTCAGCCATTTAGGAATGTTTCTGAGGATATAAATTGAAAAAAAATATTTCCAAATTAGCACCCCATAGTGCTTCGACCAAAAGGATAGGGATGGGAGGAGCATTGTTTTCCAAGATTCCTTGGAACCTCATGGACAGTGGGACTCCTGGATGGCCAGGATATCCACGGGTAAATTGTGTTGTAAAAAACTCAGTTTCCTAGCCCAGGATGGGGAGGCCTTGAGTCCGGCGATGTTCAATGTCCCTAAAGTGAAGGTTTCCCCCATCACACCTTAGGTGCGAGGGGGTGGGCACCCAGGCCCACCAGCCTCCTCTAGATCCCCACGGGCCTTCACAGCAGCACGGGTGTTAGCAGCAATGCTATTGGGGTTTTTGTTAATTTTTGTAGAAAGAGTTGTGTTTGCTTTAGCCTTTGCTTTTTGTTTTCCCAACATTAAAAATTTTTTTGTGGTGCGGATGAGTTTGGTGCACCATTGAGCAGGTCAAAAAGAAATTTTCAGTTGGGATGGGTCCCAAGTCGGTTTCAACCAGAGCTTGGGTGCAACGATTGGGTGAGATTGAATCCCCCATCGGATCCTCGGATTGAGTGGCCCAATTGGCATGGGCTTCCCAATCTGATTGGTTGATGGATTCCCAAGTTGCTTCTGCCACGAAGGTTTCCATGTCCTCCTGGCGTTGTGAGTGTGGGATAGCAGTGGTGGCTTTGGCCACTTCCTTGGCTGTGGCCCTGCGGGCCTGCTTGGCCTTCTTCCACTCTTGTGGGGAGATAGGCTTTACCATTAGTTAGCAGCCTTGTGCTCCCCACGGGAAAGCCTCTTTGGTGCTTGCGGTTGGTTCATAGTGTGCCTCTCCGCTGGCCATGGCCGCTGAGGGGTGCTCTTGGAATGTGAAGCCCTCCTTGGTGGGGCATGCGTGTGCCTTATGGCCAAACGCATCACAGTGGGTGCAAATGGGGGGCGCGCTGTCCACGGGTACTTGGAATGGGTGGGTGGTATGCCCTGTGATATCAATAAAAGTGGAGTGTGGGATCTGGGTTAGGTCTTTTTGATCTCCTCGGTTGGGGTCAGGACTACGATGGCTTTACTGGTGCACAGGTGTGTCATCAGCGTGAAGCGTTGCATTTTGAAAGATTGTATTTTGCTGTATATGGCGAGGCCATCTTTCAGGTGTTGTTCCAAAATGTCACGTTTTACTTTAGTAGGCAAAAAGTCAAACGTGAGGATAATTTGGTTTAAGTTTGTCCATCTGGTGCGTTTGGTTTTGACGACCCATTGCCCTTTGAGGAGGTTGACCACTACGTGCACTGCCACAGCCTCATCTGCTTCCTCTTTGCTTTCAAAACCTAGGTCCAGTCAACCATGTGACATGGAGTGAGGTGCGACGTATACCGCAGTCAGGAAAATTGTGTGCACATCTTCACAAAAATTTTTCCCATAAGGCCATTTGTTGGAGGTCCAAAACACACAGACTCCACATTCCACCAACGAAAGTGGCTGGGAGTGTGGCGTGTTGATGTACTGGTTGCATCATGCTTGCCATGTAGTATCTCCGGGGAAATAGTGACCGCCAGTTTTTAAGATTTTTGTCTATTCTGCCAGTTTCTCCAGGGTGTTTTCAAACGTTGGTGGCCGCGGGCCTACCACCTGCTCCTCTTACCTTACTTGCCCAACTGCTCCCTGACATGGGCGCAGACTAATCTCCTCTGTGAGATTATCAAACTAGATTCAGTCTTGAATTGAATAGGTTGCAAAAGTGATTGCAACGAGAAAGAAAAGTTCTTATTGTTATAAATAAAACATAGAATATATTTATCATAGATAATTTGGCACTAATTGATTTTTTTTCACTATAATGGTAAAGAAACTTACCTGCTCTAAAGATAGATCATTAGAAAAGTCTATGGTACCACAGGGCTTCAAAAAGATCCTCTGAAGGAGCTTACAGTGTGTTGCCGTTGTGTTTCATCTCATTAATGTCATCTTCTCTTTCCTAAATTTTCCAAATCAAAATTATGGCTTTAAAAAGACTTCATTTTATGAAATTTATGAGGTCAAATATGATTTTAAGATAATTCTTTGAAAATACTAAGAAACTTTTTATGCTTTTATAAATGTAATAATGAGACCCCAGCGCCTCAAATCATGGGTTTGTTAGCCCTCCTTTCATTGATGACATTGCCAATTAATTATCATTGGATTCTTGGCTGTACGTATCAGTTATTCATCCATATTCTGGAACCTAGGGGAACTCTGCTTTTGCTCTAATCAATGCATAACCAATTTGGAAGTCCATCAAATTATAGTGGGATTATGAATTAAACTAAATACCATATAGGGATTATATGGCAAGATGTTCACTTTACTTTTCAATTAAACTTAAAACCTGAAGTTGCGCCTGCGTTCATCCTCCCTGACCATAGAAACATCCAGGTAATTATTGTGATTCGCCCCAGTAGGTGCGAGCCTTGACTTTGAACTCACAATATATTTATTTGTTTAAGTGATTTCAGCTTATATCTATTATTAATTTAATAATGGCTATTTTATTGGGATTAAAACACAAAATAATTTACCTTAATTCACCTAGCATCAAACAGTTAATAACACTGAATTCACAGTCAAATGAAGCTAGGATGAATTGACTATTAATGTATAATGGCCGTAAGATAGGGAAGAACGCCCAAGCTGAGTTAGTATTCAATCTGATATTAGGCCTTAGGATGTATATAGTGTTTAATTCCTCAAACCACCTCACGCCACCTATTATGCCCTGTATTACCTATTCTACCTATATATCTGTTGGCTTCCCTATGGCAGATAAAAGAAGCCTCACTGCTGTATAACATTAGTTTAGTTAAATCTCAATGATGAATCCTGATCTACTGTAACCCTAAATCTAAGCTGTTTCTTTACCTCCTACATTCCTGAATCTATTTCTACCTTCACATGTGGTATATGCCTATCTCTTGCTATCTAAAATATCCTATTACTTTGTTTAATTTTAATTTATTTCTTTGTTCTATTCTGGAAATATAATTTACCATTTATTTCTTAATAGAGTTGTGCTTGAGCTAATACTTCTTCATCATTATTTATTGCCTAGTTTTATCTAATAATTTTCTGCTCATTAAGCAGAGATTTTCCTTGGTGATGGCGTTTTCGCCATGAGATTGCATAGCATTAACTAGAGATTCTTGCCTGCTCAGATAGTAGTGAATGTCTTGTATAGCTTACTCCATCAAAGAGATCTGCCCTAGAGAAAGCCCCTAAAAGATTCTGCAGGTGCTAATAAAGTCTAATATAAGTGCACCCTTCTAAAAACTTGCCAATCGAATTTTAAAAAAATCAAAACTAGTGCTTTCGTCAGGTCCCTTCTCAGACTGCCTGATGAAGACATACTACACAAACAATATCAGCGATAAGATAAGAAAATATCAACCAAAAAAATGGATATATACACAATGAATTGGCCTCCCAAATTGCCGCAATTTCCAGTCTTTATATCTGCACCAATTCTTCTTGTTGTTTTGCTGATAAACTGCCTACCCAAATGACTCAAAGCCTTCTATATTTGTTGCATTCATGCTCCTCGTTGCTCTAATGCTGCAGTTGATGCAACTAAACTAAATCCTTGGTGCCCTCTCCATTACACTTCACCAATGCTCCTCATTGTTTTATTATCAAAATTGAAACAACCAACTCAAATGCCTTAGCTCTTTCTCTGTATCCCCATGCTGAAACTCCTTGTTGCCCTGACACCAAAAATCGGTGCCAATGAAACCCAGCAAAAAAACTCAAATTTAATTTTAGGGCTATGCCAAAACTCCTGACTAGTATAATGAAAAAATCAACACAACTGACTACCTTGCTACTCTGTTTTCTGACGCCAAGGCTTATAGCTACTTAACTAACCTAAATGATCCAATTGATTTGGCGCCAAATTAATTTCACTTGGTCAAAGTGATTGAAATTCTTGACAAAACTCTCATGTTAGCTGAGCCAAGTGACCTTAATATCAAATTGCCCTCACATATCTCTTTAAATTATTTGAACCATTTGTTTATCATTAGTGATTATTTTCTACAAAAATTTTTAGGATATTCTGCCAATGCCATAGAATTGAAATTCCCCAAAAAATCTCAATAGAATTTTAAGGATTCTAAGAAGTTGCATCATGACCACCTTTTAAAATCTTATGTAAAGCTGTGCTCAATCCACCTGCCTATTATAAGCCGCCCAATACTCTCTCCTTGCTCTTTTTACACCATAAATTTTTGAATCTATTCTTTCTGCATTTATCTTCTTGTCTTCAGCTTTTTTCTCTCCTCTCACTATTGTGAAATCCACTTTTACAAAATTAGCTAGTGATGCTACCAATTTTAATCGCTGAGAGGCTTATAGCTTCACCCTGACTGTCCCCCTCTCCAAGATTATCCTTGACATCTAAGCAATGGGACAATCATTTGCTCCATTACTGATTTTTCCTACAATCACAAGCTCAATCTGTCGGATATTTTCTATCTCAGCTGCAGAGGAAGAATGTCTTGGGTCGAATTTAGCTAAACAAAGAGCTGTTGGCCATTTATGAGTTTCTGATGACTCTAAATGCAATTTTAATCATATCAAAAATCTCAGGGATATTGGCCAAAAGACCCTGGCCAATTCTCAGTGGAACCCATTAATTGGGGTAACACCAGTTAAAACCTACACAGGCACTTTCTGTGAAATTGAACAATCAGATTTTTCCAATTGCATAACGGACTTTGGGGGCAACCAATGGAAGGTACTCCCCCAACCACCAAGTCCTTCACAACACCTATGCGGGGGCCACCCCTTTTATAGGCTGGTGGAGGTCCCCTGAGTTAAAAGTAATTTATCTAGTGGTGATTGGTTGCAGTACATCAAATCCTTGCTGCATGGGTAAATCCTTCCCCAGAACCCTGATTTTTGATTTCTCAAACTATAACTCACCTCTCCCACGATCTGATAGGAGGGTTTCTCATATCTCTAATTCATAATGCATCACAGCTATTCTTAAACTATCATCAAATTCTCTCTGACCCTCGAAATCAGTATAAATATCAAATGTCAAATATTGGGAAGGGACCATTTTATATTTAACCCCCACACTCCTAATTAAAGTGAGAAACCTATGTTTTTATTAGTGAATTTTATTAAATTTTATTAAAATCTTTTGTGGATCCAGCGGCGTAAGTACCAGCAAGCACCCCTAAGCTGAATTACTACATAAAATGGTTCTCACTACAGGGGGACCCTATATGCCAAAAATCGTTGCTCTTGAAAAGCAATTAGTAAACGCTTTATCCCGCCTTAATGAGCTTGAACAGCGCTTTTATAAACTTTCCCTTAAGGAAAAGTTCGCCCCTGGTGAATGGAGTATTGCTACCTTCCTATATTTTTATGAAGCCACTATGGATGGCGCCACAGACAAGCAAAAAGTTCGCCATATCCTTCCTTGTTTAAGTCGTTTAGCACAAGAGATGATAGTCCCTAACCTGAACCCTTCATACACTTGAGCTGAGGTGAAGGAAGCTCTTCTGGCTGAATTCGGATCTAAACATAGTCTACATAAGGAAAAACAGGCCTTATTGCGCCTTAGTATGTTTGAAGGTGAATCAACCATTACCTTTGCTGAACTATTCTACCTCATTGTGCAAAGGTTGACCACCTCTAACTCTATTACCCTTGATGATTCCATCGCCACCCTGTTAACTAGCTATCCTCTCGACCCTCTCTAGCCAGACATATCATCTCAGTGAAACGCCACTTCAAAAATCTCTGTGACATTAAAGAGGCTTTGTTTGAAGTGGCTAAATTCCAATTATAAGCTAACACTAGTGACGCTGAGGTGAACCCTTCAGCTCTAACCATTAAAGAGCTTCCACCAGTTGAACAATTGGTAGTGAGCCTACCTGTGCCTATCCTCCCTACTAGACATGCTTCCTCAGTACACCTTAAAAAGGAGTTCTAAAAGGTAGCAAATACCATACTCTCGCGTAAGTGTACCAAAGTCTCTGCGCTTTCCCTTCCCCTAAGAGGAACAATGCATCCTCTAAGGCTACCCAAACTTCTGTTGCCATCCCCTATTACCTCCATTGCGGCCTTGGCCATTGTTGCAAATACCCTTAGGGGAGGAATCTGAGGGGGGGTTATGATGAAGTTGGTTACTACATATTGGGAGCCCCCGCAGAAGTAGAAGTGCCTGATCATTTGAACGCTAGAGGAGTAGACAAGTCTACTATACCTGAGGAAACGTATCTCAGTCAAATTCTATAATTTACAAAAATTATTGACACTGCCAGCGATGGTGCCCAATTCTTAGCTGACCTGATACACCCTCTTCATTGGGTTCATCCCTTAAATTCCATCATAAATAAATACCCTGAGACTGCTAAATAGCTAATCTTAACCTTCCAACTCAAAAGATCTTAACTTTATCACCTTACTTTGGAGGAACGCTCACTAAAGTTGAAGTGGTCATTCTAAAAGGTCTGAATACTGGCTATCCTGGACACTGGCTCCCCCGTTAATGTAATCTCCATTAAGCTTATCAAAAAGATAAAGCTATCTCCCAATTTGGAGTATACAAAAGAATCTGGAACTGCAGGCCCCAATAATACCTGTGCTGTCAGGGCATACTCTTCCATAACATTTGCATTGGGAAGCTTATCTTATCAGCCCCTGCTGTGGCTTTGGACAAAGACGCATATGATATGCACATTGGCACTCAGTTTATGATTGAGTATGAGTGAATAATAAACATGAAGCAAGGATACCTCTCGTTACTAAGCTATGAAGTCCCGATAGTTTTATCTAACAAAGATCCCAGCAAGCACAAATAATCTTGCCTGATCAAATACTCTTTCTCAGCTATGACTTTATCTTACTCCACCTTGGGATGCCACACTAGGAAATTTCCCAATTCAGTGGATGCAGGGATGGCATCCATTTTTATGCTGCAGTTGAGGTTTTAATTAAACCTGGGGAACAACATGTGATTGACACTAAAATCACGATTTAAATCCACACTACTGCTTGATGTATATCACAAGTCTTGAGGGCGTTAGCCTTGGAGCCTAGGGTATTTTCTGGGGTACTAGATCCAGCCTACCAGAGGCCTATTACCCTTTTGCTGAGAAATCTCACTGGAAAAGACATGATCATTAGAAAGCACCAGGAGATTGTCCAAGGCTTCCTACTTCCAGTAGAAGATATTGAACATATCCACTCCGTTGGCTCTATGGCAGATTTGGGTTTGGCTATGGATAACATGGTGTGCACTCCACCTAAAATTCATATTTCGGATGAGCTAACCCCAATCAAGTTGGAAAAAGTTCATACTTTATTAGATGAATATAGCGACAACTTTTTAAATCAGACCATGACTATGGTCACATGAAAGGCTGGTGTCACTCCATCGTTGTGGGTGATGCCCACCCTATTCAGTCAAAACCTTACTGTAAGTCAAAGGTGGAAGAAGAGCAAATGAGGACAGAGCTCCAGAAATTTCTAGATGTGGGGTTGCTAGTACCTTCACAAAGTCCTTGATCTTCCCCTCTGTTGCTTATTAAAAAGGAAAATAGAGGTCATCGGATCATTATGAACTACCAAAAAGTGAATAATCTCACAAAAAAGGATAGTTATCACAACCCCCCGCGCATTGATGACGCCCTGGCCCAACTCACTGGCTCTCACTTCTTCTCCGCCATGGACTTGGCTAGCGGTTATTGGCAAATGGACCTTTCCCCTGAAGATCAGGAGAAATTTTCTCTCATTTGTAGTGAGGGTCTCTTCCACCCAACCCAATTACCGCAAGGGTTGTGTAATGCCCATCATCTTTTCAGCGGGTGAGGGACCATAACTTGCGGGAACTGAAGTTAACCTGTGTCATCTTATATCTTGATGATATCACAGTGTTCTCACAAACCTTCAACGAGTATCTTGATCATCTGAAGGAGGTGTTCTAAAGATTACGCAAGTCAAATATTAAGTTGAAGCCTTCAAAATGTACCTTCTTCCAAAAGAAATTAAATTTCCTTGGACACTCCATTTCCCAAAAAGGAATCCAACCCATGTTAGTAAAGCTGAAGCGATTTCGAAGATGCCTCCCCCTAATAATCTATGGGATATTCAGGTATTTCTAGAGATGATGGGGTATCACATCAATTTATCCCCAAATTTGCCCAGCTCAGCGAAACACATGTTTGTTTACTGACTAAGAACATCCCTTTGTATTGGGGTGCTGAACAGAAGGCCACTTTTGAAACGTTGAAACAACTGTTACAACAACGTCCTATCCTGAGACACTCAGACTACAATAAACCTTTTATCCTGTTTACCGACGCTTCAGACTATGCCGTTGGGGCCATCTTAGCCCAATTAGATGAAAATGGTGTAGAGCATCCAGTATCCTATTTCAATAAGATTCTGTCAAAAGCGGAACGCAATTATAGTGTAACTGAGAAGGAGTGCCTCGCTATTCTGTTAGCTGTAAAGTACTACTGCCCTTTTTTATATGGGACCGCCTTCACTGTGGTTACAGACCACGCTTCATTAAAATGGTTAAAAAACATCAAGGACCCTACTGTCCAGTTAACTCGTTGGGATATAAAGCTCCAGCCTTATGATATGAAGATTGAACACCATGCTGCGACCCGTCACTTAAATGTTGATGGGTTGATGAGGCTTTTATTCCTTCATTTGGATAACAGTGAGGCAGAGAGGTTGCATGATCTATTAATGACCCCAAATGAATGGGAGGATGAAGATGAGCCCATCCAGAAAATTTTATCCTGGCACTCCCACAACACAAAAGTGGAGGATGGGAAGTTGTATAAACAAGTGGGGCAAAGTGGCTGCCTTACCTTCAGCCCTCAGAACGCATACCCACTATCCTATAAGCTCACTCCACCCTAGGTCATGGAAGGGCGAAGAAAACATATGAGTGGATTAAAGATCGGTAATATTGGATAGGAAAGATGGAATCGATTGTTGATATTGTGGAAGCTTGCCTTACGTGTAAGAAGCAATACAGGTTTAAGACTTGATACCAGTATCAACCCACAACCCCCCAACAACTGTTCCACACCATCACTTTGGATGTAGTAGGTCCCCTTCCTCAGACTACTAGTGGGTACAAATTTATACTAGTAGCTATTGATCATTTCACTAAATGGGTGGAAGCCGTGGCTCTTCCTTCCCAGATGGCAAAGGCCACAGCCACCTTTTTGCATCAAAACATTTTTTTCTCAACATGGCTGTCCCCAAGTACTACTCTGCGACAATAGGAAGAACTTCACCTCCAGAGTAGTAAAAATCCTGGCCACCTCTATGGGAGCACAGCTACTTTTCTCAGCTCCATACAATCCCTCCACCAATGGAATTTTGGAGAGAGCAAATGGTACCCTGGTATCCATTCTACGAAAAATGGACTCTTCTGATCCACTTTACTGGGATCAATACTTACCCAGTGCCCTCATGGCCTAAAAGATTAGTTATCACCGGGTATTGGAAATGTCCCCATTCCATGTCTTGTATGGGAGAGACCCAGGAATACCTGCTCTCCTAGTTATGGATGTATTCTCCTCTAGAGTTGAGTAGCCCAAGAAATTTATGAGATGATTGGCTCAATGCTTCCTCCAGCTCCAATCAGAAGCAATGTCTGATTTAGAAAATACGTTGACAAAAGAAGGCAAGCCAATGAGCTCAGAACTCCCCTAACTACATTCCAATTATCTGACATGTTAATATACTACATTAAATTGCATCACTCCTAGAAGCGGTAAGCTTAGATCAATCTGATAAGTACTCTTCACCATCACCTACAAAAGAGGTAATGAATACTCTATAAAATCTCTAGCTACAGGAATCACTATCACCCAAGTATATGGACGCTTCCTTTGGCTTTATTCTCCCCCCACCATTCTTGAGGGGGTGATGTCAGACATTTGCCCTCTCAGCTGCAGAGGTTTTATGGCTTGGGTCAAATTCAGCTGAAACAAGGAGCTGTCAGCCATTTACAAGTTTCCAATGACTCTAAATGCGTTTTTAGTCATATCAAAAATCTTGGAGATATCAGCCAAAAGACCCTGGCCGATTCTCAATGGAACCCCATTAATTGGGGTAATACCAGTTCAAAACCTACACGTGCACTTGCTGTAAAATTGAACGATCAGATTTCACTGATCACATGACAGACTTTGGGGCAACCGGTGGAAGGTACTCCCCCAACCACCAAGTCTTTCACAACACCTATGCGGGGGCCACCCCTTTTATAGGCGTGGAGGAGGTCCCCAAAGTGAAAGTAATTTCTCTAGTGGTAATTAGTTGTGGTACATCAAATCCTTGCTGCATGGGTACATCCTGCCCCAAAACCCAATTTTCGATTTCCCAAACTGTAACTCACCTCTCCCATGATCTGATAGGAGAGTTTCTCATAAATCCTAATTTAGAATGCATTGCAGCTATTCCAAAACTATCCTTGAATTCTATCCAACTCTCGAAATCAGTATAAGTATTAATCATTAAATATTGGGAAGGAAAGTGCTTTTCGTTTGAACCCCCTGCACTCCTAATAAAAATGATTAACCCAAGTTTTTATTAGTAAATTTTATCAGATTTACTAAAATCTTTTGTGGGAACCAGTGGCGTAAGCACCAGAGTGCACCCCAAGCTGGATTTCTACACCCTGATGTTCCTGAGGATGATTGTTAGTATTCTGGGTACAAACCAGGAGTTGAGACAATCCTGTTTTAGGATTTGAGCCTTATCACAGGGTTCGCCCAACACTTCTATTGAGGCGCCTCTTGATATCAAGGTATAAACCCAATTGATGAGGTCAAAAAGTATAAATTTAACCAGTGGCCCTCAAAATTACCAAACCTTTAAAAGAACTAATTAGAATAGATATTAGAAAAAGTGGAGGCTTGGAAATCTGCCTCATGTCAGGAACTATTGTCAATATTTGTTCACTTAAAGTTTATTTATATAAGGATTATTTTTCCCCTTATAAAACTAACTCATTGCTAAACCCTTTAGTGGTTATCCCTTTTGTGACAATTAAGGAGTTTTTTCCCTTGATATTAGTTTTTTTAACCCTTGTTTTTGTGTCTAGGGCGTTGGAATACCTGAACTCTTCTGGGGCGGTTAGTTTTTACCCCTCATCCTAACAAATTTTGGTACTCTCTTCCAGATTGGCCCAGGTACCAAGCACAAATCTAAAATGAGAAATTGAAAATCATCTGATGGCTCTTCTGATAATAACGCCGTCCATCTCAGTGAGATTTCAGTTGGTATAAAATAAGCAAATTGGTTGCATCTTGTGACCTGGTATTTTCCGCATCAATGGAGGTGGACCTTTCCACCCCTTCCATGGGTCAGTATCAATTACGCCTTTCTGATTTATCTGAGGCTCTACAGATCCTCCTTATGGGAGCCCTTTTTCTTTGGCGGCTGTGCTAGTAGAAGCTGAGCCCTTGCAGTATCCCAACTTATGATGAGTTTAACTGCTAGTTCCTCCCTTAATCAAGCGTGGGTTGGGGTAGGACAACTGAGCAGTACCAGCGCCAATTCGTGCATCCTACCTTGTACCTTCTGCTCCAAGTTGCTAGGTTTCATTTTCAGGAACTACTCTGGCATAAACAATTATTGGGGCTCTGCACTTGCAGCTTCACCGCTTCTACTAATCTGCTTCTCTCTTTGGCGGCAAGAACCTCCATGCTATCTTGGGAAATCGCCAACTTAATAATAAAAGTTAAATTGTAGTAACCTGCTCTATAAAAGCATAATGATATTTGTATGCCAAGAGCTCACCAATTTTTTTTAATCAGCTAGTAATGGCTGCCTACAATCAGCTTGTTGATAATGCCGCTGTGTTACAAGTTCGATTTGACAACTTTAGAAATGTTGTAGACAAACGGCTCTGTTATCTTAAATGTTTAATTATCCACAAACAAGATACCCTATAGAACGCTCTTGGCACCACTCCTTGGAAGGCAAGGTGATGCAGGTACCCCTGGTCATGATAGCACTCCAGGACAACAGGATCCCCAGGGACGCCTGATCCTCCTGGTTCTAGTGCTGGGGAAGACCTTCCCAACGGGTAGCTCATTTCATTAGTTCAACAGGTCCAACGGCTAGATATCTAACTTGGACGTGTAGCCAAGGGTGCTAAACTCACCCATGATGGAGTGCCTCTTTGGTCTTACTCTCTCTGGGGGCCCATCATGAGCAACTTAGACTCCTGGCTTCTCTTCTTTCTGCAGTGCGGAGCTTATATCAGAGGGTGCTCACAATTGAGAAACACCAACTAGAGCTTCAAGCTACCACTATCAATATAAAACGTGGGATGAAACAGTGGGGTGAATGTCTCACCCTAAATCTGCCCTCCACGCTGAGTATGAGCGCATCGATCTCATCATTGAAGATATAAATGACTTATGGAGACAGGTGGATGCTCTCCACCCTTGCGACTACCTCTCAGATACTGTCTCTTCCTTTGCTGAGAGTGCACCACCAGTGGTGGTACATATGGTCGACCCCTAACTCACCCAAAAGCACCTTAAAACCCTCCTTTAAGGGCAGTATGTCCTGGGGAGGGGGTTTCTTTTTTCTGTATTGCTACAAAAGCGCTATGGAAGGGGCGATCAAACATTGGAACCTTAAGCACCTCACTAATCGCATCAGTCAGGTAGTCTAGGACATAATGATCCCTCACTTGATGACCTGCTATGAATGGACTGAAGGAAAATCCGCGCTCCTTTGGGAGTTTGGGAGTGACTTAACCCTAACAAACCATAAGCAGACCTTGATGGCGATAAGCCTTTAGCGGAGAGAGTATGGTGATAGATTTTTCTCAGCGGATTTTCCACAATGCTCAGATTTTAGTTGCTGAAAACAGCCTCATCCTGGGCGGTACTGTTACAACTTCCCTCTTCGCTTTCAAGAATATTTGAGCATTCAGCTTTATCTTAAGGTCATAAAATCCAACTTCACCTCCCTGTTACAAATCAAAGAGTCTATCATAGTGATTTATCCTAATCTTCTCAAGCCTACTGGGACATCCCGCCTTACTAATAAATCCCAGCCACAAGTATTGGATGTGAGCCCACTGACTCTCCCCACCTGACCTCTTTTGCAATTATTAAAAGTGTTGAAACCACAGCATAAGTCAAGGCCCCAAAATTAGCTAGAAGAAGGCAGCAAAAGACCTGTCATTATAGGGCACGAGGCTCCCTTTGCTGACGTATTTCCAGTGCCTCACCCCTCCAGATCAATGCCCTGCACCTTTGGCATGGCCCTGAAACCTCTAATTCTGTACCTAGCTCCTCTTGGTGTTTTATGATTGCCGCTCCTATCAAAGTCAACATCGCCCATTCCCTCAAAGGCAATAAAGACCTTTCCCTTTCTTATTTTTATATTGGACAGTTGGTAAATAAAATTTTATAGGTCAGCTCCTCCAAAGAGATCCAGGCATTAGCTAACCAAACTAAAAACAAATTCACAATCCTCTAGGCTGGTGTCAAGAGAGTGTCTGTAACTCTCTTGTTCCCAGCAAAGTGATGTGGAGCGCAAACCCACATTGCTAGGGAACTAGCCATTAAGAGAATGGGGAATGAGGCACCTAGAATGGTGCTTGAGCAGGAGGTAACCCAGGCGAGGGTGTAAAGCACCACATATGAGAACAGGTAAGTAAGAAACCTCCCAACTTGATTAGACACCAACAGGGGGTCCATAGTCGAGGGTAACTTGGAGTGAGTAGACTTGGGTGTCTTGGTCTGGAGGGGACCTAAACGGCCCAAGAAAGCACCTAGAATTTGTGTAAATTGTGATAATAGGTAGTGGCCCATATAGTTGGAGACTGTCCTGAAGAGGTCCACCACCATGTTCGCCCAAGGAACCATTGTAAAAAAACGTAAAATAACGGTTAAATTTATTAAAGAAAGTCGACCAACAAGGAATGTTGGTCGCAAAAACATATTTAAAGTGTGTCAGGGAAATTTGGGTTCTGCGGAAATGCGCCCAAGCCTTGATGCTCCAGTAAACAGATGCTTCCATCCATTTTAGTAAAATACACCAAGAGTGCCTTCACTCGAGTAAATGATTGAAGCCATATTTTACCTGAACTTATTTCATAGCTAGAGTGGGACTCAAACTCTTGCTCTCCAACTAATAAAATTGAACTGTCCTTGTTCATAACGTAAATCGTTCGTTTTAGTGACTGGGCCGCGATCAGAGGCTGGGCGTTTTGCACCCCATTAGTATCAACCTGGGCATGCTTGGCTTGCACCCAGCGTTGATCTAAGGTGTGTTTCAGGTCAGTAAGAGCCTGAAGCTTCACCTTCTGGGCCTCCTGTCGCCCAACCTTGTTTTTAGCATGGGTTCCCACTATAAAGTCATTCAACCATGACAGCTGGACGTGACAAAGTCCGCCGCTAGCTATCCTACAACTAACTAGTAATTTCCTTTCAGTTGTTAATTCCCAATTTGGGTCCTCAGTGGTGCTAGTATAGGTTGTTGTGCATAAAGTCTAAGTCTTGGCTATAACTGATACTGGATCTTTAGTTAAAAGTTATATCCTCTCGACTTATATGGAAAATTAAAATGGCCCCTGACTTATCCATGAAGTTGAATATGGGATCTCAGGAGCCCAGTCCACTAAGTCGATTGGAGCCTATTCAGATTTACCCCTTCAGTTTGGCAAGCTTTTAATCACTGCCCCGCAATTGATCTAGAAAAGTTATAATTAAGAACTGCTTATTAAAGTTAGTTAATGGGGGAATTTAACTGCATCATTAACCATAAAGAAGTTTACCTTTCCTCCTGCTGGGATACTGGATCCCCTTAATATTTGATCTTCCCGCCAAAGCTATAGGAGCTCCAAAGAAGTGTACCTGCCTTTGCGAGTATCCCACCTCTTTTGTAAAGTAAAGTATCAAAACTTAGGAATAAATACAAAGTTACCCCTTGAAGCGGTGGACTCAGAGGATGGATTTCTGTATGCCCCCTAAATGTTTAAAATTACTCTGGTTCTCAGGTTATTGTGGGCTCTGAAAACAAGATTATAATCCCTGTGAGCCAAATTCTGGAGTTAAGTGGTCTTCCAAATCCTTCTGTTAAAGAGGTGTTGACCTGTCCGTGGATTCTAGACCCTGCATATGAAAATCACTCCTCTGTCTTGCTGGGAAAATTAACAAGTCAGCCACTCCAAGCGCATAGGAATCCAGTCATTGCCTATGCTAAAATTTATCCTATCCATACCATCACTGATGAAAGAAGTTTTGGCTCCCTAAAGGATTCAGGGCTTGATTCTCTACCAACTATAACTTTGATTGACTGTAAAAATGGGTTGACCTCAACCCTAATCAACGTCAGAATGTAGAAGCCCTCCTCAATGAATATGAAATTATCTTCTCATTGGGACCCAGAGACTTGGGAAGATGTTTGGGGTAATCCGCCAAGCTAAGACCTCATATAATCCTCCATTTATATCTCACCATATAGAAAATCTAAAGTTGAGGAAGCTCAAGTGGCCCTATAGTTACAGCAACTTTTGGAAGCAAGGTTACTTTTGTCCTCTAAAATCCCATAGGCTTCCTCGCTCTTATTAACTTGGAAGAAGGATGGTGGCCACCGTGTTGTCGTAAATTATTGCTGACTCAATTCTTTTACATGAAATTGATAGCTATCCAATGCCGCGTATACACGATTCTTTATGCTTAATGTCAGGTCCCCTTTTTTTGGCTATGAATCTCGCCAGTGGGACTGGCAAATTGTTTTATCACCCAAAGAATGTGTAAAATGCGCCCTTATCTCAAGTGAAGGACTATTTGAGCCCACTTAAATGCCGCAGGGGTTATGCAACACCCCTGCCACCTTCCAACACGCCATGGATGGACTCTTAGGCGATTTAAAATGCTCCTGCGTGTTAGTTTATTTTGACGATAATAACATTTTTAGAACCTTTACCAATCACATCCTCATCTCAAAGCAAGTTTTCCAGCAGTTATGGCAATCATAGCAAAAACTAATGCTGTCAAAATTTCCTTCTTAGAGCGAAATGGATTTTTGGGCTATGAGGTGGGTGAAGCTGGAATAACCCCGCTGGATGACAAGTTTGTGGCCATTTCTAAGATGTCCCCCCTAAATCCCTACGTGATGTACAGGTTTTTCTAGGGATGGTGGTTTATCACCAGTTCGTTTCACACTTTGCTGATACCTTCAAGCTTTATGTATATTTTGAAGATAGGGATACCCTTCCGGTGGGAAGAGGTGCATTAACAGGCCTTTGACATATTTGTGCGTCTCTCTCCCTTTGTCCAGTAATGGTGTCCCCTGTCTTTGATAAACCATTCTTTCTTTTACTGGTGCCAGTGATATAGCTATAGGAGTTATATTATCCCAGCATGTTGAAACCTTCTTGGACCATCCCATAGCTTACTATAGCAAAACCTGTATAATCTCCAAATGCAACTATAGCGTTACAGAACTTGAATGTTTGCAGTACTACTAGCTATTAAGCATTTAACCTTATCTATATGGGAATTAATTTATCATAATCACTGACCATGCTTCCTTTGATGGCTGCTACACTTGTAGGGTCCTGGTGGAGATTAGCCCGTTGGAAATTAAATTTTTAATTATATTTCACCATTATTCATCGGCCAGGTCCTGAACACTAAAACGTGGATTGTTTATCCAGATTGCTTATACTAAGTTTTCCAGTATCCCATAGAATATCGGCTCTACAATCTTTTAACCCAGCCACATCTATGTAGAATGAATCCCCAACTATTTAGAAGGAATTAACAAAAATATCTGCAAATACCCAGGATAGAAATGGTACCCTGTACAAACTGGTGGAACAAAACTAGTTACCTTATATTTGACCTCAGCTTACATTGATGTTTTGTTAGAAGGGCATTACAAGTCAGCCATGGAGGAATAGGAAATCTCATCAGTGGCTCAAGACTCAAGGTTACTGGGTTAGAGATGCTTGTCTCGATCCAAGATGTGTTAGAGTCTTGTCTAGTATGTATGAGTCAGGTTAGGCTTACTCCTTGGCCTCAACATCCAGTGGCTCCTCTCTGTGAACCTTTTCATAGCATAAGTATTGATGTTTTGGGACCTTTCCCTCAAGCCTTTAATGGCCATCAGTTCCTCCTCCTAGATTTAGATCATCTAGCCAAGTAGATTAAAGCTATCTCCATCCCCTCAGCTTTAGCAAAAGCTATTACTACCTTCATTTATACTAGGATTATCACTCAACGTCAATGACCTAATATTATTCTTTCTGACAAAAAGCAAACCTTCCAATCCCTGCTGGTACAGAGTTAATTGAACTGATAAACCTCTCAGGTCTTCTCCTCTCTTACCATCCTGTGACCAATGGAATTGTAGAGCGGGTAAATGGCACATTAACCTCAATACTTTGGAAATTGGCCATGGCTGACCCTCTTCATTGGCATTAAAATCACCCAAGTGCAATCCTTGCCTATATAATAAGTTATTACCGGATAATAAAGATGTTTCCTTTCCAAGAGCTTTATGGTAGAAATCCTCAATTGCCTTCTAAAGTGCAGGCTATATTAGATCAAGCTTCCCCTGAAGCCCCTGAAGTTACTATGCGAAATATTGCTAATAGGATTGTTATAATTTTGGGTGGTACCCTTGGGATCTGCCATAAGGGTCACACAGGTTGAACCCACTGAACAACAGACAGATGATATGGGGATTGTGAGTACTCTAAACATAAAAAAAATATAAGAAAATAGGAGCAATTTCCCTGAAAACACTATTATCTATTTTAATAGATACAGAGACTCTGCTGTTCCACTATTTCTCTACTATTAACAACTTTTTCCTTTCAATCATCCATATTGATTATATCTCAGCGACTTCGGATGATACCATTCTCATAGCTTAGACTGTTCTATTCCGCCAATTTTCATTGGTTTAAGCTAATATTCTTCAACTCACTATCACCCTAATTCGAGGCGATCTGAATTATATTCATTAATTTTCAACAGCGCCTTGTCGCCTTATTTGGTGTCGATTTAATAACAACCCATTACAACCAAATATTGCCTAATCTCAAGGCGCTTGAATACTCTTAGATATCATCCCAATTTGGTGGATTCTCATTATTCCGCTGTAACTCTTCAGGGCTTATCATCCAGTCATATCGTAATCTTGACATTACCCCCCCCCCCCCTTTGACTGGATGATAATTCTCCTATTGTTTATAAACTTGGAGAAACTTTTCATGTACGTGATTAATGATTAGACCGCTTGCTGGGTCTTTGATGGTGTATGTGTTGACACCAGTTTACTCGATTATTTCAAATGGACCAACCCAAATGTTGGCCAGCTTGTGTTTCTTCCCAAACCCATGCTGGTCATGTTATAAACCATCTCACCTTCTTGTAATTGGGTCAGCCTGCTACGTCATACCAGATCAGTGGCCCAAATCTCTAATCTTCTTGGTAAAGCTGATTAAGTACGCTTCAGTTTGCAACTTGATCAACGTGTTGGCTAAATTTTTAAAGTAATGGTGGGGATCCATTCCAAAGGTATCTTCTATGCACAAATAAAGCAATTCCAGAAGAGCAGGGTGTCATCCATATAACAGTTCAAAGGGGCTCTTCCCCGCAATGGACTAGTAGCTGTTAATGTAAGCAAATATGACAGTAGGCTGGAGGGAACTCCAATCAGAGTGTCTATCAGTTACCAGCTTCTTAAGGATGTTCGCCAGGGTCCCATTAAACCTTTCGACCATTCTGTTGGACTTGGGGTGATATGGGGTCATCAGATCCCCGTGGATGCCCATGAGTTCTTTCAATTTGGGGAGGATGTTCAAGGTGAAGTTGGTTCCTTTATTAGTAAGAATGAACTGAGGGCAGCTATGCCACTGAATTATACATTCCATTACAAACTTGGCCACTGTGACCGTCCCCAAATCCTGTATTGCCCACGCTTCAACCCGCCTGGTCAAGCGTTGATAGCCACAAGAATATATTTACACCAGTTAGCTCCTATTGAAATAGGGCCAACAACATTAAGGTAAACTGTATGCTAGGAAAAGTGTGGTTTCACCAACTGGTACGAGGCCTTATGGTGGAATGGCTTTTCCACTTGGCACTGGTGCCAGCAGGAAATGTTTTCAAGCGCGTCAAAGTTCATGCTTTCTAATGGTAGTGAGGGTGCAACAGCTCCATTGACTGCGCACACCTCTATGTCTGAATGCCTTGTGGGCGCTCATAATAATCCCAGGCCATGCTGAGGGTTGCGGAAAATTCATTGTAGAATTGCTGATCCACTTGTACAGTTCCCCCATCTGTTAGAAAATATTCATTTGCATCTCGTTTAATGCTTTGATCACTTGGGGAGGTTTGACATTGTATTTTTTACTTAGCATCTTATTGACATCACATCGCTGACATCTGCTGTCATGGCAATGGTCAGAAAGCAAGATAAACAGTCAGCGTTCTGATGATTTACCCCTGTATGGTGAAGGATATCAAAGTTGTAAGCCTGCAGCTTAAGAGCCCATCGAGCCAAACGTCCTTCAGGCTCTTTGAGTTTCTGAAACCAGCGTAATGATGCATTATCTGTTATGACTTTAAACTTTACCCCATGCAAGTAGACTCTAAATTGCTTATGTGCGTAGATCACCTCTAAGCACTCCCGCTCAGTCACGGTATAATTACTCTCATGGCAGTTCAGACTTTGACTGCAGTATGCAACAGGATGCTCCTTACCCTCGTCATCTTTCTGAGAAAGAGCCGCCTCAACAGCAGAAAGGGATACATCCGTGTGAAAAAAACCCCTATCAAAGCTAGGATAGCGTAGCACCAGCGCAGTGATCAACGCCGTCTGAAGTGTATCAAAAGCTTATTGACAATTTTCCATCCATTTGAACACAGCATTCTTTTAACAACTCAAATAGCAGCATCCAATACAGCTAAAGTTAGGGACGAAGCACCAGTAGTAACTGACCATTCCCAAAAATACCTGTATGTCATGTTTATTATTATTTGTAGTCATTTTATGGATGGCCTCCATCTGGACTGGCTGTGGTTTCAGCCCTTTGGAGTCTACCACAAACCCCAGGTTTTCAACTGATTTTTGAAGAAGTTACATTTTCAAGGCTTAATTTTGATGTTTGCCTCAGCAAGCTGGTGGAATACTGCATCCAGATATAAAGGTGCTCAGAAAAGGTTAGAGAGAAAACCTTGATATTATTGGGGTATATAAGGACAAACAACAGCTTCAGGTCACTGAGGCTAGTGTCCATGGCACATTGGAACATTTTCGGGGCATAACAAAGCCCTTGGGGCATATGGGTCGTTATAAAAGCCTTTGGATGTGATTATGGCGCATTTCTCCTGTTCCGCCATGGGCAACTCGATTTGCCAGTAATTTAATATAAAGTCCATCGCTGAGAAGTAACGAGCTCTTCCTAACTGATCCAAAGCATTGTTGATCTGTGGCAAGGGGTACGAGTCCTTTTTGTATTACTATTGAGCTTACAGTAGTCTATTGCTATGTAGTTGGTGCCATCCTTCTTTTTTACAATCAGAACGAGCAGGCCCATGGACTCTTGGACAGTTCAAGCATCCATTGCTTTAGCAACTTATCAATTTCTTCAGTGACAACGTCTTCTGATGCCCTCAATTTGTGAATTGTCTAAGACCTTATGGGGTGATGATCTCCTTTGTTTAATCGATGGACCACCCCCAAGAACACCCTAAATCATGTTCATTGACGGTAAAAATCTCCTTATACTTCTTAAATAAAGCTATTGCTTGGTCTTATTGTTTTTCTGTAGTGCCAAAGTCATTACGCTGGGCGGTGACTTGACAGCTAGACCAAATTCATCTAAGGAACTGAATTATGAACGTGAAGGACCACCTTGATTGGGGTCAAGTGTAAATATGCCACTATTTAGTGTCAGCAGATTTGAATTGGTTTGCTCCGGAGATTTGCTAACAAAACCTTGATCTCTCCATGCATTAGGAGTATAATCCCTGGAGCCACATGAGGCTCAAGACGCGTTTGCTTATAGGGCCCAAAGACCTCCTCATAAAAATTAACAGGCACTTCCACCTCTAACTCGGTACTCACTAGGACTTGGTTTCCAGAAGGAATAGATATAGGCCCTGCAGCTTGTATAGGTAGCCCTTGGTGCTCATATATCTGCTGGGGAAGGGACCGAGTCCTTCTTTTTAGTTGATGATATCAAACTGGAATCACCCCATCAATATATGCAAGATTAGTATGACCCATGTGCACTGGATCCTTTGGCACTCCACTAGAGGTAAAGTAAATTGGGATCCGCTGTCCCAAAATTGTGAAGGTCTCTTCCATCATATCAATGACAGCCCTGACATGTCAAATAAAAGCAGTTCCAACTACCGAGTTGTAATTATTGTTTGGTAGCACAATTGCTGGAGCTATTATGACAATGGACCCAAACTGCAAAGGTAGCATACTGTATGCTCCCTCAGATATTGTTCATTCTGCTCCATCAGTCCCATACATCATTCAATGGTCCACATCAGGTTTTAACATCAAGTCTCCATCAACTTAGTAGAAACTATGTTGACTGGAGCCCTGTATCTATTATAGTGCAAACTCTATTTTCACTACAAAAAATATCTCAGTATGTACACTCAGAATAAGAAGAATATTGACTGCTTAATACATGGACATTTATGGGATCTCTTTTTTTGAGAAAAATCATTACTACCTCACCAACTTGGGGATATTCTTTCACAATGGCATCTACTAGAAGGGCAACGTTAACTCCTTTAAGAGTTGGCGCATCTGCGGCGGAATCTAGCTTTTCTGAGGAAAATTAATCAAGCATTTGGTAGAAATACAACTTCAGTTGCTCCTTAGGTCCTTCATCTGCCACAGCCTTGGCTTGAGCTTGTGTCATTATATTCACTCCTCCAACTGGCTGCTGGAATAAAATCCCATCATCATATTAAGGGACTTCCACGGGATATACTACTATTGATTCAGGGAAGTTTGGGATTGAGATTGCAGAGGTAGAGAATCCCGTCTCTACTCCACTCCATCTTATCATTGGTAATATTTATCTGGTTGCATGTAGTGCATATGACGGTTAGGGCAGCTTCGTGCCAAATGGCCAGATTGACCTCATTCATAGCATATATCCCATAAGATCTGCATCCTTAGTTTTCATAAGAGGGCCAAGGTCAGAAATCCTGGGGACGTTTGACATAAACAGGGCCAGGTCAGTAAGACGATTGCTGGCATTCAGCATAAATAAGTCCAGGTCAGTAGTTAGGTTGCTGACAATTTTTGTAAATGGCCCGGGGAAGTGGTTGAACTGTTGAGAATAATTTGGCCAAGGACGAGGTGCAGAATTATGTTAGGGTCAGGGGTTTCTAGATGAAGTGTGAGCCAGACGAGCGTATTCCCCTGAATAAAGGGTCCAGAGGAGGCAGTATCTTTCTGTTCCATATTTGGTGGCAGAAAGTTAGGGGATATGTGGCGCAAGAACTTCACAATTTTAGGCAGGGGAACGTTGACATCCAGAATTGGCAAAATGTCATTTTGAAGCACATGGTATGGCTTCACCGCAGAGGTCATTGCAATGCACATGTCAGCTTCCACTAAATATCCTGCCCCAATAAACATTTGAGCTTCCACTGTAAATTAATCAGCAAACTCTATGAGGGTCTCATTATGGCGGAACCCATTAGTAAAAATTATGCCTTTCACTGAGACATCTTTGAGGTGCCCCAAACAGTTGAAGCATGGTATCATTTACATTTTGGTAGGTAACGGAGCTGCTTGGGAGGTAGCAGGTGACTTGGTCAGCACTCCTAACATCCAGGAAGATATCAACAGTTTTACTTTACATCAATTGGATGCACCTTCTGATGCAAACCCAAACCGTTTGAAGAAGTCATGGATACTCGCATTTCAATCAAATGGAGGCAGCTTCTCAATTTTGACCTCTTCATCCCATTTATAGATGCGACTTTTTGGGGCATCATGAGGAATGGGTCAAGATCAAAAAGCAGTCTCTCAATGACAGCTGGTCCAATGGAATTTGGGATGTCCTCTGCTTTGGAGGTAGCGCGTCCTTCTGCTGTGGGTAGCACTGCCATCACTTGAGGGAATTGGCTCTCCAATTCATACTCATATCCAAAGCTACCCTCCTGGGTGTAGTAGCTCCAACCAGCGTCATATTCCTCATTGTATTGTACCCCCCTTGTCATTCTTCCTCTTCTTAATGAGAGGGCTGGGAGGTACTGGTTAATTTCCACTCTGCGCAATGCAGTTATTTGGTGATGTCATCCAAGTGAATTAAGAGTTCCTTGTTTTATTGTCCCAGAATTTTCATTTGACTAAACGTGCTATCAAGCTGGTGCATAACGGCATTCTGTTTTTGATGAAGTTCATCCTGTTTCATAGGCACTGCATTTAAAGTGAGTTTGAGTTCCTCATATTCAACTGGTGCAGTGCTTCGTGAAGTTTTTTCAGCAAAGCAGGCTTTATGAGACATAGCCAGCAACTAAAGATTTTGTCTTTTTAGTTATTGATCAATGGGTCCTCTGTATTAACTCCACTGTTATAATTTTGAGTGGTACCATTGGGATTCATTGTAAAGGTTGCACAGGTAGAACCCACTGAACAACAGACATATGATATGGGGATTGTCAGTACTCCAAACGCATTGAAGATATAAGATTATAGGAGCAATTGCCCCTATAACACTTTTATCTATTTTAATAAATACAGCGACTCTTTGCTGTTCTGCTATTTCTCTACTATTAACAACTTTTTCTTTTCAATCGCTCATCTCGCTTATATCTCAGTGACTTTGGACGATACCATTTCTCATAGCTTAGACTATTCTATTCCGCTAATTCTCATTGGTTTCAGCTGGTATTCTTCAACTCTCTATCACCCTAATTCAATGTGATCTAAATTATATTTTTCAAAAGTCAACATTGCCTTATCGCCTTATTTGAAGGCGATCCAATAACAGACTGCTATACCCCATTATCGCCTCATATCAAGGCGCTCAAATACTCATACATATCATCCTAGTTGGTGGATTCTCACCATTCCGCTATAACTCTTCAGGGCTTATCATACAGTCATGTTGGAATATTGGCTAGGATTGTTTGACTTTTGGGCACTGGATTCTGATAGATTGTCCGCTAGCATTACCAGAGAAAATAATTGTTTTAATACAAAACATGTCCCTCTGCATAATTCTCAGAGAGGTGACCTCGTCCTCTTCTAACATCACCAGCCTGGAGAAAGAGATAACAAGTTAGGGTCCAATTGGTCAGGACCCTATTAAGTCATCTATAAGTAAGGAAATGAACATTCAATAATTGAGGTTTCCCAAGGGACTGTGGTCAATAGAGTGCACAGCATATTTCTTTAGCCCTTTACCCCCTGCACCAAGATCTAGAAGGGGGCATTGTTAGGATTCTAGCTCTGAACCAGGATTCAAGATGATCCAGCCTTGGGATATAAACCTGATCACAGGGTTTGTCAAACACTTCTGTCGAGGCACCTCTCAATATTGGGATCCAAACCAGATCAATAAGGTCAAAAATCGTAAAATTAACAAGTTTCCTTTAAAAATCCCTGGAACCCTAGACCAATTACTATAGATCTTGGAAAAGCGGAGGCTTTGAAATCTGCCTCATATCAGGATCTATCATTGATATTTGTTCACTTAAAGTCAAAAAATAAGGATACTTTTTTCTTCTCATTTATAAGTTTACTTATTGTTTAACCCTTTAGTGATTATCCCTTTTACAATGGTTAAAGATTTTTTCCCTTGATCTTATCTTTTATCTATTTTTATAACCCTTGCTCATTTGTCTGGGCTTCAGATCCCTATGGACTTTTCCAAGACAGCTGAATTTTCACCCCCTTGTCCTGACATGGAAGTTGAGGCTTCTCCTTGAGATGGATCACTTCATCTATCTTTTGTTGTTTCAACTATTAATCTGGCATCCTTGACTATCATGGTGAGAATCTATACTACTTTAAAAAAGTGCGCCATTGATTTTCTGTATTGCTTTCCAGCATAACCAGAGTGCTTATATCCTCCTAACCAGCCCTTCCATCTTAATGCTGAGACTAAAGTTGCCATTCCTTTCAGGGTGAACTAACAAACCTTGGGATCCCTGCCTCTTCAAAATTTACTTTTTCCAGATGAATGAAATTTATGAGATACACTGTCCTACCACTGACAGCCTACTGATCTTAGAATAGAAACCTACTTTTACTCGCTGGATCTACATCTAACCCAACCACCTTAGGTTATCACCTCCATCCCAACTCTGGTAGTTTGGGACCCTATTGATGCTGGCTGACCCTGGCAAAACCATTACACCCACATCTAAAGCTTATAGGGGCATTGTTGGTCTTCACCCAAGTAGATATGAAGCCTCAACCTTGAACTCATGAAACATTTATTTAATTAGGCGATTTAAGCTAATATTAGTATTAATTTAATAATTGCGATTTTATCATAATTAAAACAAAAGGTAATTGACCTTAATTCACCTAGCATCAAACGGTTAATTACGCTGAATTCACAGTTAAACGAAACCAGGATGAAACGCCCATCAATGCTTCACTGGCTATAAGATAGGAAAGAATGCCCGATCTGAGTTACTATTCATCATGATATTAGGCCTTAGGATGTATTCAGTGTTTAACTCCTCTAACCACCTTACGCCACATATTATGCCTTGTATTACCTATTCTACCTATATATCTGTTGGCTTCCTTATGGCAGATAAAGGAAACCTCTCTACTGTATAACATTAGTTTAGTTTAGCTCTCAATGATGAATCCTGATCTACTGTAACCCTAAACCTAAACTGTGTCTTTACCTCCTACATTCCTGATTCTCTTTTTTACCTTCACATGTGGTTTACGCCTATCTCTTGCTATCTAAAATATCCTATTCCTTTGTTTAATTTTATTTTTTCATAATTCTTATATGGTAATATAAAGTACCATTTAATCCTTAATATAGTACGCTTGATCTAATACATGTTCATCATTATTTACTGCTTAGTTTCAAATAATAATTTTCCTGCTCATTAAGCAGAGATTTTCCTTGGTGATGGCGTTTTCGCCATGAGATTGCATAGCATTGACAAGAGATTCTTGCCTGCTCAGATAGCAGAGATTGCCTTACCTACGCCTATTACATCAAGAGATTTGCCCTAAAGAGAGAAAGTCCCCTAGGATATTCCGCTGGTGCTACTTATGACTAATAATTGTGTATCCTTAAAAGGACCTGCATTTCAAAATCATAAAAATCAAAAGTGATTTTAGCTAAATTGTAATTCTATTTTAAATCAAGCGACATCAATTATTTCTTTTATCATATCTTACCAGTTGAGTAAGTACTAAGTATCTATGCTTTTAGTAATCTGAATGTACTTGTGCTTGACGGCAACAAGCGCCAAAAGTGTTCCCTAATACCTTGTGACCTTCTCTCTATATTGACTGAAAATAAAAAGGACCAAGAGCTTGTCTTGTTGAGAAAAAAGTGTGATTATGCTACACACTTTTGATTTATTTTGTGCTGATGTTACACCATAATGGTACTGGTAATCAACTGCTAATTTGCTTTCATCCTATTAGATGCTCAAAGGCAGTGGATGAAGTCATTTATAAATAAATTGACCAGATGGTGCAACACGGGATGCTAGTGCCCTCTAAGAGCCCTTGGGCATCCATGGTATTCATTATAAAGAAGAAGGATAATTTAATTGTGAAATAAGTTTTAGGAAGCTTAAAAAGTTAATAAAAAAAGCTCCTATCTGATATCTCAAATTTGAAGATGCACTAGAATGCTTGTGCGGTGTGCAATACTTTTCAGCCATAAATTTAGCTTCTGGATTCTGGCAGATTTAGCTGCCCAAAGATGATCAGGAGAAATGCGCCATGACTATGGCCCAAGGCCTATACTAGATTAATATGATGAGAAAGGATTTTATGATGCCCCACGACTTTTCAGTGGGCTATTGATAGCATACTAGGCAACTTAAAAATCTTTTTTCTTTAGTTTACTTAGATGATATCCTATTTCTTTCTAAAATGTTTACCAAACATCTGCACCACTTTTAAGAAGTTTTAAGATTCCTTGCCAAATCTGATCTTAGAATTATGCTGCACAAGTGCAACTTTTCTTAGAGCAGTTTAGATATCTAAGGTATGTTATTGACAAGCATGGATTACAGCCCAGCTGGCAAAAGTGATGCCATTTTTGTTGGACATGGCTAATTAGCACTTGCAACGTTCTAGTGTTCTATAAAAGTTTGGCTATTACCGCCAATATGTAGAGATATTATCAAATAGGTGTTCCTCTAATTCAATTCTTTAAGAATGACTTACAATTTGAGTGGACAGGGGATTTTTATTTATCCTTTGACAAGTTGAGACTTTTCCTCACTATAGCGCCCCACTATAATATACCCCAATTTTGATATTCTGTTTATTATTCAAACAGACTTATCTCTCGCTGCCTTTGGGACAGTGTTATCACAAGTTGACACTAAGGATGTTGAGCACCCCATGGCTCATTGTAGCTGAATAATAGATGTTCATGAATAGATTACATAATATCTTAGAAAGAGTGCTTGACGGACATCTATGAATGTAAACAAATTTGGTTACTATCCATGTGGTGCATTTTAAATTTGTATCTGACCATGCTCACTTCGCTGGTTACAGAATCTGAAGGAGACTGAAGGGCGGCTGGCTGATGGGCTTAAAATTACAAATTCTATGATATTACAATTCAACTACAGCCTGGCATAAACATCAAAAGCCCAATTGCTTATCTTTGCTGCCCTCCATGGCCTTATTGGCCTAATGTGGTCAATGAATTATTTTATAAGATGGTAACTAAAATATTACAACAAACCCGCAGAAGTTCATCACTTCTAGAAAATTTAAGGAAAAATGATTTTGTCAATAATGAGAAGCTTTATAAAATCATTATTAAGCAATAATAAATACCCCAAAAAATGGAGAATACTGATATTATTTTTGGGACCCACAAGGCGAAGGGACATGGGTAGTATAAGAAGACACTTGAGCTGTTGAAACAGAAATACTCCTGGGAATCAATGCATTTTGATATCCATCAGACCCTCCGCTGTTAAATGGATTGCCAAGCTGAAGCCCTTACTGGAAGCCACATCCTATAAATTAGTTAACTTTATTTCTCCCGATGCACAGTATCTATTGACGTCGTTGGCCCTTTGTCCTTTAGTTATGGCCAATTAAAATATTATTATAGCCATTGATCACCTCACTGAGTGGGTGGAGCCAAAGAAGTCAAAGTCTTAGGCTCTATGGCTACAGCTAAATTTATTCCACTGAATATTTATTGGCATGGATGTCTACAAATTCTTTTAAAAGATGATGGGACTAACTTTACATCACAAATTATCTCTAAGCTCAACAACTTGATGAGTAAATTAGGTTATTGTCTACACCCTATCACCTTGAGACCAATGGCACCATAGAGTAATTCAACGTTACTCTTGTTGGTATCTAACAAAAAGTTGATTGCTTCCAAAACGATCAGTTGAAACCTCTTTTAACTCTACTGTTTCTGTCTATAATACCCTTTCACTTTTCAAAGGCATATCCCAGTTCCAAATACTTTATGGGGAGCACAATAAACCTCCTTAAATTATATTCTTGTGTCAATCAAAAGAATAAGAGTCTCAATAAAATATGTGGAGAAAAAGATGCATAATTTAACTCAGGTAAATAGAAGAGCATATTCTAATACACTGGCTCATAAAGTAAGTTCTTAATAAAAAGTAGCCAAGACTGGCAGCCCTTAGCTAACTTTGCTGTAGGGAAGTTGGTTTTATATCATGATAAATTGGGATTGGATGGATTAAAAACTGGTTCTCATATAGAAAGAGCCTCTTGAGATCATTGAGCAGACATTTATTGATGATTTCACTCTGAAGGACTCTGTTAAAGGTCACCTTACAAACCAGGTTCAGGATTAGTTCCTGAAAGACTTACCACCATCGTTCCAGCCTAAAAGCCACTAGTTGTAAAAGACATAATTGACCCCTACTCATCTTTTTCCTGATGTTTGGTTAAGTAAGAGAAAATAATGCATTTGATTTTACCAGCCATCTGTTAATATCATTTTACAAATCTTTTTACAAATACTTATATAAAAGGCTTGATTGTTTATTATTATTACCTCAACTCATAGGCACGGCTTTATAAGTAGTTGCTTAAGTTTTATTAGATTACTATTGAATTTCGTCGTGGAGCCTTATTTAATAGTAATTATGATGGCATATGAATCTATTATCCCCTTTGGTGCAACCTTTTCTCCTTTATTTACTGATCACCTTGGCTCGTGGCCTCAGTTACTATATCACATAATATATCAGTTCAATATTAATACTCTACCTTGCCCCCCTCCTGCATAAAAATAAACTTAAAAATAGAGTCCTTATTACTATGGCCATCTACAAGTGTCTTGCTTGTAATATGTACTGCTACTTATATAGAAATGCCCCAAGTCTTTAACATTTGCTTTCATGGTTTTTTTTAAATGTCACGCCTTGTTTTACCATTATTAAGTGCAACTTGGTAGCAATAAATGCACCAATAAGGACTTTGAAAATGAGAATAGCATATATAAGCGGAACTGATATCTGTAGGGGGAACTTTTTTGTGTAGCAGAGGAGCCTAAAACTATGAATCATTACTTAGTAAGCCACAGAGCCATCGCCAGTAGATACTATGGTGTGTCTTCTTCTATTAAATTAATCATGATATCTCCAAAAAGGTTTTTTTCTATAAATTTTCTTAAGGTTACTATCATCAAATAGTACCCTGTATTTTTAAGTTTAAGTGACATTTACACTCTAAATATGATGGCTCTGCGCTGATTTAAACATATAGTAATTTTCCAATTTAAATTTTCTTTTTAAATTTATTGCGGGGAAGGCTAACCATGGGATGGACACTTCCAAATTTGACCTGAAAGAGACAAAATGTAGTAACAGGGAAGGCACCCCAGAGAAGCGATGCTATCTCTTGTTGCCAGCGGATTCGCCACTTATGAGGAGGGGAGGGAACGTGTGAAGGGGCCGTAGCCACAATTGAACACGTGTGAAGGAAGGGGTCTGATTTGATGAACCAAACTGGGAACCAGGAGGAGACCATCTGTCAGCGACGCGGTGGGAGGTATCCAAACATTCACGCTTGAAAGTGGTCCACCAAATGAGACCGGAATCTGTGGACAGTTTCTGGGAGGGTGGGGGTGGAGCCTGCGATGGCATCCAAGACAATCGTGTGGATGGTCCACATGGCGATTGCAACCACCAGAGCACGTAGGGAGGGTGGAAGGGGGGAGGCCATTGATAGGACAAACATGTCTCTTGACAGACTGAAGGGATGTATTTGATCCTGGCCCAGCAGACGTTGAACTTCGCGCCATATCACTTTAGAGTTGGACACTTCTCCAGGCGGTGGAACAGCGTTCCATACTGGCCACACACGACGCAGGATGAGTGTAAAGCGTTAGAGCGCTCAGCTGTACGGTACACCCGCCTCAGGCAGCGCCACACATGGGAACGGATTTGAGGCTGCAACAGAGGATGGTGTGCATATTTCCAGATAGTTTTTTGGGTCTCAATGGAGTAAGGGATGTCCATCATGTCCAGGTAGTCCACCCTGGATAGGACATGGGGCCGTGTGGGGATCATGCCATCATGGATGGGTAGCCCCTGTACCTCTTGTGTGAACTGAGGTGAGGGGCGGCCTCTTTGGGTTGTATGTCCGCTGATACAAATTCTCCACTCAGCGCTCCGCATGGAGAGGAGGATTCGTTTGTAGTGGGTTTTAGTACCGTGAGGACCTGTGGCCAATGGGTGTGAAGCCAGGTATTTCATCAGGGAGTGGGGGTTCGATGGATTGTTGAGTCCCAAGGCGTTGGAGAAGTTGGAGCGGGCTGCGCGGGACCAGTGTTGGGAGGGGAGCGTAGGGGCAGTGACGGCCACAATCCAGGTACCCAAGATCTTGGCAGCATGGGCTCTGAAGTCAAGCAGGCCCATACCACCTTGCTGATGAGGGCCAAACATGACCTCTAACTGTACTGGTGGAGGGCGGCCTGACCATAGCCATCCTTGCAGCAGGGCATGCAAGGATTGAAGAAGCTTAAGGAGAAGGGGATGGCGTGGGCTCCAAACCAGACTTTGAAGAGGAGCATAGAGTTGGCAAAACGACCCTGCCAGTAAGGGAAGTAGGGTGGGCTCTGAGGGAGGTGATGCGCTTCGTCACGTTGTTTAGAATATGACTCTCCATTACTGCTGATGCGTATCCGCCTGCCTCCACCCACACGCCCAGATGGCGGACTGGCCCTATGGTAGGGCGTGGCACAAAGGGGAGCACCAGTGTGGCGGTGTGGGGTGAGCTGGGAGGGCGAGCGCGTGTGTGAGCAGATGGGCCAGGCTGGGCGCTGGTTGAAGGGGCCCAGCAGTTATGATACCGACCAAGGAGGATGATTTCAGTTTTGGAGGCGTTCAGTGCAGCGTTGCTTACCCGGGAATACTCCTGGATGAGAGCTTCAAGTGCGCGTGCATCTTTATTATTAGACACCCCAACCACGCAGTCGTCTGCAAATGCCATTATCTTGACTGGGGCTTGGCCTGGCACATGGACCCTGGTGAGTTGGGCATTCACGTTTTGAAGTAGTGGGTCAAGGCTGAGGTTGTATAAGAGTGGGCTAAGGGGGTCCCCTTGTCACAAGCCCCTTTGAGGGCGGACTACTTCCATTAGGAAGTCAGGGCCACGTACTGCCATTGTTGCAGATTCTGTGAGCAGCATCACCCAGTTGATGAAGCGAGGGGGTAAGCAGAATTGATGGAGGCAGGCCCTGAGGTATTCCCAGTTTACTCTATCATAGGCCTTCCGTTGGTCCAAGAAAGCAAGTGCTCCAGAGGCTGTAGACTGGCACATGTTGGCCACAGAGTGCACATTGTCCCAAATCGACCTTCTGGGTATGAACAAAATTGTTATGGGGAGATGATGGCAGATGCTACAATCCCTCAACGGTTAGCCATGATTTTTGTTAAAATTTTTGTATCCATGTTAGTTAAAGAAATGGGGCGCCAGTTGGCTAAGTCTAGCTTGTCCCCTTTCTTGAAGAGTGTGATGGTGAAGGCCTCTTGTCCTCCTGGCAGGAGGCGCGTTTCCAAAAGGCTCTGGTTAAGTGAGGCCAGCAGTAGTGGGGATATATATTTGAAATACTTTTTGTTGAATTCATATGGAATGCTATCCAGGCCTGGGCATTTCCGATTTGGTGCACCGCGGATGACTGTCCAGAGTTCATTCAGAGTAATCAAATTCATTATATCTGGGTGTCAGAAAATGGTGCGGATGTGGGCTTGGTCGAGAAATTCTGCCACTTTGGCCAGCTGAATTGGATCAGATCAGTACAACTTAGAGTAATACTTTTGTGTTTTGATTGCCACTTTGGCTAGTGTATCCGCAATGGAATCATCCGATCTTTGCACCTGTGTGCAGTCCACACTCTGGCATGGTGCAAAAAAATTTAAAAAAAATATGTGGTGCACTTGTTGCCTTTTGTGATGCGTTTTGCCCTGTACTGAACACAAACCCAATGTTTATGTTGCCTTTCGAGTGCGTTGAGGTGGGTGGCTGCCTCCACCCACTTCCAGCCCCATGCAGAGCTGTATCCTGAAGCCGGGATGTTGGACTCAAGGTGTGCCAACTCTGCCAGAGTGTGCGAAATGACAGCTGATGTGGCTCATGAGCATCTGGAAGATAGGTGGCGAGAGTGGCAGATGGTATCTTCTTTGAAAGTTGCCCATGTGGAAATGGGGTCCACACAAAACGGTGCAACAAACTTTTTTGCCAAAGTTGCTGATTCCACCCACGTGTAAATCCTGGCAATGCGAGCTCGGGGGGGGCAGATTTTGCACCAATGTGGGGCCTTAGCAGCTGTGACAGGTAGGTGGTAGGTTATTGAGACCAGTCAATGGTTGGAGAATTCCATTTTTGTTGTTTTAAAGTGGGATATGTGGGGTTGGAATTTCACCGGTGTAAGGATAAGGTCAATGCAGGAAATGGACCTTAATTGGCCATTGTGGACGTGGGGGCGCATCATGTTCTCAATCAGCGGGGCTTGCCATGGCAGCGCATCCATTAGCCCAAGGGTGGCCTTTAGAACGCGAAGTTCAACGTGGCCCTGGGGGGTGTGGGAGGAGGAAGGCCACTGGTCTGTTGGAGTAAATAGCCAACAGTTCATGTCACTGACTATGAAAGGGTCTGGGGGTAGCGGGAGGGATTTGAACAATGAGAAAAATTCCTGACACTCTGTGCACTGTTTGGGGCATAGATGTTGATGATAGTGTGTACCACGTCAGCCCACAAGAAAGTGACAATGAGGACTCGGTCATTGAGGAAGGTTTTTGATGATAAAAATCTAAAAAAATATTTTTCTGAATTAGCACCCCACAGTGCTCTGACCAAAAGGATAGGGATGGGAGGAGCATTGTTTTTCAAGCCTCCTTGGAACCTCACAGACAGTGGGATTCCTGGATGGCCAGGATATCCACGAGTAAATTTTGTTGTAAAAAACTCAGTTTCCTATCCTGGGATTGCGAGGCCTTGAGTCTGGCGATATTCAACGTCCCTAAAGTGAAGGTTTCCCCATCACACCTTAGGTGCGAGGGGTGGGCACCCAGGCCCACTAGCTTCATCTAGATCCCCACAGGCCTTCATGGCAGCGCGGGTGTTTGCAGCAATGTTATTGGTGGTTTTGTTAATTTTAGCAGAAAGGTTCACATTGGCTTTTGCCTTCACTTTTTGTTTCCCTGATGTCAGATGAATGTTTTGCAGTGTGGATGAGTTTGGTGCACCGTTGAGCAGGTCAAAAAAAATTTCAGTTGGGATATGCCTCAAGTTGGTTTCAACCAGAGCTTGGGTGCAATGATTGGGTGAGATCGAGTCCCCCATTGGATCCTCAGATTGAGTGGCCCAATAGGCATGGGCTTCCCAATCTGATTAGTTGATGGATTCTCAATTTGCTACCACCGCGAAGGTTTCAATGTCCTCCTGGTGGTGGGAGTGTGGGATAGCGGTGGTGACTTTGGCCACTTCCTTGGCCGCGGCCCTGCAGGCCTGCTTGGCCTTCTTCCACTCTTGTGGGGAGATAGGCTTTACCAGTAATTAGCAACCTTGTGCTCCCCACGGGAAATCCTCTTTGGTGCTTACAGTTGGTTCATAGTGCGCCTCTCCGCTGGCCATGGCCGCTGAGGGGTGCTCTTGGAATGTGACGCCCTCCTTGGTGGGGCATGCATGTGCCTTATGGCTGAATGCATCACAGTGGGTGCAAATGGGGGGTGCGTTGTCCACAGTTACCTGGAAAGGGTGGGTGGTATGTCCTTTAATATTAATAAAAGTGGAGTGCAGGATCTGGGTTAAGTCCTTTACAATCTCCTCAGTTGGGGTCAGAACTGCGATGGCTTTGCCAGTGCACAGGTGTGGCATCAGCGTAAAGCGTTGCATTTCAAAAGATTGTATTTCGCCATAGACGGCGAGACCATCTTTCAGGTGTTGCTCCAAAATGTCACATTTTACCGTAGTAGGCAAAAAGTCGACCATGAGGAAAATTTGGTTGGATTTTGTCTATCTAGTGCGTTTTGTTTTGATGACTCATTGCCCTTTGGGGAGGTCAATCGCTATGCTCACCGCAGCAGCCTCATCTTCTGCCTTTTTGTTTTTTAAACCTAGTTCCAGCCAACTGCATGACATGGAGTGAGGTACGACGTACACTGTGGTCAGAAAAAAAGTTTGACATCCCCACAAAATTTTTCCCATAAAGCTGTTTGTTGGATGTCCAGTAACACGCGGACTCCATATTCCACTGATGAAAGTGGCTGGGAGTGCGGCGTATTGATGTACTGGTTGCATCGTGCTTGCCAAGTGAGGATTTCTGGGGAAATAGTGATTGCCAGTTTTTTAAAAAAATTTCTATTCCGCCAGTTTCTCTGGGGCGTTTTTGAACGTTTGAGGCCGTGGGCCTCCCACCTGCTCCTCTTACCTTACTTTCCCAACTGCTCCCTGACATGGGCGCAGACTAATCTCCTCTATGAGATTATCAAACTAGATTCAGACTTGAATTAATAAAGGGTTGCAAAACTGATTGCAACGAGAGAGAAAAGTTTTTTGATTTAAACATATAGTATTATAGGTGATTTAAGAAGTCTCCTGCGTGTTAGTTTCTCTGGATGATATAAGGTTTTTTCCAGAACGTTTAATGATCACTTACAGAGTTAGGCTTTCTAAAAAATGCAATATTCCAAGTGATGCCTACTGCCTTTTTTAGGTGGAAAAGACCAATATTAAGTTGGAAAACCCGTACTTGCGCCCAATCCAATCCCCTACTTCTTAGTATTTGGTAAGTTGAAAGGATTTAGCTCTTATGCTGGAAAAAACCACGACTATACCAAATGGCAAAATTACTTCAGATAAACTCCCAGTACCGACTCACAATTTCAAAATCCTGATTTTTTTAGAAATCAAAAGCTTTTTTGAAATGTAGTTTATGATCAAAAAAAATGTTGAGGAACGTTGAAATTATGACCCCACTTCCAAACTCCCTTTTAGTATACCCCAAGGCCACTTTCTGATTTTTATGTATTCATTTTTAATTGAGTGCAGGGCCTCTGAGGATGGAGCGCGCCTCAAAATATGAATTTTTCAAAAAGATTAAGAGATCAAATTGGGGATCATCCATTATGGCGTGCCCCATCACCTCTCCCAACCTCAGTTCTCTCAACAATTTGCGAACTGATCCTCTCCTATCAAGCACAAAACTTAATAATAATGTGTAACCTAAAGAGATGCTATTTCAAGAGCTTCGGTACTTAAGAACAACACTTCCATTTTTAAAATCACATTCCCTATTTAAATCCAAAGCCCTTACTTATGAGGTCACAGCCTATTTCGTTTTCATTTTCTTCTAGGTTTAAAATAAAACATTTTTACTCTTGCTAATATTTGAAGTTTTTCGTTTTCTGAGAAGTATGTTGAGCATCCTGGCGTACATTGTAGCCAGCATTCTCACACTGAAACAGTTGAGCCCAAGTCAGTTAGAAGCCTATAAACCATATCAACCTTATTTGGTTAATGCCTCAGGTGGTTCCTCAGGAACTGAACTGTGTTAACCAAAGCGAACCTAAGCTCATCTGCGCCTTACATACAGTACTTAAAGGAAGTCTTCCACCACTTTTCTAAGGCTGATTAGAAATCAAGTCACAAGGTGCAACTTCTTTTTAGAGCAAATTTTGTATCTTATTTTTGCTTTTGATTAGCAGGGCTTATTGCCCCAAATAGCTAAAAGCTTAGTTAATTAAGATATGACGCAGCTAAACAGCAAGCAAGATGTCCAAGTATCCCTTAAGATATTTGGCTATTAATTTTATTTTACTGAAAATTTTATAAAACTTGACGAACCATATATCCATCTAACATAGTGTTGAGTACAATTTGACTGTATCTGGAGCTTTAAAGTATCCTTTGACAAACTTAGAGATCGTTTGACCAAAGCGCCTATATTATCTATCCAAAATCCAAGAAACCGTCCTTGTCCAAACAGATGCGTTTCTCATTGCCATAGAAACAGTGTCATTGCAAACCAATGATGAGGTATTGAACATCCTATGGCTTATTTTAGCCGAACTCTGGATATGCACAAATGAAACTAGATGGTAACATGGAAAGAGTGACAGAATGCTAATTATGCTTGTTAGCAGTTACAAGTCTATATCTACAGGGTGCAATTTACAATAGTAATTGATCATGATCCTCTTTGCTGATTACAAAAATTTAAAGGGCTAAAAGGGAAGCTGTTCATATGGGCTTTGAAACTAAAAGCATAAGAATATGAAACTAAACATTATACTGGCATGAGGTACTAAAACTTTGTTGGTCTCTTGTCTGTCCACCGTGACCTTGGCGGCCAGTATGGCTGATGAATCGTTTGATAAAATGGTAACGCTGAAATATGGAAATGAGTGCAAGGAAGTTCAACGCAAGCTTAAAACTGAGAAAGAATTGTCACATTAAAGTGTGAAACTATACACAATTATCTAGAACAAACAAAAAATATTACCCTGGACCAACTAGAAAGACTGAATTAATTATTGTGGCCCATGAGGCTATGTGGCATGGGCGCTATATGAAGGCAATTGATTAGTTGAGACATAAACTACTATCGGGATTTATCCTTTCAAAATCCATGAGACCTTACCTGTTGTCAGGAATGTCAAGCTAAAGCCTTATAACAGAAGGCCACCTTTTATCAATTGAGTAAATTCAATTTCTCTTAAAACACTATCTCTATTGACGTGGTAATCCCTTTGCCTAACTGTCTGGGCAGTAAAATTATATTATGGCCATCAATCACTTTACAAATGAGAGGAGTCCATAGAAGTCAAGGACTTAGAAATCAAAACTATGGCTCAGTTTATTTATAAGATATAGTATATCATCATGGTTACCACAGTTCTCCTAACGGATAATGGACTACTTTTCTGCCCATGGAAGTGAGTGGCTATAATATTGCTTTCTCATTCATCACTAGGGATGTCATATCTTCATTGATATGTAAAAATATTGCTCACCTCCTATACTATAATATTGAATTACAGGATTTGAGTCCATCGCATAATTAAGGAAAAACACTTAAACATTAATACAGTTGCAGACAGAAGCCTACTCTAATTCGTTGGCTTAAGAAGTGATAATAAGTATTTGGTACAAAAAAGACAACGTACCCTTTTTACCTATGCTGTTAGAGAGCATGTCTTATATTATGATAATCGTGGTTTTAATAAACTACCAAGTTAAAGCGCATAAGGAAAGGACCCTTTGAGTTATAGAGAAAACGTCCACCGATGCTTACACTATAAAATCTCCCATCAAGGGCTACCTTTTAGACAGGGTGCATTAAAAGTTTTTAAAAATTATTTAGCAGAAGACCAGCCTTATAGTCATGGCGTCTCGTTGACCCAATGTACCTCTCATTCTTTTTTGCTCTTTGATGTTTAGTCAAGTGGGTGGAGGAACGTTGAGATTTGGTATGAACAGACATTTGAAGTATAAATCTAATTATATATTTTTTTATACATAACTATTGCTTAAGTAAAGGTTTGATCAATATGGATGTTACATTAATCCTATCTATAACAGTTTACTATAAAACTTTTATGGGGAGCATTGTTGACTAATTTGTCACCATATTATAAGTCAGATTACATTGCTGATGAGTTGAGTATCAGTGTAAAATAGTTTTCAGCTACCCTACTGGCGTTACCTCACTAGTCATTAATTTCCCTTGATTTTCCTGATCCCTGCAACCTCATAATTTTTATCAATCTTTTTGTATTATCACACTCATCCTGTGTCATTGTAAAACTGTTGTTGGTTTTTTTTAAGGTATAAATCTTGTCTATTGCAGTGTATCACCCTGCTAGCATTTTCTAATTGCTAAACTTACCCCAACTTTTAGGCACCATTTACATGTCTCTTCTAAGTATTCATGAAAATGAACCAATAATCAAAATGCAGAAAGTTACCAGATAGTTATTAAAAGTGTAATCTGGTTTTTTTGAGATATTACATAATGAAGGAGGTGCCAAATAGATAAACACAGGTTAATCTGAGTAGTTGCTATTAGCATCACATGAAAAATATACATAGTGATCCCTATTGCCACCTTCAGATTAAGAGTTACAGTGCTTATTTTTACTATAATAAACTTTCTTACACCTAATTGGTTTGTTTTTTCTATGTTTCTAGGCTACTGTCATTATACAGTATACCTGTTGTTTGGTGCAAATTTACCTGTGCCATTGGAATCTGAAACACTTTTAGAAAAGCGCTTTTCTGGTGACAGTAGGCTCTTCTGGTCGACAGGTCAACCAATATGAAGGCTGGCCAAACCATGCCGTTTTGCCTTAGGTGACGGGGCCAGCAGCTCCAGCTGATCCCTTGGCTTGTCACCCACGCCATTTGGGGATCCCCCAGCCTAACTCCAACCAACAAGAATAAATATAAACTTATTATGAAGGAAGATGAGGCAAAGGGAGATGTTTATTAAAAGGAAAGCACCATGTATTTATATGTAAAAATGGGCTACTGCACTCCTCACTGACCTATCAGCTCATCGCTGGTTCTTCAAGTCAACCACTCTCTCTATCACTGCGTTTCTTCACTTCCCTGGTGTTGACCTTCTCACCTTGTCCTTCCTGATGTCCAAATTTAGCTTTGGCTCATCATCAGTACGAAAATGTGCTGGTGAGCTGTATAAATTATATTATAAATAAATATCAAATCTGAATTTGACTTAGTTAAATATGCGCTAGAAACATGCTCAGCTGTTTGGTACACTTGGGATATCTCAGCTTCACGCCAGCACACTTTGACTTTTCATAATCAATCACTCATTATTTTGCTTTCAACAGCTCAATTATTATATATTTAGGCACTGGAAACAACCTCAGCTGCTTCAACCTTGGAATTGTCAGGTTCTGTGTAATACACAAATTAAATCTAAAATAATTATCCTTGGCTACTAGTCTCAAGTGATCTGTATACTAATCTGGGGCCATCAATTAGCCCAACTTGATCCTAATTCCAATCTCAGCAGAATACTTGGATTCAGCTTAATCCAATTTGGGGAGCAACTACCTAGCAATCGCTTAAATAACCACAAAAGTCAATGAGCCATACTTCCATTTTAGCCATTTCATCCCAAATAACGATTAATTATTAGAGGAATCCATCTTGTTAAAATTCTGACAATTAGTATTGCTAATTTAAACACACTTTAGTTTACTAAAAAAGAGGTAGGGACAGAATAGATTATAACTTACAGCTTTTCTTGCAAAATGACATCATTTAATTTGTATAAATTGTGGCTACACCCTTATAAGTATTGCGCCAACTAGAGCTCCATTGAGTGCTACATCTCATAAATGTCGACTTTTGATCTCATCCTAGGATTTTGGTCAAGCTAGTCAAAAGTTAATATTGGACAATGATCAACTTCTAGTGACTCAAAATATCCTTATATGAACTTTGGAATTTCTGCTTATAGAAAAACCAGCTCACATCATAAATAAGGGATTGTCATATAAAGGTTAAAACAAATTAAGTCAGTAATTTAAGATATCAAGAATCGAATGTTGCTGTCTGATCATGCAAGTGATCATAATTTTTGACAATGGATGAAAATTTTTTGATATGTTTCATTGAGTGGAGAAAATAGGGATTCCTGGTCCCTCTGTCCCAATTAAATCACAAGGGAGAGATGGGGATCAAGGTCCCAATGGGATCAATGAACTATAGATCCTTTGGAGTATATGGTCATCCAGGAGCTTAGGATAACAAAGATCTCCTGGACTCTCTGAGCTTAAGGGATTTTCCGGGACAGATGGTTCACAGGTACACCCCTCAGACAACAAGCGGCCCCTGGTTCTCCCAGGACTCCTAGACCTCCTGGAGCATCCGTTTCTCTTCCAAATAACTGCTCCCATCCTGATTGGGAAGTCATACTATAAAGGCTTATGGAATAGTTGGAATAGAAAATTGATTACATTGCAATAGGGCTTGGAATGGAATACTATTGAAACTTCTTTGATACTGACTTGAAAATCAAATCTTTAGGAGAGATTCTGAGTTTTGAATGATTATATATACTATAATGATCCTCAACTTCAAAGACTTAAAATCAACATCTCCAAACGAAATCCAAATCAGAATCCTGAAGAGACAAGTAGCTATAAATGCAGCCTCAACAATATTATCTGATCATTATACATCCATAAGATGATGTAAGCGAATTAAGATAACAGATAAAAAACCTTTGAAAACAAAATTACTCTGAAACTGTCTTTTCAAAAGTCATTTTCATTGGGGCTTCTGTTATGCATGTACTATCCACGCCTTTGGCTGCAGTGAATCCTATTGCTATCCAAAATATCCTAAATTTGAAAAAATAGTCAGCTTTCAGTAAATGAAATCCAAATATAATTTATATGGGTAATTATAAATGCCTAGTTGAACAACTTGGGTTGGACTATAGCTGATATGTAGCTTTTTACTTCCTTTAGGATGGCACTTGGTAGCGGAATGGTTTCTGAGAGGTGATGACTAGACACTTTTTACTTTATTAAGGGCTTCTTATTTTACAACTATCCTGGGTCGAAACTGCAATTTCTATTGTCAGGATTATGCAAAAAATGTAAAAATGTATGCTAATATAAAAAAGTACAATTTGGAATAAATCATACTAAAAGGATGGCACTATTTATAGTACCAGAAAGAGAATCAAGAATGTGATTAGTGATATGTGAATAACACATTTGATGGTAAAAGTAGAAACAGAAATGCAGGAGGTGATGGTATAGTCCAGGTTCAGAGTTGTAGTAGATCAGTATTCATTATAGAAGGCTGAACTGAAATCATATAATTGTAGCACAGTTAGGTGGTTTTCTTTATTTGAAACTAGTAATCCAATAGGTAGTGAAGTATAATGTGGCATAAGGTGGTTAATAGAGTGAATAAAGGAGTTAAGCACCAAATATAACTTCATCTTAACATCAAGATGATATCAAGCTTGTTTAGGCATTATTCCCTCTCATCAGCCAGTGAAGCACTAATGGGCGATTTATCTAAAATTTTCTTGTAGGAAGCTTAGCGTTGATGAGGAATCTTCAGTGCTTAGAAATGTAAAATTATTATTTATTATGATCCTTAGGCCCGATAGAACGTTGGAAAATATGAAATAATGATGTTTCCAGTCATTAGGCTTGAAAATATTAATCAATAGTTAAATAATAATACTTGCGGGCCTTAAGCCTAAGTAAGCGTCAAATGACACTTAAAGCATTTGTTTTTTGGGCCATAGGCCAGATAAAGAATTTACCAAATTAAATATAATAGGTGTAAGCTGAAGTTGAGGGAACCAACAAACAAGTCAGAAACCATAAGTCAAGGCTTCACCTAACTTAGTGCAAATCCTAACAGAGCCCCCTCCTAGACTTAACTAGAGGTGGCCATGATTTTTTCTAGGGTCAGCCAGCCTTATTATATTTCTAACTATCAGATTTAGGTAGAAGTTATAACCAAAAGTGGCTGGGTTAGGTGTCAGCTCAGAAAATATAGTTGGGTTTCAATCTCATAAATATATAGTCAGTCAATGGTAGGATAGAGTATCTCAAAATTTCACTCGTCTGGAAAACTTGATTTTAAAGAGGCAGAGATCCTAAGGTTTGGTTATTTCATCCAGCTTTTGAATGGCAACCTTATTTTGGCATTAGGGTGGAAGAGCTTAGTTTAGGACAAAATGTAGTTAGTTTAGGCTTAGTTCCAAAATAGAGTTCAGTGTTGCAATTCTCAAAGGGGTACACGTTCTTGCAAAGATAGTCTACAGCACAGGTTAGAGATTTGAGGTATAAAAGGGACATGGGAGCTTAGGCAGAACTCTGACATTTCTGATAGATGGAAGCAACAACGAAGTAGAGGGAGATGAATGCAAAAATGACAACAGAGCTGCATAAAAAAGCTGTATAGATATACTTAAACCAATCTGCGATTGAGCCCAAAGGCTGCTCCAGGATGGAGAAAGCGTTCTATAACAGGGTGAAACCTCAGCATCTTCCATTTGAACATTGAGGGTAAGTTTGTGGTCCATGGAAGGCTTGGTAATATGAGTCCAGGGCATTATAGTAAGATTTAGATTTGGTAGTTTGGTTTAAAATTGATGACAGCTATTTGTGATTAGTCATCTAAATTTAATCAGAATTGACCTGGTGGACTAACTATCAAAGTCCAAGCTGATTTTATGCAAAGAATTTTCACTGGTAAGGCTTTGAAAACTTGCTTCCAAATCAGAATGAATTCCAGGAGCAACCTCAAGGTTTCACAAATTAACTGATCCAAAGTAACAGCCAAAATGGCATTGGGAAAGTGTTTGATCTGTTTAGCCAGTTATCATATTGATAATGGTAAAAGTAATTTTTTGCCGTTCATGTATTCAATATGGCAGCTGTTCAGTTCATAAATGATTATAGCGCCAGGTCTTCATTATAAAGAGAATTACGTAGTTGATAGACAATTGTTAAAATTGCAAAATAGAAAGTAGGTTATTAATGGAGCAAATGGTTTTACCATTAGGTTAGGCGTCAAGGTCAAGCACAGAGATGGTGGACTGTCTGAGCTAGTTGGCTTCAATCTCGAGGCATTTTAGATTGATAAAGTTGATAGCCAATTTGTGAAGGTGGAGCTTACATTGGTGAGAGGTGAGCGTGAGGCTAAAGTTGCGGAAATAAATGAAACTAGGATTAGCTTTTAAACTTTATATTGTAAAGTGAAATGAGGGATAAGTTTGGCATGTATGTGAAGTCTTGAGACTTTTTGAGCATACCTTTTAATTAACATTTAGAGGTAGTCAGGTTGTAGCTTTTTATATCCTTTGAAATGCGTCAAATTTTTTCAGGAAAACTTAATTCTCTGAAGCTGGTAGAAATTCCTAAAATATTAATAAAGAATAACTAACAACAATAAATAAAAGGTTTAAAATAAATTATATCAGTAGATGAGGGCAATTTGGTCTTCAGGTCACTCATCTCAGCTAACCTGAGTGAATTGTTGGGGATTTTTGGTAGCCTCAGCCAAGTAAAAAAATCAGCACCAAATTTTTATCTCAGTTTGCTTTTTTAGGGAATGTGAGCCTTGGTTTTTGGAAACAAAATGGTGAGGCAGCCATTTGGTCCATCTGCTCCATTTAGCGCATTGAAAGGTTTTGGCTTGGCTGCAAAATTTAAACTTTTGACTCTCTTGGACTTCATCATTGATAAAATCCAATTAGTTGGCTGTAGCAAGCCAAAGTTCTTATCAGAGATCTTCAGTGAAGGAAACTGGAGAGGGTGGCAAGGGTTTTGTTTAGCTGAGATAAGCACAAGTTCTAGTATTATATTAGGTTTTTTCTAGATAAATGAATAGATTTGTTGGCGTTTTCAGCAGTTGCTCCAGCATTGGAATAAATATATCACAATTCATAGCATTATATATCATAACTAATCCTTCCTCTGTCAATTTGTTATTTTTAATTTACAGTCAAAATCTGAAAATTTGTTTAGAGGATTCTTCATCATATCCTTAGTTATAGATGTTTTTCAAAAATCACACATCATGTATCCATTAAATTTCACATATCACTCCATGCATTGCTGTCCTCATCATTTCAATTAGCTTGTGCCAAACTGTACATGGCATTTTGTGACATCAAGGTAGGTTTGAGCTCAGTCAAGCACCAGCAGTATGCCAAGTTTATACTTGCAATGTAGAGGCTTCTTCTTATCCTGATTCATCTTGTTTTAATTTCTCTAGAGTATAATTATGTTGTCCTATGGGTTATTGGCATTTTCACGGTGGCAACTTGGAGTTCCCTGTAGTGAGCACCAGATCTCAGCTTTTCAATAAGCGAAAGCTGAATCTTATTTATTTGGTACTTGGAGACAAATGAGTTGTACAACACATGTTGGGATATAGTTGGCTCAGAGATTCTAATTTCTTTGGGATGGCACTTGGTAGCGAAATGGCTTTTGAGAGGTGATAACTATGAACATTTACTTCAGTAGGGGATGCTTATATGGCAACTATCCTGGGTCATGCCTGCAATTGCTATTGTTGGACTATGTAAAGAAATTTAAAAATGTACATTGATATAAAAAATCAATTTTTGTAATAATTATTAGGTGAAAATATGGTGCTATATAAAGTACCATAAAAGATAATCAGTAATGTGATGAGGGATAGATGAATAGGGAGGATACCCCAATGGTAGAGTAGGGACCTCTACCGCTGCCTCCCTGAGTTTTATTCCGGTATTTGAACTTTGGGTAGGGGACAATTATGACTGTGTTGGCGTTGTGCACCAATGTCCCGAACTGAGATAGCAAATGGCAAAGGCGGTCCATGGAGTTCCTGGCCTATCATATGCCGCGCATGGAGGTTTTCCAGATTTTATCCTCCTTTCCCATTTTCTTAACTCCCCTAATTGGTGCAGTATCGTCCCCAGGTTGGCCCACCTCAAATAAAAAATGAGGGATAGATGAATACAATGTTTGAGGGTGGAAGGGGATTAAGGAATTTAGAGTTGATGGCATAGCCAGGTTTAGCGTTGAAGTAAATCAGGATTCATTATAGAAGGCTGGAGTGAGATTAGTTACTTGTAAAAAATTTAAGTGGTTTCCATTATCTGACATTAGGAAGCAATAGGTAGTAAATTATAATGTGGCATAGGGTGATTAATGGATTGAATGAGGAGTTGAACGCTAAATATAACTTAGGTATAATATCAGAATGATATTAAGTTGGCTCAGGCATTCTTACCTCTCATCGGCCAATGGATCACTAATTGAGGAGATTTATCTTGAATATGCTTGGTAAAGAGCTCAACGTTAATGTGGAATAGCTCTTTTTCAAAAATATTAATAACTCTTGTTTTGAGCTTTAGCCCTGATAAAACATTCGTTGATGAGTAAAACTGATGTTTTTGGGTATTAGGATTAATAAAGTAAGATAAATAGTTCAAGTAATGATGTATTGAGGCTTTAGGCCTGAGTAAGCGTCAATCAACACTTAAATGATATTGTTTTTGGGCCATAGCTCTAATAAAGAGTCAAACAATATAAAAAATAATAATAGGTGTAAGCTGAAGTTGAGGAAAATGACAAACAAGTTGAGAACCATAAGTTAAGGCATTATCTAACCTAGGGCGAATCTTGACAAAAATCATATCCATCAAAGATACGTTTCCCACTTTCCTGTACGTGTATAAGGATGGTATGGAGGAGGCAATAGAAGAAAAATGTCAAACGTACTCCCTCATGCCTCAGCTGAATGGATCAAGAGCTTATGATACCCCACGTCATGGTCTGTCAAACTTGCGCTCAAGTTCAGAGCACTCTTATTTAGGAGTTTGGCAGTGTAATGGTCAGGTTCTCACCAATAGTTACATTTTGACTTAGGTTTATATTTCTAAATTCTGATTGAAAAAGCTTTAGTGATTTTAGGTGAGAGTTGAGATTGTCTTGTCTATGCATGTACCAAGCCATATTTAAGGCTTGAAAGAGCTTAAAGAATGACACTTGGAGGGGCTCCCTAAAGGGCGACCTTAAAAGGTCAAGTCCACGCTTTCCAATTCTCAGTTTTATATTTTATCTTTTGTGTTTCGCTCTGGCCTCACTTACTTTACCTTTTGGCTTCTGCGACGAGACAAGTTTGTTGCATAACAAAAAACTTTAGCTCTTGTGGCTTGGCTTCCCCCAATTGCTCAGTCTTTTTATTGTTGCGTTCACAGAGCCACGTCATTCAAAGATTAATAACTAGCTTGCTTATTTTATTTTATAAATAATAAAGTCAGTCCAGGGTTTGCAACCTCACTTACCTGTCATTATTTTTCCAAGTATAAGTTTCCCTAATAGTGAGGATAATTTATTTAATTATTAAGATCTGGCTCTTACCTTAAAAGTTCAGAAATTTTCTGGACAATATTTTGGCTTCAAACGATGCCAAATATAAGGCTTAATACCATTATGAAAATGGTATGTTATCATTAGTTGAAGGAAGTATCTAGGTTTTTACAAAATCAAAATCAGGATTTTATGGCGATCCAGATGAAGAGGGGTGAGACTAACTGATCTTGTTAATCATTTTGTTTAGCTGCCTAAACTTTAGTCACTTTTTAAAAGAATTCTTCTAAAGATGTTATCACCACTGCGGTGTTTGCATTGTCATTTAAACCAGATACTTAGCTCCATCTAAAAGCTCAACTTCAAAACTTTATCAGTATTATTAGCATAAAATCTATATACAAATACCCACTGGAATCATAAGCATAGTTAATGTTACCTCCCTTTCAGTCACACTAAAAGCCATGTAGTGAGTTAGAATAAAGAAGACAAGAATAAAGTTCATTGGTATTCATATTCAATAAAAGATCTAAAATTAAATGAGGTGGGTCGACCTTGGGACTAAAATACCACTCCAAGTTTTTAGCCTGTATAGTTTTAATCTTGATTCAAACAAAACTTGACCCAGAGTGGAGTGGGAACTACTCCGATATGATATCCCCTCATCTTAATAGAAGATTTAATATTACTAAAGTATGTTGCAAACGTCAATTAAAGAAGGCAGAAAATAGGGACCATCTAGTACTAAAAAAAGGAGGCAGAAAATACAAGGTAACACAAATTACGAAGGTTTTATATTAAAAATATTCCTGTGTTTAAAATTAATGTTCATCCCGCCAACAAACCTGATCTTGAAGATAGTAATGACAAGGACCCTCAAATAAAGTCTTACCTTATTCTTGCTCTTATTGTGCTATAGAGCCAAATTTATGCCTTCACTATAGCTCTTCTGGCACATACTAAGGTCTATGTGATTTAAGTAAGATTATGCGTATATAAGGTCAAGATTATGGCTATCATCAATATGTAGTAACCCTTTAATGTATATTGACTCGCTTAATCACTTGTATCAAAGTTGCGCCTGATTTACCTCATGCTACTGAGTATGGAACTGCTGGACTTAGCAACTCTCAGTTGATAGGAGTTTATTCCTCTCTCCCGTCAATCTTGGAAGTTAGCACTTACAGCATCTGCCATTACTTTATAAAAATTAAAGTTAGAGTTTGTTGTTATGTACCCAGATCCTAGGTAATAAGATATAAATTATCCTGAAGGTTTATATCATCGTTGGGACATTTGTTACTTATGACCAGCCCACGGCCAGCCCAGACACAGAGGGACCCATATCATAGATCTTCCTATTGAAGGTTCAGACATGGTATACCTTCTCTAATCTCAAGCGCTAGTTGATTAGACATTTACCCATTGTGTATTGACACTAGAAGAAGGGATGACTATGTGCTTTTAATCAGGTTCATATAGTCATGGAGCGTGCTGATACTAATAATAAGACTGGCCTGGAACTCAAGTGAGTGAACACTTGAACCCCATCCAGAATACCGTAGAGTCAGCCATCCATATTAATGGATGGGAAATGAAGAAGAAAGCCATGAGGACTAACCAGGGATTTTTTGTAAATAGAAAATTATTGCCATTGAGCGTTCAATAAACTCTTTGAATCAAAAATAAATCTGGATACTTTTTTTAAGAATTTTTACTGGAAACAGAATAGCGGCAAAGAAAAAATAAGTGACAAAAGTACCTGTTAGGGACCGCTGCCTAAATGCTCACACAATGGGGAAATGAGGCTAAGCATACTGCCGTTGAAAACTTATGATTTGATTTTGGCGTATCAGCATCCTGAAATGTTTTCTGATAATAACTCAAATCTGACCTGATTATGCGGATTCACATCAAAGTTGTTGATAAGAATATTCATTCTGCCATGACCGTGCTTATCACAATGATGATTTTGATGGGTGGCAGGTTGTGCCCACAGCCAGGCCACTTATGACCAATTCCATTTGGGTGGTGAAAAAATTACCATGCCTAAACAGTTGAGGATGGGCTCATTTGCAAAATTGTGGTGAAAACCTGGCGGATGGAGATTTTATGACTAAAATTAACTTATGGCCCTTACTTTCAGCAGAATGTGACTTGCCCTCCTCAGCGTAATGTGACTTGACTCATTTAGTGGAGCTCAAACCAATAAATACTCCCCCTTGGAGACATGCGCTAACCACCTTCTACTGGTGATGGCTTCTACCATTCCATACCTCATGGAATAAAAATTCTATCCACAAACTCATTGGTGGTAAACATGGGTGAAAGAGGCGTAATCTGCAAAGAATATAGTGTTACTCACTTCTCATTCACCACATGGGATAAATCTCCCAGGGCACAAGAGGAACGGTTTCTGGCTTATTTCTCTTTTTAGTTTGGAAAAGTAATTTCTCCTGAACCAGCTGTAGGGGTTGTTCCCAATGCTTACGTTACCCTTTCCTGTTCAGGACAGAGGAGCACCACAACCAGGAACTTGGGCCAGTGCAACATTTTTGTGCGCCTTAGGATGCTTAATCACCAGGAAGGAGTCAACTTTCTGGGGGTGAGAAGTATCTGGGTGTGAAACGTGGAAGGCTTCCACCAACTCACGACAATTGACACAGTCACAATCACTAACTCAGCTATTCTCATATGAGGAGAAGTTCTTCCATGCCACCAGGTATTACACTATGTGATGCAAGTGATGAGATGCCTGAATAGCATCCACTTCCACTTCCACTAAATCTTCAATAATCACTGGCTCAGGTTCCGCAGGTGGCATACCCTTAAATGGAAATAGCTGAGAAGCGTGGAAGAAAGGGTGCCATTTCCAATGGGTGGGGAGCGCCAACTAAAAAGCGCCATTCCCCAAGTCCTTTAGGGCCTTGTGCATATCTTACCGCTTGCTTGTGAACTTCCATGAGGGCACCTTCATATGCAGGTGGTGGGTGTCAAGAATGACTGAAGAACCCACCGTGATCTCATGAGTTGGAAGGTGTTTATAGATTTCAAACCTCTTGTAATCTCTGATGGCTTGGTCTGATGCTCCAGGACTAGGGATTGAGTTCTCTAGATCCACTGCGCATGTTCCGCCACTGCAGGGACCTCAGGGTAAAGGCACGGCCCAGGGGGAAAATGAGGGGTTATATCCCAACATGGCCTCATTTGGCGAAGACCCCATGGAAGCGTAGGAGGCATTATTGTAAATTGAACTGCATCAATGGAAGGTCATCTGCCCAGTATCCTGCATGGCAGTGGTGTAACACTGGAAATGCTGCTCAATATTGGTTGACCCACTCCATTTGACTGTCTAACTGGGGTGATACGCGGTGGAGCAGCATGAATAAATCCTCAAGATGTCCAGAAGGGCCGTCCAGAAGAGCACTGTAAACTATGGCCCCCTGTCACTCACAATTCTACCTCAACAACTTGAATATTTTGAAGGCATGCACTAAAATAGGCGAGCAGTTTCCTCAGAGGTAATAGCAGATGAACAGGGGATATAAAAAGCAAACTTGGTAAAACATGTGACGGTCAAGGCGCTGCCTGACCGCCACATAGCCCTGACCCCCCCAAGGTGGGGATTGCAGCTAGTAATGTAAACAATATAAATAAAAGCGTAGGGCTCAAGGGCAACAACCCTCAAAAATGGCATTTTGTCGAATCAGATGCCATAAAAATTGACAAAACCTCAGGGCAAAGGTGGCAAAGGTCAACATAAATGGCGACTGGGCCAATCAGAGGCCGCCAACCCAAATTCTGAGGACCTAAGCATAGATATTGGCAACAGCAAAGAGCAGCTCTGAGAATCAGGGGCTTCCAAGCTGAATTATGCCAAAAATGGAAATGGCAAGAATCATGGCATTGAGCAGTTCAGTGAATCAGGAGCTGCCAAGCCAAATAACACCAAAAGAGGAAATGACGGAATCAGGCATCTCAGCGAATCAGATGCTACCAAGCCAAATCCGCTGCTTGTTGAAAGTATTGAGAGCCATGGCGAAGGGAAGCCCAGCAAATCAGGGGCTGCCAGGCCAAATTATCCCAAAATTGGGAATTTTGGAAATAAGTTTGACACAAGCTCTGATTTATCCCTGATGAACAAAAATAAATGTGGAAAAGTTTCCATAATGCCATGGGTACTCAACGAATGGTCTAGAACAGGCCTAGATGAGAATATTGGAGGCTGAGATTCTCAAAATAGGCCTGCAAATAGCCTGCTGCCCGCGGACTCCATGGGGTCCAATTTCCCCATATTCCCCATTCCATAATATAAAAACAACCAAGCGAAGGTGCTTAAGACAACTTCATCTTATAATATATACAAATAAAAAACCTCAAAATTGAAAATAAAATTTTGAAATTTTGAAATCATTTATTGAGATTTTGATGAAAACCAGGGATTTTGAGCAAAGAAGATGGACCAATCCTCAGATTTCGACAGAGCAGTCGCCTCTCTTTATTCTCTCTCTGGGGGACAGACTGTCCTCCTCAGTGTGAGCATCATCCTCATCGTGTTACAAGGATACCTGAACTGCTCATCAAGCCAACGAATGAGGGACTTAACCACTGCAGCCCTCTCATGTTTGTGGGCCCTCACATGGGCCCTCTTGCCCAACTGCTTTGTGGCAATGTGGAGAGACCCCGTTTGTCACAAAACAGTCTACAATGACCTTGATTGTGTTATACTTATGAGCCAGGAAGCTCAACGATGAATTTCATAGATACCAAAGTCCACGAGCCCTTGGCCTGATGCAAGGGATGAAGAAGGCCTTTCTGACTTAATTGGTCAGATTTCACCCACACTCACATTATGCAATTAGCAATCCATTCCAAAATGTCCTTAAATATCCCTGGCCAGTTGTATGCTAGCTTCACCAAGTTGAGTCATTTCTTAATGCCTGTATGACCCACTGCCAAATGATCATGATGAGCCTATATTACTTCTTTGCAGAGTTGAGGCGGTAACTACAGTCTTGACCAAAACTGAATCCCCCTCCGCTAATAAATAATAGCCCACTTAGTTGTTGACAGCGCCAACTGGTTCAGCAACTCCAAAGCCTCCATACAGGCCATCTGACCCACCAATCCGGAGTGAACAGAGGCGTGTCTGAGGCCCAATCTGCGCTAAAATTGTGGGAGGAGCAAGGGAAAAAATTTGGTTTAGTAGAATCATCCTAGTTAACTCCTTTTAATTCGCCTCCACCAGACTCAAAGCAGGGTTGTTACTCAAAAAGTTGGGAAGAATATTTAATACACTCTTTATGAACTCATATTTAAAACTAAAACTACAGAGGTCGTGATATGTCTGAGCCTGATGATGCGCCAGCTTCTGTGGCTTCCAAAATACATAAGAGTATGATGATCCATCCGCACAGTCACCTCATACCAAGCACCCTGGAGAAGGTACCACCAGTGGGTAAGAAACCAGGACACAGCGGCCAACTCCTTATTATAGATGACCCAGGACAGTTTTGGGATAAGCAAACTTGCAGGAAATTATGCAACTGGGAGCTTCAAACCCTCATGCTCTTGCAGTAATACCGCTCTACAGCAGCAGATGAGGAATCAAATGAAACAATAAATGGCTTGGTGGGATCCACATTTTGAGAACGGGAGGCGCTAGAAACACCTCCTTGATGGCATTAAATTTTAAATTTATTGCGAGGAAGGCCAACCATGGGACGGACACTTTTATATTTGACCTGAAGGAAACAAAACTTAGTAACAGGGAAAGCACCCCAGAGAAGCGATGCTATCTCTTGTTGCCAGCGGGAACGCCACTATGGGGAGGGGGAGGGAACGTGTGAAGGGGCCGTAGCCACAATTGAACACGTGTGTAGGAAAGGGTCTGATTTGATGAGCCAAACTGGGAAGCAGGAGGAGACCAGCTGTCGGCGACGTGGTGGGAGGTATCTAAACATCCACACCTGAAAGTGGTCCACCAAATGAGACCAGAATCTGTGGACAGCTTCTGGGAGGGTGAGGGTGGAGCCTGCGATGGCATTTAGGACAATCGTGTGGATAGTCCACATGGCGATTATAACCACCAGAGCATGGAGGGAGGGTGGAAGGGAGGAGGCAATTGATAAAGCAAACATATCTCTTGACAGACTGAAGGGATGTGTTTGATCCTGGCCAAGCAGACGTTAAACTTCGCGCCATATCACTTTAGAGGTAGTACACTTCTCCATGCGGTGGAACGGCATTCCATACTGACCACAAACGATGCAGGATGAGTGTAAAGCGTTAGAGCGCTCTGCCATATGGTATACCCGCCTCAGGCAGCGCCACACATGGGAGCGGATTTGAGGCTGCAACAGAGTATGGTGTGCATATTTCCAAATAGTCTTCTGAGTCTCAATGGAGTATGGGATGTCCATCATGTCCAGGTAGTCCACCCTGGATAGGACATGGGGCCGTGTGGGGATCACGCCATCTTGAATGGGTAACCCCTGTACCTCTTGTGTGAACTGAGGAGAGGGGCGGCCTCTCTGGGCTGTGTGTCCACTAATATTAATTCTCCACTCAGCGCTCCGCATGGAGAGGAGGATTCGTTTGTAGTGGGTTTTAGTACCTTGAGGACCTGTGGCCAATGGGTGGGAAGCCAGGTATTTCATCAAGGAGTGGGAGTTCGATGGATTGTTAAGGCCCAAGGCGCGGGAGAAGTTGGATCAGGCCACGCGGGACCAGTGTTGGGAGGGGAGCGTAGGGGCAGTGACGGCCGCAATCCAGGTGCCCGAGATCTTGGCAGCATGGGCTTTGAACTCAAGCAGGCCCATGCCACCATGATGATGAGGGCCAAACATGACCTCTAGCCGTACTGGTGGTGGGCGGCCTGACCAAAGCCATCCTTGCAGAAGGGCATACAAGGATTTGAAAAAGCCTGGGGAGAAAGGGATGGCGTGGGCTCCAAACCAGACTTTGGATAGTAGCATAGAGTTGGCTAAAACAACCCTGCCGTAAGGGAAGTAGGGTGGGCTTTAGGGGAGGCGATGCTCTTCGTCACGTTGTCTAGAATACAACTTTCCATTACTGCTGATGCATACCCGCCTGCCTCCACCCACATGTCCAGATGGCGGACAGGCCCTATGGTAGGGCGTGGCACGAAGGGGAGCACCAGTGGGGCGGTGTGGGGTGAGCAGGGAGGGCGAGCACGTGTGCAAACAGATGGGCCGGGATGGGTATTGGTCGCTGGGGCCCATCAGGTTTGATACTGACCAAGGAGGATGATTTTGGTATTGGAAGCGTTCAGTGCAGCATTACTTACCCAGGAATACTCCTGGATGAGAGCTTCAAGCGCGCGTGTATCTTTATTATCAGACACCCCAACCACACACTCATCTGCAAACGCCATCATCTTGACTGGGGCTTGGCCTGGTACATGGACCCCAGTGAGGTGGGCATTCACGTTTCGAAGTAGTGGGTCAAGGCTGAAGTTGTATAAGAGTGGGCTAAGTGGGTCCCCTTGTCGTAAGCCCCTTTGAGGGCGGACTACTTCCATTAGGAAGCCAGGGCCACGCACTGCCATTGTTGCAGATTCCGTGAGCAGCATTACCCAGTTGATGAAGCGAGGGGGTAAGCGGAATTGATGGAGGCAGGCCCTGAGGTATTCCCAGTTTACTCTATCATAGGCCTTCTGTTGGTCCAAAAATACAAGTGCCCCAGAGGCTGTGGACTGGCATGCATTAGCCATAGAGTGCACGTTGTCCCAAATCGACCTTCTGGGTATGAAACCAAATTGTTCTGGGGAGATGGCGGCAGATGCTACAATCCCTCAACGGTTAGCCATGTTTTTTGTTAAAATTTTTGTATCCGTGTTAGTTAAAGAAATGGGGCGCCAGTTGGCTAAGTCTAGCTTGTCCCCTTTCTTGAAGAGTGTGATGGTGAAGGCCTCTTGTCCTCCTGGTAGGAGGCGCGTTTCCAGAAGGCTCTGGTTAATGGAGGCAAGCAGCAGTGGGGATATATATTTGAAGTACTTTTTGTAGAATTCATATGGAATGCCATCTGGGCCTGGGCATTTCTGATTTGGTGCACTGCGGATGACTGTCCAGAGTTCATTCGGAGTAATCAAATTCATTAATTCCAGGTATTGGGAAACAGTGCAGATGTGGGTTCAGTCAAAAATTTCGCCACTTCAGCCAGCTGAATTGGATCAGATCAGTATAACTCAGAGTAATACTTTTGTATTTTAATTGCCACTTCAGCTGACATATCTGTGACGGAATCATCCAATCTCCACACCTGTGTGCAGGCCACGCTCTGGCATGGTGTGAAGAATTTTCTAAAAAATATGTGGTGCACATGTCACCCTCTGTAATGCGTTTGGCCCTGTACTGAACACAGATCCCGATGTTTGTGTTGCCTTTTGAGCGCGTTGAGATGGGCGGCTACTTCCGCCCACTTCTGGCCCCATGCAGGGCTGTAGCCTGTGGCTGGGATGTTGGACTCCAGGTGTGCCAACTCTGCCAGAGCGCGCGAATTGATGTCTGATGTGGCTCATGAGCGTTGGGAGGAGAGGTGGCGAGAGTGGCGGATGGTATCCTCTTTGAAGGCTGACCATGTGGAGATTGGGTCCGCACTAAATGGTATAACAAACTCTTTTGCCAAAGTTCCTGATTCCATCCAAGTGGAAAATCCTGGCGACACAAGTTCGGGAGGGTGGAGTTTGCACCAATGTGGGGCCTTAGCCACTGTGACAGGTAAGTGGTAGGTTATCAAGACCAGCCGGTGGTCAGAGAATTCAATCTTTGTTGTTTGGAAGTGGGAAATTTGAGATTGAAATTTCGCCAGTGTGAGGATAAGGTTGATGCAGGTCATGGACCTTAATTGGCTGTTGTGGATGTGGGGGCGCGTCATGTTTTTGAGCAGCGGGGCTTGCCACAGCAGCACATCTACTAGCCCAAGGGTGGCCTTTAGAACGCGAAGTTCTACATGACCCTGGGGGGCGTGGGAGGAGGAAGGCCAATGGTCCATGGGTATGTTTAACCAACAGTTCATGTCGCCAACTACAAAAGGGTCTGGGGGTAATGGAAAGGATTTGACCAACGAGAAAAATTCCTGACGCTCTCGTGCACAGGTTGGGGCATAGATGTTGATGATAGCATGTGCCACATCAGCCCACAAGAAGGTGACAACGAGGACTCAGCCATTGAGGAAGATTTCCAATGATAAAAATTAAAAAAATTGTTTTTAAACTAGCACCCCATAGTGCTCTGACCAAAAGGATAGGGAAGGGAGGAGCATGGTTTTCCAAGCATCCTTGGAACCTCGCGGACAGTGGAACTCCTGGATGGCCAGGAAATCCACGGGTAAATTTTTTGTAAAAAACTCAGTTTCTTAGCCCAGGATGGCGAGGCCTTGAATCCGGCGATATTCAACGTCCCTAAAGTGAAGGTTTCCCCCATCGCACCTTAGGTGTGAGGGGGTGGGCACCCAGGCCCACTAGCCTCCTCTAGATCCTCATGGGCCTTCATGGCAGCGCAGGTGTTTGCAGCAATGTTATTGGTGGTTTTGTTAATTTTAGCAGAGAGGTTCGCGTTGGCTTTTGCCTTCACTTTTTGTTTCCCCAACGTTGAGCGAATTTTTTGTGGTGCAGATGAGTTTGGTGCACCAACGTTCAGGTTAAAAAAAAATTTCAGGTAGGTTAAAAACCAAGTCAGTTTCAACCAGAGCTTGGTTGCAAAGGTCAGGTGAGATTGAGTCACCCATCAGATCCTCAGATTGGTTGGCCCAATTGGCATGGGCTTCCCAATCTGATTGGTTGATGGATTCCCAAGTTGCCCACCACGAAGGTTTCAATTTCCTCCTGGCGTTGGGAGTGTGGGATAGTAGTGGTGACTTTGGCCACTTCCTTGGCCGCGGCCCTGCAGGCCTGCTTGGCCTTCTTCCGCTCTTGAGGGGAGATAGGTTTTACCAGTAGGTAGCAGCCTTGTGCTCCCCACAGGAAAGCCTCTTTGGTGCTTATGGTTGGTTTGTAGTGCGCCTCTCTGCTGGCCATAGCCGCCGAGGGGTGCTCTTGGAATGTGATGCCCTCCTTAGGGGCATGCATGTGCCTTATGGCTGAACGTGTCACAGTGGGTGCAGTCGGGGGGTGCGCTGTCCACAGTTACCTGGAAAGGGTGGGTGGTATGCCCTTCAATATTGATATATGTGGAGTGCGGGATCTGGGTTAGGTCCTTCATGATCTCCTCGGTTGGGGTCAGAACTGCGATAGCTTTGCTGGTGCACAAGTGTGGGATCAGCATAAAGTAATTGCATCTTGAAAGATTGTATTTCGCCATATACGGTGAGACCATCTTTCAGGTGCTGCTCCAAAATGGCACATTTTACCGTAGTAGGCAAAAAGTCAATTGTGAGGAAAATTAGGTTGGAGTTTGTCCATCTGGTGCGTTTGGTTTTGATGACCTGTTGCCCTTCAGGGAGGTTGATCACTATGCGCACCACAGCAGCTTTGTCTGCTGCCTCCTTGTTTTTGAAACTGAGGTCCAGCCAACCGCGTGACATGAAGTGAGGTGCGATGTACACCGCAGTCAGGAAAAAAGTGTGCACATCCCCACAAAGTTTTTCCCATAAAGCTGTTTGTTGGATGTCCAGAAACACATGGACTCTGTATTCCACCAACGAGAGTGGTTGGGAGTGCGGCGTGTTGATGTACTGGTTGCATCGCACTTGCCATGTGAGGATTTCTGGGGAAATAGTGACCGCCAGTTTTTTTTCTATTCCATCGGTTTCTCTGGGGCGTTTTCTAACATTTGAGGCCGCGAACCTTCCACCTGCTCCTCTTACCTTACTTGCCCAACTGCTCCCTGACATGGGCGCAGACTAATCTCCTCTGTTATATTATCAAACCAGAATCAGACTTGAATTGAATAAGTTGCAAAAGTGATTGCAATGAGAGAAAAAGAGGACTCCTTGATGGCATTAAACGCCTGCAGGTACTGCACCATCCAGCGGAATGGATTGTTTTCCCAGTCAAGGGGTGCAGCGGCGCGGTCAACTGTAAGAGATAGGGAGAGAATTTTTAAAAAGATGAAATTCCCAAGAAGCTCCAAAACTGCTTCTGAGTTGTAGGAGTGGCCACTCAAGCATTGCCTCAAGCTTGCTAGAGTAATAGCATACCCATCCTTCAGGACCACATTACTGAGGAAAGTAATTTTTTTGAAAATTTTGCACTTTAAGTGTTCCACATAAAGGTCAGCCTTGTGCAACACAGCCAACGCTGCCTCCAGGTCCTTTTCATGGTGCTCAAGAGTGGGGGAATGCATGAGAATATCATTGGTATATACCATCGCACAGTAGAACCAAAGGTCACTCACACGTCGTCAATCATCTGCTGGAATGTGGCTGGAGCTTTTTCAAGCCAAAAGGCATTACGTGTATCTGGAAAATTCCTCTTCCTTATATGAATCGCCATAAGCCACTCCTTCCCCTCCTCCACCCAAAAAATTATTGAATGAATCTACAAGATTGGGCTTCGAAAACACTTGGAATTTTGCAATCACCTGGCTAATCATCTGCTCAATGGGAAGGGGGTAGGGATCATGAACGGTTATGTTGTTAAGATGCTCATAGTCCACGCAGGGCCACAAGGTGCCATCAGCTTTTGAGCAAACACTGTGGGAGAGGCGATTGGTGAGGTCATCTTAAACACACAGCTATTTGTGAGCAATCATTTAACCATACTTAAAGGGCTTATCCTCCTTTTTTGTATACAGGTACAGGGGACAGTTGATGTTTATTACACCTACTGTCAAGCGAAAGTCTAGATCATACTCAGAGTGGGTAGGAAGATGGTGGCTTTTTATATGTCAAAGATGTGTGGAACTATGCCAAGATGGGAGGGAAATCCGCCAGCAGCGCTGTGAAGGATGGCGTTGAAAAAATTACCCTACTGCACCCATGCGAGAAAAAGTGCTGATCAGCAGAATTTTGCCCCTCGTGTGGAAATTATCAAATGACAACAGGTTGGGCTCTAGTCAATGCAGTCCAGTTGCCTCCACCACCAGCTAACCCTGAGGATGATGGTAAATAATAAATATGGTACCGCAGTAAACTGATCACAGAAGCCAGACCCATTTACCAATGATGGTACTAAGCGCTACACCAGGTAGCAGGTCATCAAACCTAATCATGCACTCAAGGCTGAGGACTCTATTTGCAGATTAAGATTCATACCTTGAGCAACCAGTAAACTCATAAAGTTTATGGTGGTTCTTGTGTCAACAAGAGCCTCAACGGAGGCCATATTGTAAGTCTTGGGGAATGTCCCCTGGATGTTGATTGGGTCATCTTCCCATTCCTGAGTAAAAAGGCACCAAAGAGGATGGCGATACCCCTCATTTCTCAGGGCGATCTCACTCATGTAGTAGATGAGTGATGGGTAACAGCCTTTCCACTTTGGATCCCACCCCCAGTACCCACACTCATCTCAGCAGAACTGTTATGGGGAATTAGTGAAATCTGCACTGAAATTGCTGAATTGAAATCAGTCAGATCTAATTTGAGTGGTAACCTGGCTGATGCCAAAAACTCAAATGGTCAAATAGGCATGAAGACTGAGGTATCATCCAGAATACCTGACAGCTCCAATTTGATCAATAAGCTGATAGAGCTAACATCAGGTGCCATCAATAAGGGTTCAAAGCCTTCTGTTGGCAATTTGGGCGTTGTGGCTGATGTAATGCCTTTGACCAAATGAACGGTCCAGCGACCAAGTGTGGGTGGGTTGAGCATTCTGAACCTGTTCCAAACCAAATGGTCCCACCCCTATGTGGGGTGGCCTTGGGGGATTCCTGTCACTTGTCAGGCTAAATGCTGTTGCGCCAACCATTAAAAACATAACCGAGCTCCAATTTGGACATTTGAGGTGAACTGATAGTGACTCAGACCACCGCTGAATTTTGTGATATAAGTTCTCAAGTAACAAAACCTCCCATTTCTGAACAATTCGCTAGTTAGGTTGAAATTGTGAGACCTGATTGCGGCTTTGCCACTACCCCAATCAACTACTATTTAGTCAGTCACATCACACTGAGAAAATTGTTGGTCAATTTTCCTTTCCTAAATTCCTACTAAAAAAATCCTTTCCCAAAAATTAGTTTTTATATGTTAAAAATTAAGCCGCCTTATCTGCTGACGCTCTCGTATCCCTTAGGGTTAATGGCCATGTGCATCTGGTACTTTGTTTTGTGCCTATATGAAATTTTGGCTCACTAGCAGATATTGGTGGAAACCCTTTCTGGTTCTATATTTGTCATATTAGCAGTAGTGCCCCAGGCATTCTGGTTTGCTGTTCATATGCTCTGGCATCCGGGCTGGCAGGCCAGTCTAATTCTTACTTGCTGTTCCCCTGACACATGTGAGCGCCCACCTGGATCTTGACTTACAACAAAAAGTAAGCCTGACCTTGGTTTCTTGCTAACATTTGAGACAAACTCAGGAGGTAAGAGACATCTGCAAAACTACCTCAAGTTAATCCACAGAGCGAAGGTCATTTCCACCACTATCTGAAAACCCCAGACCCCATCTCTTCGGCTGGAGACAACTGGGTCGCCAGCAGATTCATGTACTTTGCTCCATCAAACCAGCCATATTGACTTTGAGAAGACAAGTATCAGGACACCTAGTAGTGTGATGGTGGGGCTGATCAGTAACCTCAGTAAAAAACAACAAGCTCAAACATGTAACCTGTTCCTGACCACATCCTTGAGGGGAAGAGGGAATACCCCTTATCCTCTTCCAATCAACCCAGGAGTAGTCCCTACTGGTGGTAGAGCCAAAGAAGATGTGTGAACCACAGAATAAGTGAGTGAACAGCTGAATGGGCCCGCCTCATAGCATACACCATCTTAGCTGACATGAGAGCTCTCTGTTTGTATAACAAAACCAATTGTTAAAATCTTGGCCGCTAGATGGTTGCTAGCTTCTGCGTTCTGATTTTAACTGCACTGATCTTTGGATACTTGCGTTGATTACTAATATAAACTGGGGAAATAATAGTAAGAGGACTAAATTTTGGCTAATTGCCCAAAAGCCACGTTGAGTGAATCGTCCAACGCTAGACAGGTGCTTCTTCATCTTAATTATGTTCTGGTACTGGTAGGGAACACTTTCCCTATTCTCTTCTCACAGAGCCAAGCGGAGACTTGATAGTAACAATCTAAGAATATTTGATCCTTGCACTCTTCTCTTAATAGTAATGTTAAACAACCAATGAATAACAACATAGTTAATATCAAGTTTGAATCTATTTTTATTAGGGATTATTTGGGGGGTTTGTAGTTAAAATTGACACACAACTTCTCAGCTGTCCGCTGGAAATTATTTGCACTCCTATGCTGGTTTGACCCTCAACTGCTAGGCACCAAATCTAGTCAGGTATCGTTGACTTGAGTTTATTAGGCAGCATAATCCTCAGCTGTTCAGTGACCAAACAATTGTTATTAGGAACTTGAAACCAGTTGTTTTGGCCGATGATGATCCTACTCTCTTCCTCTAGCTTTAAAATGCTTGGGTAGTTTCCAATGAATCCCCATTTATTCCACTCTTAACAATTACCAATTTTTTGTCTTTCAGGTGTTGTTCTCTCATTAGTTTGTACTTAATATCAGCAGGGATGATTACTGACAATAATCTCATTAATCAGTGACCACTGCCGAGATATTAAGTTTGTTTAATTATATGATTTACCTATTGGGTGTTGTTCCCTCATTGAATTCTTGCTCAATATCATTGGGGATGATCCCAACAATAATCTCATCAGTCAGAGACTGCTGCCAATACTATAAAATTGTAACTAATCGTCAAATTTATTAATTGGTCAATAGGTTGGATAATGTGGTCAACTCAAATTTAATATATCTCATTCTTGGCCAGATTATCAAGCAAAAATAAAACTTGGGGATGGAAGCTACCTCAGCTTGTGCTCGTTTTTGGTTTAGGATATCTCTATGTCCTCAGCGGAGTGCAGCTCTGTCTGCACTTAACGCTCATATGCTCTGCTCAGTTTTGATGACTTTTTATCCTTGGTTGCTACATGCTGCTGCTTCTTCTCAAATGCTTTTCCTGCGACGTCATGCCACGCTAGTCCCATCTTTGCATCTTTGCTAAAATATCAACTGGTCCACCTGACCAAACACCAGGACAGGTTTCTGTGACTCCATAGTCAACCTGTACTAACCCCAGGACGGGTTTCCAATAGCACCTGCCACATGTACCAACCCCAGGACAGGTTTCAACCTCTTGTTGATAGGGACTATTCTGGCAGATCTAGTTTTAGCCCATCCTGATCCTGCCAATTCACTTGGGACTCGTGCCCATTATTGTTTTTCCCTTCCTCCATGTTTGGTAGGTGGGAATATCGCCAGATGAATCACTGCTTAAATAAATTCTTTTTAATATTTTTTAGTTTTTATATTTTTATGCACCTTTTTATTTTTTATCTTTTTTATTTTTTTCCGTTATTATTTTTTCCCTTAGGCCCAATACTTTAAGTATTTTGTGTTGACTTTATTGACTATGTGACCATCTTCAAAATTCTTGATCATATAAGCATCATATACCAATTTGATTTTTTGAACAGTCTCGTCCATAGGGCGTCCAACTCAATTTTTTTAACTTTTCTCCATTATTATTTGGTGACTCAAACATTCAGATTAACTCTGCAAATAGAACGGTACATAAAACCCTATGCACACAGGTTAACTTGCTACTTTTTCTCTATACAAATTCGTCAGGATTTGATTCTTATTTCTTGGCATTATTTGCTGACTCAATCGTTTAGATTAATTTTGGTGATAGATTGTAAATAATCCACTACTCGCACCAATTAATTTGTTAAAGTTTTCTTTGTCAAATTCATCTAGATCTGATCATATTTCTTTGCATTCCTTGCTTTATCATAATTGACTAATTTAAGATTGACTGAGTTCATCCACTACTTTCTGGATTAACCGCCTTTCACTTCAATCTCATCTAATGCCTCTGGACTTCTCATGACAGACCCAGTTGCAATCTGAGCTGATCCTGCTGACAACTTTATTCCAAGTAGATATCTGGTGGAACAGGTTCTCTTGCAGTGCTAAATAGTTCCACATCTAGACTGCAAGGCCTTTTCCCAAATTTTTGGCAGTTTCATCCTCCTCTTGAGGAATGACAACATTCACAAATCGTTGTAATTTTTTCCAATTTTGGGTGGTAAATTGTACCATCACTCCATTTTTCCAATAGTGGCTAATTGATTTATCCTTCCACTTGGATCCATTGGGGGTTTTCCCATTATGATTTGATTCTGCTGATTAATGACTTTTTCAATGCTCAATGGAATTTTGTCTTTAATTACACCATAGTTTTATCTTCCTCAGTTGGAATTTCGTCATAAAATTGATTGGGTGCATCAAAAGTTGCTCCCAGAATCTTCAGATGGTCCACTATCTGTGAGGACATTATTTCAGTTATAGTGCTGCAGCCATAATCTGATGCAATTTGCGGTAGGGCCAAAGCACCGCTTGCATGGCTATGCATGCATCAAAGTCATTAAGCACTTTTGCCCCTGCCAAGATCTGAGATTCTTGGTAAAACCACTCAGCGAAACTAGACAAGGTTTTGTTCTTGTGAAATTGTATACCCATGAACTCTTGCTTGCGATTTTTCATCCAAGTAGAGCTACCAAACTCCAACATAATGCTTCTTTTGCTTCCGCATATGACCAGCTGTCCCCATTAAGGTGTGGTAGCACCAGATTCTGGCAATCAGTGCTAAGACAGCTCATTACAGTCACCGCTTTCTGATGGTCTGCATAACTGAACATGGTCATCTCAAATAGTTGTAAAAGTAAAGGGGTGTTGTCCTGGTGAAAGGTGGACAATTTCATCATATTTTCAAAATTCCTTAGTTGCTCCTCTTATAGATGATCCTGGTCCAGCTAATCGTGAAGCCATAGGAGTGGCTTCAGGAGTCATTTCCAACACACCAGCATATGTTTTAGGCATATTTCAGGGTGAGAGGTTTTCCCAAATGGAGTTTTGCATGCCTTTTAATTGGCCTTATTTGCCTTGAATTGTGCACAATCACATTTGTGATTTTCCAACTCCTCAATATGCTTTGTAATTTTCTTTATCTCCTCATAAAAAGCCAGATGCATTATCGATCCACTTCACATTTGGTTTTTAGAATAAAATTCTTTAATAATTTCGCCCTCTTTCCACTTCAAAAAAGCAACTTTTCACCATCTAGTACTAAAAAAAAGCAACTTTTCCACACAGGTTGTTTTTCACAGTTCTGAATTGTTTGAGCATCTCTTCCGCCTTGATTAAACACTCCTTTAAGGTACTAACATTGACTTGAGATGCTGAGCTAAGCACATTTTGATTGATTGCCTGTAGTTCCACCCAGAGCTTCCAAAGCTCATCCTTATAAGACATCATAATTTAAATTGGCTTTTAACAACTCAACTACCCCCTGTAGTGAGCACCAATTGTTAAAATTTGGCTGCTAGATGGTTACTTGCTTTTGCGCCCTGATTTTAACTGCACTGATCTTTGGATACTTGCGTTGATTACTAATATGAAATGGGGAATAATAGCAAGAAGAATATTATTTAGGTTGATTGTCCAAAAGCCACATTCAATGACTTGTCCAATGCTAGACAGGTTCTTCTTCGTCTTGATTATGTTCTGGTACTGGTAGGGAATACTTTCCCTATTCTCTTCTCGCAGAGCCAAGCGGAGACTTAATAGTAACAACCTAAGTATATCTGATCCTAGTACTCTTCTCTTGAGAATAATGTTAAACAACCAATTAATAAAACTTAGTTGATATCAAGTTTAAATCTATTTTTATTAGGGATTATTTGGGGGTTTTATAGTTAAAATTGACACACAAATTTTCAGCTGTTCGCAGGGAATTATTTGCACTCCTATGCTGGTTTGACCCTCAAGTGTTAAACCAAATCTAGTCAGGTACGTTGGCTTGAGTTTCTTAGGCAGCGTAATCCTCAGCTGTTCAGCGACCAAACAATTAGTATCAGGAACTCAAAACCAATTCTTTGGCTGATGATGATCCTACTCTCTACCTCTGGCGTTGAAATGCTTGGTAGTTTCTGATGACTCCCCATTTGTTTCACTCTGAAAAATTATTAATAATTTTATTGGTAGGTGTTGTTCTCTCATTGAATTTGTACTTAATATCAGCAGGGATGATTACTGACAATAATCTCATTAATCAGTGGCCACTGCCGAGATATTAAGTTTGTTTATTGATATAATTTACCTATTGGGTGTTGTTCCCTCATCGAATTCTTGCTCAATATCATTGGGGATGATCCCCAACAATAATCTCATCAGTTGGAGACTTTTGTCAATACTATACAACTTTAGATAATCGTCAAATTCATTAATTGACCAATAGGTTGGATAATGTGGTCATCTCAAATTCCAACACCAATGTAGCACACCACCCTTATGATGAAGTGAAGAATGATGAAAAGTTATAGACTTCATTATTTTATGGAGAATGTTGATAATAATAAGACTGGTTGGAACTTTAGGTGAGTGAACACCCATAACCCCAACCAGAATACCTTAGGTGCAGACATCCATAATAAGAATGAGAAATGAAGAAGACAGCTATGAGGGCAACCAAGGATTTCCAAAATAAGAAATTATCACCACCAAATCTTTAACTAACACTTAAAATCGCAAATAATTTGAATAATATTTTTAAACTTTTTAATGGAATCAATATGTGGGAAGGAAAAATGGAGTGACAGTGGTGCCTGTCTGGAATGCTACCTAAATGCTCACACAATGGGGAACTGAGACTAAGCACACTGCCTTTGAAAACATTTCTTGATTTGATTTTGGCATATCAGTATCCTGATATGTTTTCTAATATTAAATCAGATCTGACCTGATTGGGCAGATTAACATCAAAGTTGTTGATAATAATATTCATTATGCCATGACCGTGTTTGGCACAATGATGATGTCGCTGTCAGGTGGCAGGTTGTGTCCATGGCCACATATGGTCAACTTCATTAGGTGTGGAAAAATATGACCACGCCAGTACTTGTTGGGGATGGGCTCTTTCAGAATATAACCATATGGAATCCTCCAATGAATCATTGTTATTTGGGTGAAATGGCCAATCCTGGCGGAATGGCTCATTGACTGAATTTCATGGTGTTTGCTATGATTGCTGATTAGTTGCTCCCTAATTTGGTTGAGCCAAAATTAGTATTCTGCTGAGTTAGGAAGTTAGGTTCAAGTGGGGCCAATCGGTTGCCCCAAATTAGTAAAAGGATCACTGGCAACTAATAGCTGAGGATGATCAAATTAGTATCTTTCAGCGGAATCAGTGTTTGACACCAACTACTATTCGTGGACTGTTGTGGGAATTTCTGGTGGAAAGCTGATGTATTCGCTTTAATCATCCATCTATGATTCTGCTACCTGTACTAATAATTTGATGTCAGCAGATCTGACAATTGCAAGTTTGAGACAGCTGATGTTGTTTCTGGCACCTCATTCACTATAATCAATTATTGTTTGAGAAAGGCGATCTGAATGATTGACTACAATGAGTCGATATGTAATGTTGGTGATATAGCAAGATATTCTGAGTCAAACGCGAGCTACCAAAGCTGTTTCTGGCACATTATTATCAACTTGAAGGTCAAATCCAAGTTTTGATGTTTATTTAGATTAATTGTTTATATGGCTCACCATTGACTTAAGGCCGAGGTTGAGCTGAAGCTAATTCAGACTTTGGGAAGGACGGGGTGAGAGGGTCAACCCCAGGGAAGTGAGTAAGTGCAGCAGAAGTCTGAGATGAGTTGTTGGCTAAAGACCAGAGGAAGAGCCAATAGCTTGGCGGTGGGCACTTTAGCCCTTTTGTAAGTATAAATACCTGTCACTTCCCCTTCAAAAATCTCCCTTTGCCCATTCTACCTTTTGATTTAAGTTTATATTTATTTTGTTGATTGAGGGTTGGGCTAGGGAATCCAAGAATGGTGCGGGTGACACGCCAAGGGGTCAGCCAGCGCTGCTGGCCCTGTGCTTAAGGCAAAATGGCAAGAGCCAACCAGTCTTCATACTGGCTGGCCTGCTAAATAGCAGAGCCCATAGTTGATTTTCTGACAGGCTCATTTGCACAATTGTGGGGGAAACCTGGCGGATGGGAGATTTCAAGACTGAAACTAGCTTGTGGACCTTAATTTCAGCAGAATGCAACTCGCCCTTCTCAGCGGAATGTGATGATTCTTTCAGAAATTCTCAAACCCATGGATACTCCCTCCTGAGACCTGACAACCATCTTCTACTGGCAATGGCTTATACCCTCCGCCACCTTCTGGAATTCTTATAAAAACTTATCCTCCAACTCTTTGATGGTAAACATGGGCAGATGAGGCGTGACCTTCAGGGTATACTCCGTTACCCCACCTCTCATCTACCACATTGGCTAAATCGCCCAGGGCAACAAAAGAAATGGCTGCTGGCTTTTTCCTTTTTTGTTTGGAATGGTTTTTCCAAGTCCAGCCGCAGGGGTTATTCCCCAAGGATTACACATATCCCATCAAAGTCTCAATTCATCATGGATACCCAGTTTAAAGTTAAAATACCCTCTGAACACCTTATGTTATATGAAGGGCTGACAACCCTTCTCATTGGAAGGTTTTACTTGTCCTGATTATCAAATCCACAGTACTCAGGCTCAATTACTCTCCTAATAATGAGCTTGACTGCCAAGGGCCTCATTGTAAAATATATTAATCCAATTGTATGTGCCTTTGTTGCTAAGAGATTAAGTGACTGATATCCACGATTTTAGATATCTAATAAGAATTAGGACTATAGAAATCACTCATGATTGTCATGGTAAAGCTCAGAGATTAAAATTAATTAGGTCAGGAGCAGATGGAAATTGTATATAAGTTATTAAATTAAGACGCTAACCTGTTTTTGGATGGGTCCTACAATTTTTCTTGATGAAAGGAGTTGTTCAAAGGTTTGAAAATAGTGAATCGTCTTCCATACACTCCAGACCTACAAAGAATTATAAGTAGAACAAGAGAAAGTTTAAGTTTATTTTAAGAAGCTTTTATATGCTGGTTTGATAACCCCTTTGTGAGTCCTTGACCTCTAATATTTTATTTGGTGTAAAAGAGCGCAGAAACTATCAGGTAGCCATAGACTACCTTAAGATAAACTTTTTTATATATAAAGATAGCTATATCAACCTGGATTGACAATACCCTTAGGCTATCAGATGGGTCACCATAATTTCCAGCTATGGATCTAGCAAGTGTTTACTGAAAAGATTATATTGCCACCTATTATTGGCAAAGTGTTCGTTTATTGCCAAGGAGTGGGTGTTGAACTAACTTGGATGCCCCTGAGGGATATGTAATGCTCCGTCCAATATTTACAGGTCATGGATCGATTGTTTGAAGCCTAAATCTTTTGTGCGTCCTAATTTTATTCTAATGGCATTACTATACTCTCCAACTCTTTGGGACCCATTTATGACACCTGCACAAATTGTTCAACCATCTAAGTAAGGCTGCTTTAAGAATGAAACGTTTTAAGTGATTATTTTCATAGTGAAATAAAATAACTAGGCCATAAGGTGACTTAGGAAGGAGTATTTCCTATGGAAAACAAGGTCAACGTTAAACAACAAATTTCTCCCCTACATAAATGGAGGAATATAAAAATGTTTTGGTGAATGGTGGGCTACTACAACCAATTTGTACCTCATTTTACTGATCTTAATGAACCTTTGGTCGTTTTTTGCAATTAAAGGTGTGCCTTTCCAATGAGGGTACCCTAGCAACAGACCTTTAACACTTAGGACGTCCAAAATGACATATCCTTTTTAGTTCAAACTATTTTTTGCAGCCCATTTTTGTTTTTTATAGATGCTTGAGTTGCAAGGTCCATCCTTGCCCAGCATGATATTGATAAGATAAAAGATATATCGTGAGTTCATTAAGATTCTTAACAAGGACAATAGAAAACTATGTTTTACTGAGTACAAATGCCTTGCTGTAATTTTGTCCATTAAGCACTTCTGATCATATAGAAATAAACCTGCTTTTCCATTATCACCGATAACGCCTCACTAAGGTGGCTTAAGCAAATGAGAGATTCATATGGGAGGTTGGTGAGGTGGTCTCTCCATCTACAAGACTATGATTTCTCAGTAGTATACCAACCTGGAGCCAGCCACTCAAACGCTTAGTGGATGTCTCAAATGCTCGTATTGAGCTTAGTGATAGTAAAAGAAGTACTAATTATATGTCCTTAATTAGATAACCCGTGCTGTGGTCCCAAAGATCACACAAGATTAAAGTCAAGTATAAATGTCAGTTCTTTGATAACAAAATACAAGAAGGATTTATTTAAAAAGGTAAAGATTAAGTGGCTCCCATACATTAATATTCTGCCCATCAAGAAGAAGTAATTTTTAAGGACTTACCTAGGTAAGCTATGGGGCCATTTGGAAGACCTATCCCTGGTTGAGCACACATTATTACTGAAAGAACATGATCAAAACTAATCATGGGGTGGTTAAATACTGCCTTATCTGAAAGTCACACAATTGAATTAAATTTAAGATTTAAACATCAAGTCGTTGCACCATTTGTGGAGTTTGAAATTGATAATAACAAAACATCGATGAATCCCCCCTTGGGTTGGGACCATCTAGTACTAAAAAAAAATTGATAATAACAAAGTAAGCCCTCCTAGATAAGGGGACTCATGGACATCACTATCTCTTGCTAGCTATCTACCAACTTACATAGTAGGTTAAATCTACATCTGTCTCATGATTTCCACTAAAACTAAAGCTTTATTACTGCATCAATACATAATTACACAACATGAAATCCCTTAAATTATCATATTTAACAACAGTATAAACTTAATTTTAGATAGTGAAGGAAATATTTTCTTTCTATAGCACTTGAAAAGCCTTACTTCTCCTTATACTCTATTTACAGATGGGAAAGTGGAGAGGGATAATGGTACTCTCATCTCAATCTTGTAAAAGATGGCTGTGTTTGACTTCATAAAATCAAATCTCTATATGTCTTACACTATGGTGACTAAGTCAGCTTTTATTACTTTATAAAGATGTCCCTGTTCAAAGCCTTGTATGGTCGAGAACCTAGTCTACCCTCCAATGTCCAAGCCCTATTGGATTCCGCCACCACAGAAATGGAGGAACTGCCATGAAGGCTATGAAAGGATGTAATTTTTGTCTACAACCACTAAAAAGAGGATCAATTGTTAGCTCTCTAATTGAGACTCTTAAGCAATATGCAAAAATATGTTATACTTTAGTTTCATATTGTGAATCTGGCAATATTTTATCACCATAGACCTAGTGGTTGGAGATCTCAATAATTTACTAGATGGTATGGACTCTATAAGTTCATGTACCAACAAAGCTCCAAGCACTCTCTACTAGCGTTATATCTGGATTTGTAATCATATGAGTCCATGATTGATTCATCTGGACCTATGCCCCTATATGTCAGGATCTAAAAGAGAAAGATGTCAGGTTTTGAAGCTTTTTCAAACCTTGCAGACATGATTTGGGCCATCGGATTCAAATAGTATTGCACCATGTGTGAAAAGTAAATTATTTGCTCCTGGTCAAGTTTATATTGCCCTATGACAATTGAGATTAGGCTGAAAACAAAATGGATTAACCACATGAACTAGAATTGATTCATTATAAGTCCTTAGTAATCAAAAAAATGATCAGTTACTTTAAGTTTATTTATCTTTGGCGTCATCACGCCCCCTACTATAGCTCAGGTAAATATTTAAAATATAGTTTCTTACCCAATAAAAAATAATTTTCAGTCATTAACTTTCTTGATAAAGTTTTATCATAAAAAACCAACCAGCCAGAAGTGCCACTAAATAGAACTCAGAAAGCACTGTCAACGTCACCTTGTTTACAACCTCTACGCTTTCTCATTTTATTGGTATCATATAATGAAAGAAAAGTCTAAATGTGGTTAGTAATAAGATCTTGAAGGGAGTTTGGAGAAGTTTACAATACCACATGACCCATCTACTAATGTGAGTTTAGAAAGAGACAATAGAACCTTTACCAGTTAATGAAGAAACTGGCCATTGACCACTACTTAAGATGGTAAATTTTTAAATTCTGCCTTATTTATATAATACCTGAGCTACCACTGTGCAATAAAGATTTCCCATTTAAGGCACTGTATGAGCGAAAAGCCATTCTATCATCTCTTTTAGCCCCAATAACTGATGCCAAAGGCTGAACTTACTTCCAAGAAAATAACGCCAAGATTTAGAAGATTAGATGGTCCAAATTTATAGCATCTTGATGTAACATAGAGAATTAACAATTGTGGGACAGAAAAATATTTTTTGATGTACTTGACTAGCAGAGTTTAAAGAATATAAACAAGTACTGTTATACCATGCACATGGAAATTTACTAGACAATCTAAAAGCTATGTGGTAAGGACTAGTAGTAGTCCATAAACAAAGAGGAACTTAAGATAATATCTGAGATCAGATACTATGGTTGTCTATCTATGAGTGCATGTGAGACACCTCTAAATCTTCCTTAAACTCATCTTAAGAGGAGTAATGTCCCGTGGTCTACAACAAAAATACTATTAATTTCTCACCTGGGTAATCAAGTTGGCCTGAGGTTAACTAGTTAAGGTGAAGACACAAAGTTATTTATTTATGTTGATACAACTAGATTGATTGAGTGCCTTGAGAGGGTTGATCAGCCAAGTGATCTATATAATGCATTTTATATAAGTTTTTGACTATTAAAAAGTTTTCAGATCACCCAGAAATATGATGAACAATATGAAACAATAAATTAAATGATCAGATATATAATGTGACCAGTTGACTTAACCTATTAATAGTGACTCCACCCAAAGATTTTGATTGGCTTAACAATGTATAATCAGAAGATGATTGTAATCTCAACAATAGCACATAAATGGACCACAATATCAATTAACAGAGCCACAGCAAGGGTACAACAGATGCTCTGATGGTATTAAATTTATTGATAGTGCCAGTCTCAGCCACAAAACCATATTTCTGAAGACATTTAAATAGTAAAGATTGGTTTATCTATCTATCACTTAAATTATCTAAACTTCTTATCACTGTAAATTGAATATATACCAGTTATTACTTTACTCTACATATCTTCTCTTTTGATATAATAATCTCACATTAATGTTGTAAATTATCTTTAATCTTTTGCTAAAATCTAGTTTGTACTTAATATTTTGAAATTAAGAAAAGACAAGTTTTATACAACGATATTTGATCACAGGAGTACAACTGGAAAGTAACTATATACACTAGGTTAAAAGTGAACTTCTTAGAAATAAGGAATCACTCAAGTGTAGGAACTAAAAGGTCTTCTGTTGCGAGAACATTATGCATGCCTATTGACTCTTGGCAACTTAGTTTTAGTAACACTAAGTGCCCCACTGATCTTTCAGACTTTAGTATTTAGATCTATAAACTATACAAAAAAATTTCAAAAATTGCTCAATGTAGGATAAAGCTCTATTGAATTTTACTGATATACAGATTTATGGAGGAACAGGTAGACAAGAATTATGTTCAAGTAGAAATAGTTTCAAAGCCAGCATAACATTTTTATATATTGATAAGGAAATGTCCTTACAGGTTGGGACCATCTAGTACTGAAAAAAAGAAACATCCTTACTATGTTTTAGATATCATTCCTAGTTGAGGTCAGCCTTGGCTAAGAGTTAAGCTTATCATTAATCTTGGAATTGAGTCTGAAATTAGATCTCGCTCAGACAGAAATATAGCATCAAATGATTTAATTTTGTAGGATTTGTGTAGTACAAAGTTGAGAGGTTGTCTGAAGAGCAGAATTGATTTAAATTGTTCAAATATTTCTTTTATTTATTACTTATTGGGATGCAAATCTAATTGCAAGTGAATTGTAATTATTTAAAGTATTTGAGGTGGGTCAACCTTGAGACAAATATACCACACCCAGAATTTTTCTAGCCAGTACAGGTTTTGAACTCAAAGCCTGCACTAGGGTGGAAGCAATTTTACCTGCCAGGCTAAGCACCCCTATGAATATTTTAAAATTATTTTAAGGTGGGTTGACCTTGGGACAAATATACCACACCGAGAATGTTTTCTAGCCAGTACAGGTTTTGAACTCAAAACCTGCACTAGGGGTGGAAGCAGTTTTACCTGCTCAGCTAACCACCCCTACCCCTATGAATTGTAATTATCTAAATAGTTTATTATATGTACTTTATCAATTGGACTACATTTTCAAAGGAATAAATCAATGCTGAATTGACAAGGTAAATATAAGCTATAATTTCAAGTTAATTGAATACCAATATGAGAGTACTCTATTCAAGTTAAAAGGTGAGCAGTGATTGAAGCGCTTTCCACTTAGGGTTGCATTTATCCACATCAATCTAATGCATTGCCAGTAATATAAATTATACTTTAATAATATTAATTGATTACTCATAATCTTAAAAATGCTATATGGTATATCCTTTTGTATATTAAATGATATTGATACAGCCTTAAGAAGATCTTAACCTCCAAACTCCTATTCTCCTTTATATTCATTGTGATAGTTCAACACCAGTATGCTCACAATACTCAAGCTCTGATACCCTAATTAAGGCTGGTTTTTATTCTAATAATATATCTAATATCACCTATTTTTATCTGTGTTTTAAGAGCTATAGTGACACTTGACATTTTAAAGTGGGTGAAAAGGTCCACAAGGTATAGATGCCAGGTGAAGTATATTAGGAGTGGTTGGTGCTACCACTACAATACTTAAAGCTACAAAGATAACCCACGTGGATTTTCCTGAATATCTAGCTGATGACTATTGACAAAAGGAGATTAACCCTCAATGGACTGGGATCAAATTAGGCCAGATGATGGGCTATTCAGGCTGAAATGATTAATGGGTGTGTTGTATCACTCAGGTCAAGATGACTAGATGGGTGTGTTGTATCACTTAAGTTGAGATGGCTAGATGGGTTAAAGATGCAACTCTGAATGATGATGATGATGTAGTTAACCAACTGAGAGTAAAATTGTCAACTATGCTGAGTTGGGGAGTTGCTGCCACAAACTTATAATGAAAGTTAGCCAGTAAGGCAAAAGAGCAAGGGTCAGCAGCCTTGATACTGTTGACCTGGAACACTATCAGAGTACTGGATGTGCAAATTGCAAGATGCAACATTATGCTTATTTATTATAGAAATTTTAGAAATGCTTAGAGGCTCTAATGGTCATAACTATTGGAGTTATAATGATGAGACTCGTGGCTTTCAAAGACTATAAGTCTCAAAGTGAAAATGGAAACCCTGTTGGTGTCCCAAGACTTACATTCATTAGCTACACAAGCTTATAACTTTTATTAATTTCGCTTTGTAAGGGATCTTAGGACACTTGTTCATTTGGATAGAAACTCAATTAAGTCCTTAATACCACCATCCAATATTGACAACTCAATTTGTATATCTGTCTCAAACTCCCCTCCCTGTTCTAAAACTAAAACTAATTTGGTCAAAATTGCCACATACTTTAATCTATTATGCACTTTTTTGGTAAGTTTATGCACAGGTTCTGTGATTAATTTGTAATAATAAAAGAGATTGCTATCTGTTTGGAGACAACTAATTAGTCAAATATCTTTTAGAAGGATTTTGACACGATCAGGTATCCTCATTTTTAGACAAGATACTTCTAACTCACTTCAGGTTGCTTGAGTGGTAGACAAGGGCAACTAACCTCATGAATCCTTTCAAAGAAGCAAATTTTACTGATATATTTAATTGCTAATAACATTATCTAATAAATTACAAGGGAACACAAATTAAGGCTGCAAGTTCATTTAATTTTAAAAACAAGAAGTGCTACTGAATAATATCATCTAACCAATCAGTATCTTTATAATTAATTTATCCTTAATCAACTATCTTCCTACACCTAAATATTTAATTGATATAAAAAATAATTTAAGTGTTATTTTATGGCAACAACTACTAAGAAGTCTTCTTTAATAACTGGTTTGCCCTCAATCAGGTATCTTCTTACACTCAAATGATATCTACCTCAATCATGGTACTTGAGAAATAGGCGAGCCAAACTAAGACCACTTCCATAGAATCAAGAAAATAGAAAGTCCACTGACAGTCCTAGAAATAATTACTATTATCGCGTAGAACTGTCTTTTATTAAACAAGGGTTTGTATAAGAAGTTAGTTTTTAAATCATTATTAGCACTTAAATAAAATGACATTAATCTCCAGCAAACTTAACCCTAAATGAATCATATCCATGATAAATAGCTACCTTTGCTCATTCACCTTATTGGCACCCATGGACAAATATATTATGACCCTTATGGGCTTACATCCATTGTATGTTTTTCAACGACTTTAGTCAGCCAAGTAAACTATTTTTTACGTGCTACCAGTCATGCTTATGTAATGGAACAATCTACCCATTCAAGACACTCCACGTTGACCAGGACAATCTACAAACTATTATAAAAAGCTTAATAATGCTTTAACAGCTCTAAAAACACCACATATCAATTAATAATCTGGCAGAATGATGAGGTCTAAAAGGGAATTATTCTCTGAATTAGACCTCAATGGGATTACAGGGTGAGCGTAAAATAGATCATGCTTAGATCAATAATAAATGGTATATAATAATCTATATCAACCAGAGAGGGACAATTACACTTCAAAACCCTAATTAAACTCTTTATAATAATAAAAGAATAATAATCAGCTTTACCAAAATAGAAACATATGTTAATATATGGCAAATGGCAGTATTTTTACCTATTTGGATGTAATGTTTGTTTAAGTATTATCTAACTAATTAGTAAGATCTTTAGCAACTAAACGCTTTTCTTTTGAACCCTCAACTTAGTCTAAATCAAAATTGAGAGGTGCTTTTTTCTGATAAAAATGGTTTTAATGGGAACTTTTTTTACAATACCACTTTAATACCTTGCCGAAGGGGAACTCAAGTCCCAAGAATAGCTGTATATCCAATTTACTATGTTACCAGCTGAAATGGAGGCAATGAAATGTTCTATCCCATACTGATAAATTACCTTATAGGGTCTCAACAGTTAATGGCCAGCTTTTGAAGTCAGCCCCCAGGCAGTGGCATTAAAATAGTTTAAAAAACCTATAAAATACTCTGGTAGAGCAGGTTGATTGACATTAGCCTAATGACCCATCTTATAAATGGTGTTCAGATTGATTAAAAACCCAATACTTGAAGTCATATAATTTCATTGGTCAAACATCTATAAGTAATATTCACATTATCAGCAATAATCAACTCAAGTATTGGATTAAGGGTAGAACGCAGAAGGGGATCTCTATCATATAAGGCCAAAAAAGGCATTTAAATGCCCATTGATAGCTATAATGATATGCAAGAAGTTTACTGGGGAGGTAGTCATTCCAATGACCAGGATATGACGCCAATAGTTTTTACAAGATAAAAATTAGAGTGTCATTGGCTCTATCTAATCAAATTTGTGTTCAGATGGTAAGAAGTGGTAATGAGCTATCTAATTCCCATAATATAAGTTATTCCTTGAGTAATTGTAAAAATAGATTAGCCTCATTGTTGGAAAATATAACTCTAGGGAAACCATGTCAAGTAGGAATTTGTTGATACAGAAACAGATTGGTAGCCTTTGAACTAGCTTTAGGAACAGAGACTACCTCAAAGCACTTAGTTAAGTGATTAATGGCCAGAATAACATATTGATGCCCAGATACAGCTTTTAGCAATGTCCCAACAATATCAATGTTAATTATGTTAAGATTGGATCTGGGTTGGGTGGGTATAAATTAGTATTTCAGTTTATATCCATCTTGAGTTTGACAAACAAGACAGGGTTAAAGTAAACATGCACTGTCTCAGCCATATTCTCCAAATAGCACTTAGTTTTAACATTAAAGAATTTTTAAAAACTTCATGGCCAAAGTTAAGGTGAGCCTCTATTAACACTTTGATGCGAGCAGATAAACTTATATAACGCTAGTAATTATTGCATATTTTACTAGAGTCTTATTTTCTACCTTGGTTCTTTAGTCATTCTTTTGGAGTCATTTTTAGTTGTGCCATGGTTCTTGCACCCAAAGATAAAGTTCTTTAATAGTTCAAGGAGCTGATTTTCCTCAATAATTGAGATGTGTAGAATTGGAAGATGGGACGCTATAGACATTTTTGTGATTTTCTCTTGTTCAATGTATAATAGAAAAATATAATTTTTAGTGATGTAAGGCCCAATGAGACAGACTTTCATCAGGGTACTTCATTTGTTAAAAATAACGTAAAGAAAAATTGTCAGTAACCACAGTAATTTGATTACCATAAAGATGGTGTGGAAATGCTTGATAGCTATTAATACAGAGAGGCATTTTAGTTCAGTTACATAGTAATTACTTCTGGCCCTATATATGGATTTACAAAAAAGGCAACCAGATATTTGACCTGGTAGAATCATTTGAGTATGGCACCAGCTTAAGATCACTTGCGTCAGAAAAAAATAACAAAGTGTTAATCATAGATGGAATAAATAAGGACTGGTGCAGTTATTAGAGCAGTATGTTAAGAATTAGATTGCTGCTGCTCAAGTCCCACAAAAATTGTTTTATGTAAAGGCTTGATCATGGGCTTAGCCAAAATCTATAAAAAGAAAAAATAATTTTCTGATTATTCAATTTTCCCAGATATTAGATTGTCATATAAGTTATTAGTAGCATGCATTTATTTAATTGCAGATATTTTTTTAAAAATGAAAGAATACCATGGCAACTCACCTTATGACTATAATAAAATTTCACATTATAAAAAGGTATAGCTGAAGGATAAGATATAAAGAAACTTCTCATAGACATTAGTAAACTTGCCAAATGTGGTCAAGGTTTGCAGTGAAAGTGTGTAAAAAACAGTCACATCATCCAAATAAGCTAGTTTGCAAGTATTTAATTCAAAAAGTATATTATACATAGTCGCTGGAAGGTGTCAGAAGTGATGAATAACCCATGCGGCATCCAGGTGAGCTCAAATAATCCTTATTGGGTATGAGAGCACATTTATCCCAGTCCCCTACTGACAAGTCAATTTTCTAGTATCTTCTTGCTTAATATATAGCAGAGAAAAATTGGATCTAACTAATATGCATAACAAATCATACATACCAGATATAAGATAGCTGTCCTTTTGCATAAACGAAGTCATACAACGGTAGTCCATAACTACCCATTGACTGACATCCTTCTTCTTAATTAATAACAGCAGGAAGCTTACAGACTCTGGGAGAGTAGTAACAACCCTGCTTCATGTATTGGTCTTGTTTAAAGGGTGGCTTGCCTTTTCTATTTATGACTTTATGTATAGTCAAGAGCAGATAGGGGTAAATTCACTGTGTTAACATGGTGTTGGGCCTTTTTGTTTGTCCATAGTCATAAGACCCAGAAAAAATATTTTACTATTCCTAAATTAATGTTTTATAAACAATTTTTGATCAAGAGTTAAATCAGGTCCCAGCTGGACTGGGACAGCAGCTATGATGGAAAGTTCATCAAGTCTAAATTCACTCAGGGTCCCTACACCCCTCAATTCAGTTACTTGGATTACAGGTAATACTCAAACGTAAGCAATAACCTGGTTTGCCTCAACTTATGCGGCTCACAGATTAGGTTTTCTAGCAGAACAGTCACTGTTCCTTGTTATGCCAGATCTTAGGCTTAGACATGGAAGGAATTTTTTAAAAAAAAGAGGGAATTGGGATTTCTATGATTTTAATCAAGTGACTGGGAGGAGGAATACTTTGGAACCTAGTTTAAATAAGCACTCAGGGTTGGAAATGAATCTCATATCTCTATGAATAATATAAGGGCAGCCTTCATCTGGCTCATTCATCACAGGTGATAGTCTAGTTTGGGACCCAAATTTTGATATTCAAATCTAATAATAGATTCAAGTATTCTAAGTAACAAGTTTGTTATTTGTGTTTCCTTTTTAGGATCTGGCTCTTAGATAATTAAAAATTCTAGATAACCAAGAATAGATATAAAATTATCTTTATAGCTAATAATAGCTATGTGATACATAAAGAGCTGAGTTTTAACAAGAAATTATAACTGCTTTTATTTAACGCTATATCAGTAATAAATAATTGTGCCCCATCTAGTGTTAGTAGAAGTCTTGAATATGCCTAATGATTGACATAGATGGTATTTGCAGTACCCCATTTTAAAAGTTTAATTAAAATTGGGTTGTATGCTTATTATAATGAGCCGTGAAGAGATAATATTAAAGTGTGACATAGAGTCAACAATTTCTTTTACAAAATTTTTTGTACTAAGAAATTTAGACGGATTGTTGTGGTTTTCCATTGCAAGGGGATGAATAATATGGATAAGGTGCATTCAGACACAGTATAATAAGGTGAAGCAATAGGTTTATTGTCACTTAAAGGGTCATTTGAATTTTTATCATGGATAGCATATACAGAATTGACTTCAGTTTAGCAACGTGTACATGATTAGTTTGAGGCGCGTCAGAAACGTCATCACAAAAAGCCTCAAACCTTATGCTGATCACTCTTACAATTTTTAGTCAACAAGTCAAGTCCAGCATTATTTGATAGTGTGATTGAGTCAACAACAATATGTAAATATTGAGGTTTCCCAATTCTTTTCAACATCATTTATCTTCATCTTGTGTACATAAGGCTGAGCAGGGTTTTATGAAGGATGGAGAGCATTTACTAAAAGCACATGAAGTTCAAGAAGAGCTTCCTTAATATTAGGAATAACATAGATAGAACACTTCATAGATGCTATAAGTAATTGGAGCTGAGGTTTGCTATGCAGAGAGAAAAAGTGGAATAGTTATAGAGTCATCATTGGTAAGTTGGTTATTAATTAATAAGATCTGTGCTTCTAAAATGGAAGATGGAAGCAAATTAGCTGAAGATTCTCCTTGATGGAACTGAGAGTTAATGAACAATTGTTTCTGATTATCTAAGTCTGATTACTGCCAAATTCTTTAATAAGAGCAGTTTTTAAAACATTCCATGTTTGCATTGTAAAGGCTAAGGAATCATTACTTCCTAGGCAATTTAGCTAGACAAGAAGGTAACTGTTCAATTTTCTGTCTATCTGAAGCTCCCTCCATAGCATTTTCATAAACATAGAGAAAAAAGCAACAATACCTTACTGGGTGTGAATCTACTTTTAGGCGGCTTAATTATTGTTTTACTAATTAAAGGTATGATATCTATACCCACAGGAGAGGTTTAAGGTAATCTGAAAAGATAGATTCAGTGAAAGGTTAAGAACTCAGATTGTTTTTCTAATTTGTTGCATGCAATTAATATCGCTTTGGATAGTATAGACTTGATCCGATTATATTCTTAGTTGAAGATTTCCATAGTAAACTTTGTTGGTTGCCTCAAGCTCATTTTTCTGAACATTAATGGTAACATAAAGTTCTTGTAAATTTTTTAAGCTTTTGATTAATGTTTTATAACTAATCTCAAAGAAAAAAAGAAGTCATGAAGATGATACTAGTTGTCTTATACTCATTTTAGAGCATTTACAGTATGGTTTGATTGACTGGCTCTCCTTCCCAATATAGTCAACATCCTTGAATGATAGCACCTAATTCCTGATCCAATGTTTTAATACTTTCTCATAATTTTAATTCTCGTCTAAAGAGGGTGAGATGAATTGTGGGTCTAGGAGGTTCAAGAGGCTCATTATGTATAAATGGCCCTCTGTGGCCTATAGACCCTAGAGTCTAATAGGCTCGTCTAGTAAGTGATTACAGCTGATCTGGTAGATCTATCAGGTATGGAAGGCCCTTTATGTGCCAATTGGTTTGGCCAATCCTGTGGTTTCCACTAGGCCCTTCAGGACGGCCTAGGAGGACACATAGCTAGTTGTAAATTTTTAATGATTGCTTCTTTTATGTTGATTTAAAGAAAAGGCTTGATCCCTAGTTTACCAATTCTAACCAAGAGTTCAGATGTAGCGGAGCTTAATTGATAACAATAAGGTTGGAGGTAAATCGATGAATCCCCCTTGGGTTGGGACCATCTAGTACTAAAAAAAAATAAGGTTGGAGGTAGTAATGCTTAATTAATTGGCAATAATACTAAAAGTTCCTTAAATATTGAAGCTGCCTCCTCACAAAAGAGATTGGCCACCCCCACATCTAATAGGGCCAGCTGGTATTATCCAAATATAACTTACTGTCAAATTTACAAGTTGGAATCATGGTTGTCATGTACTGCCAAGGTGACAAAGTTGTAGAGATCTTGCAATGAGATGTGAAATTTTTACAATAAGTAAAAATTCATATTTCTAGTGGTGAATCCTTAAGATTTAAACCATTTGATAAATCTCAGGTTGTACAAATAGACGTAGCTATTGTTCAGATTAGGTGATAATAACGTCTAAGTTTGGTGAAAACAGTCATGTTTTAGAGATTTTCATGTTAGACGCAATGGTAGAGCCTTGATTTTTGTTGGATATAATATCTAGGAATAGAATATTCATAGTTAATTAATTGATAGTCTCAGATACATTGTAACATTAAATGTGGTAGCTATTAGAATCTCTAGATGGCATTGAGTCCTATGGTATCTTAAAATTGAGCAAGGTTTTGTTTAGGTGTTATAAGCTTATAAATTATATTAGAAGTCACTCACTAGGAGACACTAGTGATATTTGCAAGTGGTAGGCTAGCTTTTTTATTGTTATCTCATCTTTAGGAAATATTATCTCAACAGGTAACTTGGGAGAGAGATTTTTGGAAAATTGATATGATTGAGCAATAGAAAAAAATATTGACAAATTAATTGGTTGCTAAAATTTGCGACTAAAGGGTTATATTATATCTGAGATATGGTGGCAAATTGTCGCTGTTACTAAATATGGCAGAGAATAATATGGGCATATATGATTCTGTTGAAAACTATTTGTTAAATTAAATATCAAGAATGCTGGCTACACAAAAAATAAAACTCTGGTGCATAGCCAAATTTCAAAGGCGCTCCATATGAGCCCAGTTGGAGACATACAAGCAACCATAGCAGTTGGTATAGGGCTGTAACAATGAGGCCATGACAGGGAGTAAAAAAGAGAATAAACTGAAGAAAATTAACTGGTAGTACAACTCTGATTGCATAAAAAGAGTAAAAAGAATATCCTGAGACTGTGTGGTAGTGCGACTCTACTATTAATAAAAAGATTTATATAAACGTTGATCATCTTATTATGAAATTATATATTATATTGAAGGACAGCAGTAATCTTATTGCTTTCCTGTCATTTAATTAGTACCTAGATATTGCTACCTTCCGCTGAATAATATACATCTATAAACTGTTATCCACTTGAAGCACAATAGTGGTGCTTACTACAGGGGGCCCGCATATTCAAAATCAACATAACCATTTGAATAGCAGAGCCATAGTTGAACCTTCCACTTCTAAGTAATCCACACTTCCTTTGTAAAGACCTCATGGTCTTCTGGATGAATTAAACTAGAGGTCACAATGAAAAACTCCTATGAGGAGCCCCTCATCACCATAGAAACTTGATATGGACTAGAAATACACCAATGGAAAATCAGGTTGCAGCCTACCCAGAGCTAGAAATTGCACAGCAATTAATATTGACCAACGTCACCCCAAGAAACTCTGAAACACTATGGACGGTCTTTTTAGAGGGTACCAGCTTTTTAAAAGTAACCCTGTTGAAAATTTTATAAACATGTATCTAATCAACAGGACTAATCCCAACACTAAGAACAATACATACCCATTTAGACGCTAGTATAATTGGGCTAACCAATGTTACAAACGGGATTAATCCGTTTGTTGCATTTTAACTCAAGTTCAGATTTTTGAATACCAAGGTGATTCGTTTGTGAAGATTTTTGGTGTTTGTCAGGTTCAGGCGCTGGGTTGTGCCTCGTGTGAACTATTAATTAGGCTCTTTCAAGACTAATCAATGGTTTGGGTTAGGCCAAGAAGGGCGACCTTTAAGGTCAAGCCCACGCAATTCTGGACTTTGTTTGGAATTCTCTCTCAATTTCCACTCTTACATGGGTTTCTCTGGTGGCCTCAGGGATGCCCTTACCTTGTCTTACCTGGTGATCTGAAACACAACAAGTTTTTGCCAGGTTAATAAAAATTTGGATTTTGGGGTCTCATCCCTCCAAATATTCTATCTTTTCCTTTGTTGTGTTTGCGGCATCAGATTATTAGTATCATGTTTGTCCGTTACTCTTTATTTAATAATAATAAAATAAGGTTAATTATGGGGTTTGCAACCTCGCTTACCTATTTTAACTTTGTCTCACTTCAGATTACCTAATCCTGAGGTTTAGTGGGTTAGTTTCATGAGGCACTAACACCTTACTTTGAGAGTCCAGCTCACGCTGACATTTGACATTAATTGCATAAACCTAAGGTAAGATGGCGATTGGAAAATGGGACGTTTTCCAACTGTGACAACCAGATGCCTCATCTCATAGAAGAATAGGCTGGATTACCTCGTTGTCTGCATATAGCCATCTATGACAGGTTTTTGCTAGTACTTAGTCAATACAATATTGAAAGCAACAATGTGATTAGATTAGTGTAGGTCCAACAGAACGCCAACCGCCTCCTTCTAGATCGCCTCAATCACGCATTTACAGAGGTCATGAGGCAGTTTTTAAGTAAAAGTGCGCCTTTTAAAAAAACGGTTTGCATGGATTATACTGTGCCCCAACTAAACCATGAGCCAAGTGGGCTATAGGAGGCTCATGGCCTATAGGGGTTTTACTGTGAAATGGGTCCAAGGTTTTAACACGCTAGGATTCAACACTTAGTGGTTTATTCATGGAGTGACTGACTGAGTCATGGAAATCAACATCTCAGTGGCGCGCATTTTATAGTGTTATGATCCTATACTCCCAAATCACTGAGCAAGTGTACTCTGTTACAATTGACATCAGTTAGCTCCACAGAAAGCACTTAATTACCAATAAGTTGAAATTCCAAGCTCCTTTTTCTAAAACATTAGAAAAACTGCAGCTTTTCGACCAACTGGAGCAGCAAACGCATTTGGAAGAGTGAGTCAGTATAGAACTATGTCACCTAATCTAATGATTCCATAAAGTACTCAAAAATCAATTACAAACTAGATTCATCATGCCAAACCAATAAAAAGCTACCAAACAAGCGTAAATCTTTATTAGAAACAGCATGAAGATACATCTGGCTAAAGTTGTAACCTCTGGAAACAGATCTCCCAACTGAAAGGCATCTTGATGATGTATCAAGGGGTTAACAGCGTTGATCAAGAATTTCACATCAAAAAGAAGTATTGTTGAGACAACCAACGTGAGATTGACAAACTAATAAGAGTTGTTAAAGAAGAGTGGTGTTAATTCAATAAGAGTAAAACTAAGGATATTTCTGAAGAAATATTACCAAACTGAGAAGACAATGAGAGCCAAATTGCATACAGCAAAGGCTTTGGGACAAATAATATGCCTCTCCAAAAGAAATTTCACCATGGTCACCATAATGCTAACTTAGAAAACAGCTGCAGCATTTAAGACCTCAGAAAAACCAAGCTCCATTATCATCCTGTAAACTTTCCTCACCTAGCTTAAAATTTACCAGATGAGAGGTAACTATGTTCACCTTAAGCCTTATGGCTCTGAAAGAGATAAATGTTTCCATGTAAACAAGATTTTCTCTTTTATATAAATCTAAAAGTATGCATAAATCTTTGTGATGCTTTGAATTCACCATGGAAGGAGAATCTGAAGGCCATAAGGCATATTAACTAATATATCAAGAGAGTGTCTATAACTCTCCCATTCCAAGCGAGGTGGTTTGCAGTGCACAGCCACAACTCCAGGGAACTAGTCGTCAGTATTATGGGGAGCATAGCCCCGCAGAGGGTTCTGGAGCTTAAGTAACACAGGCAAGGGTGTTCAATGCGGTATATAATAATAAATAGCGAACAAACAACAAGACTGGGGTGGATCTCAAAGGGCATTCCATATCCAAACGGTGATCTGGGATGGAGGGCTTTGGAGCCTCAGTCTTGAGGGGACCAGGGCGGCCCGGTGGTACACCAGATGCAATATTTGATTTTGTGCAAATAAAATGACTGGAGTAAATAGAGACCTCCTCAAAGAGGTCAGCGCACAGTTTTTCCCAAGTTAACATATAAAATATGTAAACTAATGGGATTATATTAATAAGGAAGATGACCAACAAAGAAAGTTGGTCTTGAGAACCATACTACAAACAAGTGGAGGCGAGTCATCAATTGAAGAAAATGGATCTAAGCCTATATGAACCAATCAGTGCACCCCACCATCAGCCAGGGTACTGTAGCTCAATTATTAAATGAACTCAAGTGACTGATTGTAAGCTGAGCTGTTTAATTTGGAAGTGATGAAAATTGAATGGGTTTTGAACCCTGTTATTTAAAAAATTGAACTGAACTGACATGGTTAATAAGGTAACTAGTCCATTTTAATGGCACCGCTATAACACAGGCCTGGGCATCACGAACTTCCCCTGGACCAGCCTGGGCATATCTGACCTTCACCCAGCGCTTGTCCAAGGTTTGCTTTATGTCAGGGAGGTCCTGCACCTTGACCTTTTTGGACTCCTGACATCCAGCCTTGTTTTGGAAGTTGGTTTCTTCAATGAAGTCATGTGAACATGACATAATTTACACACTAGACTTTAAAAGATCAATTAAGTTACTTGCTATCTTGGGACATCTCTGTGACTAGCAAGTGAACAAAAACACCATATTGAGTCTGTTTGGAGGAGTGAAAAGGATGGCCCAACGCAAGGCCAACTTCCTAATGATCGTTTTATAATGTAATCAGACACTGATCAAATGTTCTGATCTGTTCACATCAGAAGCTTACATATTAGTAGGAGCAGGCATACTATCCAAGGCTGAGATCAGATTGCAATGCCCTCGGCGGTAAAAGCACATCACACGCTATTCAACTTTATGACCCTAGATCTTCAAAAAGATGTACCCCTGCTCAAAAAATTGTCAACTATCTACAACTGATGGCCACTAGGTTCAGACCATCAAAGTGCAATTAAAACCACCTGCTGACACCGCCAGCCCATCAACTTCAAGCACCTATCATGAGTGGCATACTATACACCTTTTAATCCTCTCAGCCCTTGGGGAGAAATAAACAACATACGCTTTTGCAACCTCTCTCTTCTGTTAAGAAAGGAATGAGTTATAAGAAAACTGGGCTGCTGGCGTGAGTGTTTTTCCAACCCCAACAGTAGATTATGACTTCCAGGAAACGCCCCTCTTGGGAGATTGAATTAAGGGAGGTTGTTGGACAATTACAAGTCTGATTTATATAAAAGAGTGGTTTGGAGGTAAATGATGAAAAAATTGACCAAAAGACCCTGGTTGATTCCCAGTGGAACCCCTCAAATTGTAATAACACTTCTAATAATAATCAGGTAAACAAAATGAGTTTAGGCGGTTAGATTGCACCATATCGTTGGCTGATTTTGGGGAATTCATCAGAGGCTCCTCTCCATGCCTTTTCTATTTTAGCACAGCCTATACCGCAGAAACTGGTTCCTTTTATAGGGTTGGATGGGATCCAACCAAGTGCAAAAATTTTTCAGCCCATTGATTGGGTCAGATATATAAAAGCATTACCTGATGGAATAGTCCTTCCTGCTCCTGACCCTTAATTGGCTGTTCCGTCCAAACAAGGCAAGCTTAAAAGATCTGATAGGTTGACAGCTCATATTACCTAATTCAGACTTTACTAAACAATCTGAACTCTGAGCCTCAACATTAAAAATACTACTATCAATTTATTAAAAGGGTTCACTTCTGATCCCCTCAACGCAACTAATAAAACATATATATTATTTAGATTTTGTTATGGTTTTAGTGCTTGATTTATTTTTAAATTAAGTAATACTCCCATAATTGCTGGACTTTAAACAACTCATTCACCAGCGAGCTCAAATAAAGTCTAAATTCTATAGGTGGTACTCACTACAGGGGGGCCTGTACATCACTATAGAACTTATTAAAAATGGAGCTTTGTGGGGAAACTACCCCACACATTTTCCACGTTTCAGCTGAGTCTAAGATCACTGCAATAGAACTACAGCTAGCTAGTGCCTTGTCCCGACTTATTAAGCTTGAGTTGTACCCCTCTCAAGGCCTTTATGGAGCCTCTCCCACCATTCACAAACCTCCTTTCAGGGACAAGTTTAGCCTGGGCGAGGGCAGTATTGCAACCTTCCTCTTTGTGTATGAATCTGCGATGGAAGGAGGAACTGACTGGCAAAAACTCAAAAGCATCCTTCCCTGCTTAAGTCTATGGCTCAGGAGATAATGGTTCCCACTATGGCCACTCTTGGCACCTGGGCGGAGGTTGAACAAGCGCTTATTGACGAATTTGGCTCCCTACATAGTTTACAACGGAAAAAACAAGCCTTATGTACCTTAACCTGCAAGAGGGAGAATCTTTTTCCTCTTTTGTTTTGCTATTTTATATTGAATCTTACCCTCTGTTGCTTGCCAAACTGCTACCTGTAGATGATGCCATTGCTGCTATCATGGTTGCCTTAACATCTCATCCCCATATAGCAATACATATCTCTGCAGTTAAGCGCACCTTCTGAACTGTACGGGATATCAAAGAGGTTCTGCTAGAAGTGTCTGATTTTATGAACTTGAACCTATGCAAAACGCTACTAGGAGAGAATTTACTTTAACCCCTCCAGCTACTTCAAAGGCTATCTCCCTTTTGAATCCTGTTTCCGCAAAGCTGCAGTGACAAGATGCTCCTCCACCATATAAGAATAGCCCAAATATTATGGCTGTGATGGGGCATTGATCCCCTTCGCCTTCAGTACAAAAAGCTCAGGTGTGGAAATCTATCGTCCCTTTGCCTTGCTCATCTTTTTTTCAGAGCGGTCTTCTCAAGTGGTAAAAGCCTGCTCTTCAGCCTAAACCCCTTTCTTGGGTCCCAATTGCCCCCATGACAATGGGTTAACTGAGCAGATCACAAACGCTAAATAGCATTTTTCCAAAAAGCACACAACTGCTGATTGACCCAAAGCTGGTGTAGTTGAAGCCTTCATTTCTACGATGTTATCCCCTTCAGCATCTCCTCCTACTATCTCAAGCTCAAAACCTGTAGCCATGTGGCAGTCTAAACCCCCTGCATCAAAGGTTAAATGTAGATCCTTAACTATCTTGCGTCTCCTCAAAAAATTACCTAAGTGACTGAGCGCCCCCAGGACCTCCCCTGAAACAAAGAAAACTCTGACCTTACCTCCCAACCAATAAGTCATTGACGTGCATTGAGAATCCCTATGATGACAAATCTGAAGGGGTTGTGAAGATGTCAGTCACTATGTCCTAGGAGCCCCAGGTGAATTGGAGGTACCTGACAGATTGAACCCAGAAAGAGTGGATATAGCTAGGTTTCCCCGCAAAATATACCTTTATCAGGTACTGAGAAGTCTGGAGGTTATTGATACCACCGCCAAAGCTGACCAGCTCATTGCCACGATGATCCTATCCACTCAGATGTGTATATACTGCAGTCTATCCGGGATAAATTCCCTGAAACTGCTAAACGCCTTACTTCTACACTCCAGCCTAAATGAGGTCCTCACTCTTCCCCCCAACTTGTGTGGAACTTTAACAAAAGTGGAGGTCGTTATCAATAGAGTAAGATTCATTGCTATCCTTAACACTGGATCCCCTTGAATTTTGTATCATCAAAGCTTATAAAAGAATTAAGTTGGCCCCTGACCTTGACTATACGCAAAAGTTTGGAACTGCGGGACCAAACAAGACTTGTGCCATTGGAGCCTACCCTTCTCTGCCCATTTGTTTTGGGAATTTCCTCTTTCCAGCTCCAGCGGTGACCTTGCAAACAATACCTATGATCTGCTCATTGGTACCTAGTTCATTCTCAAATATAAAGGGTTTATTAACTTGAAGCAGGGCTATCTCCTTGCTTAATTATGAGGTTCCACTGATTCTGACAAATGATGAGTTAATAAAAAGGAGTATGCTTGCATAGTTGAGTTCCCCTCTTCCTCCTTACCTTTACATTACATCATGTCAGGACGGAATAAAAAAATGTTGCCTAAATAAGTGGGCGCCCTTGAGAGTATCCTTTCTATGCGTTGAAAAGGTAGTAATCAAGGCGGGTGAACAACGGGTAGTTGACAAAAAGATTACCTTACAAGCCCCCAAAACTTCTTATTGCACCTAACCGTTATTGACGGAGTTAGTCCTTTGGAGCCCAGAGTTTTGCGTGCTAGATCCTGCCTATCAACGAACTATCAACTTTCTGTTAGGGAATCTCACCAAGAAGTATATGGATGGAAAACATCAGGTGATCGAAAGAGGCATGCTGATTCCCCTTGAAGAAATAAAACAAGTTCACTGCATTGGATCTATGGTGGATATGGGTTTACCTGCCGACCATTCTTTATGTACCCTACCTTCTGTTCATATCTCCGATGAACTAACCCCAGCTGAGCTGGAGAAAGTCCACACCTTAATGGAGTCCTATATAGACATCCTCTCTACCTCTGAGGCTTAATATGGGCATATGAAGTGTTGGACTCATACTATTGCTGTTGTTGATGCTTGGCCTATACGCTCCAAACCCTACTGCAAGCCCAAAGTTGAGTAGCTACAGATGAAGACGGTCTCAAACAGCTGCTGGACGCTGGGTTGCTAGTGCCTTTCTAAAGCTCTCGGTCATCCCCTCTTCTGCTGATAAAGAAGAAAAATGGAGGTCATTGGGTAGTGATGGACTACAGAAACTGAACAACCTCACCAAGAAGGACAGCTACTCTATCCCCCGCATTGATGACGCTCTGGCCCAACTCCCTGGGCCTAAATTCTTCTCCGCCATGGACTTGGCTAGCGGGTATTGCCAGATGGAACTTTCTCCTCAGGATCAGGAGAAGCGCGCCTTATCTGCAGTAAGGGTTTATTCCAACCCACTCGGCTAACTCAGGGGTTGTATAATGCTCCTGCTACTTTTCAGTGGTCAATGGATCACATTCTCAAGGACCTTAAAGCGGAGCTGTGTGATTGTCTACCTCAATGATATCACATTCTTCTCCAAGATGTTCAATGAGCATCTCACGCACCTAAAGGAGGTTTTTCAATTCTTGCGGGCATCCAACATAAAGCTAAAGCCCTCTAAATGTACTTTATTTCAAAAGAAGTTGAATTTCCTTAGGCACGCTATCTCACAAGATGGGACATTAGCTCTAAAAGATAAAGTCAAAGCAATGTCCAAGATGCCCGCGCCCAAAACCCTTCAAGACATTCAGGTATCCTAGGGCATGATGGGTATTATCATTAATTTATCCCAAAATTCGCCCAGCTCAGCGAACCCCTCATCTGCCTCTTGAAAAAAACACTCCTTTCCATTGGGTTGCTGATCAAAAAGCCGTGTCTGAGACCCTGAAGGAGTTGCTACAACAAAGGCCCATCCTTTGTCACCCTGACTATGGCAAGCCCTTCATGTTGTTCACAGATGTCTCTGACTACACAGTTGGAGCTATCTTGGCTCATTTGGTTGAAAATGGGGTCGATCATCCCGTATCCTACTTCAGAGAGTGGCTTTCAAAAGCTGAGAGCAACTACAGCTTCACTGAGAAGGAGTGCCTGGCTGTCCTGCTTGCTGTCAAATACTACCGCCCTTTCCTATATGGGACATCATTCAAAGTAACTATGGACTACGTCCCAATTAAGTGGTTGCAAAATATGAAATATCCCACTGGGAGGTTGGCTCACAGGGCTCTTAAGCTTTAGCATTATGATATGTCTATTGAGCATCAATCTGGGACACGCCATATTAACGTTAATGGGTTGACGCGGCTGCCTGTCCTTCACCTTGACAATAGCGAAGCAGAGAGGTTGCTTGACCTCCTAATGACTCTTGATGCTGGGGCTGAAGAAGATGAACCAGTACAAAAGATGTTAGCCTGACACTCCCGCAACACAAAGGTGGAGAATGAGAAGCTATATAAGAAAGTAGGAGTAAATTGGTTGCCCTATCTTTGGTGTCAGAGCGAGTACCTGTCATCTTAGAGTCTCACACTATCATGGGTCATGGAGGAGTATGCAAAACCTACAAGTAGTTAAAAGAGTGGTAATACTGGAGAGCATCATGGAAACCATGACTGAAGTCTTAGATGCCTGTATGACCTGTAAAAACAATTCAGCTACAAGACCCAATATTAATATCAACCCACAACGCCCCAAAAACCTTTTCATACCATAAGTTTGGATGTGGTAGGTCCTCTACCTCAGACCACCAGCGGTAATCATTACATCTTGGTCAGAATTGATCATTTTACCAAATGTGTTGAAGCTGTTTCTCTGCCTGCTCAGACTGCTAAGGCCACTTCCACCTTCTTGCATCAATATATCTTTATAAATCATGAGTGCCCATAGGTCCTCCTATGTGAAAGTGAGAAATATTTTACCTCACAAGTGGTAAAACTCCTCGCCACCTCCATGGGAGCACAACAACTCTTCTTGGCCCCCTATAATCCATCCACCAATAGTGCCGTAGAAAGAGCAAATGGGACCTTGGTCTCTATACTTCAGAAAATGGCCAACTCTGACCCTCTCCACTGGGATCTCTACTTACCCAGTGCCCTCATGGATTACCATATTAGCTACCATTGCATCCTCAATGTGTCTCCTTTCTATGTGTTGTATGGCCAAGAACCTGGGTTGCCTGCTTTGCTAACCAAAGATGTTTTCTCTGCTAGGACTGATCTGGATCAAGCCATGAAGAAGTTGACGCAGCACATCATCCAGTTACAGTCTGAGGTGATGACTAATTTAGCAATTACTGTCACTAAAGAGGGCCAAGCGGCCAACGAGCTTTAGCCACCACTCCCTTCCTTCCAAGTGTCAGATCTGGTACTCTACTGCCACAGCTGTATCATGCCTATAAAGGAAAGGCTTGGGTTCATCTGGGAAGGGCCTTTCAATATCACTTATAAGTGAGGGGATGAGTATTTCATTAAATCCCTCACTTCTAGCCTTACCATTAATTGAGTACATTAATGGTTCCTGAAACCTTATTCCCCCCTACCACTCTTATAGGGGGTAATTTCAGACAATTACAAGTCCAATGTATTGAACATAGTGGTTTGGAGGTAAATGATGAAAAAAATCGGCCAAAAGACCCTGATTGATTCCTGGTGGTACCCCTCAAATTGGGGTAACACCTTTCATGGTAAACAGGCAAACAAAATGAGTTTGGGCAGTCAGATTGCACCAAATTGTCAGATGAATTCGAGGAGTTCATTAGAGGCTCCTTTCCAGGCCTCTTCTATTTTATCACAGCCTACACCGTAGAAACTGGCCCCTTTTATAGGGTTAGATGGGTCCAACCAAGCTAAAAAATTTTCCAGCCCATTGATTGGGTCATATATAAATTATTACCTAATGGACTAGTCCTTCCTGCTCCTGACCCTTAATTGGCTGTTTTGTCCAAACAAGACAAGTTTGAAAGATCTGATAGATTGACAGCTCATATTACCTAATTTGGACTTTACTAAGCAATCTGAACTTCGATCCTCAACATTTTATATACTACTATCAACTTATTATGAGGGTTTACTTCTGATCCCCTCAACGCAACTGATAAAAATTAAATAAAATTCAGCTTTTTTATAGTTTTAGTGCTTGATTTTATTTTATATTTTGTGGTGTCAATCTCATATTTATTGGACTTTAGACAGCTGTTGAGTTGTTGACTAGATCTAGTTGTTGAATATTTAATAGGGACATAATAATGTTAACTTGCTTAATCTATTATGAAATATATTGGATATCAGTGATTATGGATCAGGAATATCCTAAGCTTATGTAAAGCTTAAGATCCGCGGTCTAGCGATTTCACTTAACAATATCTGACTATGATGACATGGGCTTGAGGGCTTTGTTGGTTTGGTAGGACTTAAAATAATAGTTGACTGAATGACTTGGGCACGTGGAGTTTTTTGCCTATGTCAAGATTAGTATTTGATGTCAACTGAGTTATTGATCAAATTAATTACTAATTAGTGGTATGAATGCCTTGGTATGTGCTGCCAATTGCTTAAGAAGAGCATTGGTTCATCTATTTTCAGATGCGTTAGAGATGCTGTCTTGAGATTATTTCCAAGTTTGATACTGACTCTGAGGCATTTGAGATATCCTGAATTGAATGAATTATAGACCATCAAACGAATTTTTTATTTTCTCTGGCCAAGTGCCATTGAAAATGAGGCGTCATGGGTAATATGTGATAAACATTAGACCCTATAAATTATCCCAAGTTGATACTAGTAAAATACAATCAACTATTACCACTAGTTTATAGTTTAACTTATAAGCTTTTTTGTATTTAATACTTTGCGTTGTATTAAGTTGAGAATTTACTTGGGATCAGAAAGATCAGGGCAGTGTGCCATTGTCTAAGTAACAACAGAAGAATATGGCTTCAAGTGTAATTATCAAGGAGTTATATCTTAACTATAGTCACCGTCTAGTCTATTGCTCCATACAATAGATTTTCAAAATTCCACCTTACCGCAGAAGAAGAACCAGACATCCTAAGTAGGCCCAAAATTCAACAAGTGGCGCTCATGGCTGGGAACGCAGATGGTGAGCATGCCAAATATGGGAGCAATCACAATCAATTATTTAGAACCATTATAAGGACCAATGGGAATGCTGAAATGACTGTGTCCCAGATTAATTGGAATGGTGTACCTATTATTACCTACCCCAATGAACCCATTTCACCTGAAGAGCTGGAACGTCTTGAATATCAGTTGTTAAGAGGGTATCAAATGGGACAAGAGCCTGCAGAGAATAGTAGTAATCCTTTTTATTGACAATGACAGCAAAGTGTGTTGTGGAATGAGATATCTAGCTCATCATCAATTGAGCGTAGCTCAAATCCAAAATTATTTAATTGGGATAAAGAATATCGCCCAATAATTAATTGAATTTGTACACCTCACCTCCAGAAATTCTCAGATGACAATTGCCCGCCGTCACGCGGCCATCACCAAGTTGGTAAACTTCTCATGCAACTCCAGCCAGGCGGCCCAAATTTTGAATGAGCAATTAGAAGCCAACTTCGCTGAGGTCCGTTTTAAATTGAAAGCAAACTAAAATCTAGCTGCTTGTGCTAATGACCGGGTAGCAGAATTAGCACAAGAGCTAAATGACTGATTGCATCCCATCTTTGATAATTCCTTAGAGGGAAGAGGAATTACCAAAACTTGGGTTAGCAATATCCTCAAACTTCCATTAATGTTTTAGAGTTCATGAGGATTAATCATGAAGCCCAAGAGGCGCAACTAAACCATAATGATGAATTTTGTGATCAGCATTGATGACTGTGCACCCATTTTTTGCAGATGAAGGATGAATATACCAAAAAAACCAACTACTGGCACACACAATTTGAAGGCCAACGGGCGGAAAATAAAAAAAATCAAGACTCTATTGATTGTTTTAAGAAATTGATCAATAATTTTAATGAGGATGTTACTGATATTAATGAGTCAAACAATATTTTTCATGGAGAAGTAAAACAGTGTAAGAAGACAATTAAGGAAAGTGGATCAAGTTACTTCTTTCTTGCAACTATAAACTACAAGCTTGAATGAGAAAAATGTGAAATTAAAGTTAAAAAATTGAAATTGTGTCAATTGGGAAAATGAAATCAACAATCAAATCTGAGCTTTGGATGACGGGCGTTGCCAGTGTGCCATGAACCATTCAACTGAAAATGCTTCCAAATACTATGAGGATGAATCTTTGGAAGTAGCTACTGAAATGGATGCTATGCCACATTGATATATTACTAGCAATATTGTTGCTTTGGCCAACCCCAACACCTTAAACCATGGCGCAGTGCCTCAGCGCCCTAGTACGCCTGGCTCAAGCCAACAAAGGAGTAATTGTGATAACCATAAACAGGAAAATGATAATTACAAACCAGCAAACCTGCCTGTTTTTGACAAGAACAGAAGTATAACCACATTTGTCAGGCGCTTTGAATTGGCCATGTATGGGGTTAGCAACCAAAACAAAGCAGCCACTATGATCAACCACTTGGATGAGTGGATAATTGAGTTAATTATGCCCACATCAACGAAAACCAACCTAAGCTGAAGTCAAAGAGGCTGTTCTTCATGAATTTGGAGGTCCAGAATGAATATAAACTAGAAACTCTAAATTTATGAACATTTGCTTTAAGAAAGATGAATCAATTGAAAAGTTTTTCAGATTGATTATATTGCAAAGCACAAGTTCTCCTAGGCGCAAAGGCTATGTTTGATTTTGATGCTAAAATTGCTCTAGAACATGAGGTATAGCCTTACCAAAAATTTCAAACGTTTTAATGCTTGCTTTTGTGCAAAACCTTACAACATCTGAATTGGTTGATTATTTGCGCAGATGCTCATAAAGTTATGGCCCTCATAATACCAGGTACAAATCAGGAACTGCTGCTTCTTCTGAAAACCCCTTTAAAACAAATAATAAGATTAATAGTGATCCGCCTGTGAAAACTGAGCAAAACTCAGATACAAATGCCCCACACCAAATGAATGAGATTACTTGCTATAAATGCAACTGTAAATGACATTTTGCTTCCCAATGCCGTCAGCATAATGTCAATGTAGTCCTTCCCAATAAAGTGCAGGAGGAGGGAAAAGAACAAGCACAATAGATTTGGGACGCTCAATTGTGCCAGAAAAACCAGTCCCACCTGATCAACAAGAATACGCAGGCCACAAGGCCTTGTTTAACAATGAAATGAATTTCATTTTAGAATTAAATGAAGATTCTACAAACATACATGCGGTAACTTGCTCTCAGAGTAAGGTTGTCATGCCTGAAGCCTCTGAAGTAGCCGCTAAACCATATGTGCAACAAATTATTGAGAATATTAAAGCTGAAGGGATGAGTAATGCAGCAGATACCCCAAGCTTGAAAGGGGTTAATATAGCAATGCCAATATAAATTCATCCATGAATGTCCCAGTATTGGAAATATTCTGAAGCACGCTCTTAACTCTCTGGATTCTTCACATATTCACTTAGTAAACTCTATTGATTCCTATTACTCTGAGTGCACTTATATGGACATTCTGGTCAACAAGGTTAAAGTTGTAGTTATTGTTGGTACCGGAGCACCAGTTAACATTGTTTTCATGAAGTTGGTAAAGAAATTGAAAATTGCTCCAGACATTGACCACAATTGGATGTATGGGACCGCAGGCCTCAACAGCACTAAAAGTGAAGGAGCTTACAGTGCCTTGCCACTGAGATTTAAGCTTTGGTAGTAGCTGCACCTTCAATGGTGCTTCCAAACGCCAATTACAGCATATTAGTTTGACCTAGTTTTTTAAGAACATATGGGATCTCATGCAATTTTAAAGAAAACATCTTAACAATATTGAGCCAATCACTTCCAACTTATTTCTCTCATGACAATATGAAGCCTGCAAGCCATCGCAGAAACTTTAATAATATATCTTATGCTAATGAGATAATACCAGTAGGATATATTCAGTGGGGAAACTGAAGCCTCCCCATGCCAACCGCCATAAATGAAAATCAAGTAATACCTCTATGTGTAAATAAGGACGTGACAATAGCTCCAGGCCATCAACTGGTTATGAAAAATGGGACCACGCTGGATATTCCAGAAGGACTATATGGGGAGGTTGTATCCCCGTGGCATTGTTCTTGAATGGAACCTAGTGTGGCGCCTGGAATACTTATACCAGGGCATGGGGAAATTGATGTCTTATTAGAAAATTTGACTAGTCAAAGTATCAATGTCAAAAGATATAAAATAGTCACTTTCATGCATCTGTTTCTGAGGGACAAATTAAAAACAGCTGTCAAATTTGCGATTTATCTGAGCTCAGTTTACTGACCAAAACACTTGAGGCACATACTGTATTTCCTTGAGAATCATTTACCAGATTATCAGAACAGCTGAAGGATGAATCACTAGAGTTGTTTAAATGATACTCCAGGTTTTCACCAAAGATGACTAAGATTTAGGTTGTGCAAAAGAGTACAGCATTTTATTAACACCAGAGACCATGTGCCTATTAGAATGAGGCCAATCCAGCGCCCTAGGGCTGGTGATGAAATATTCAGAGAAGAGTTAGAAAAATTGCTGAAAAGTGGAATGATTGTGCCCTCTAAAAGCCCATGGGCCAGTCCAGTTTTAATTGTAAAGAAAAAAGATGGCAGCAATCAAGTTGTAATTGATTTTTGACGCCTTAATGCCATTACAGAAAAAGATTTATATACATTGCCCAGAATTTATGATGCTTTGTACCATCTGAGAGGAGCGAATTATTTTACTACAATGGTCCTTCAGTATATTGTTAAATTGAACTGCCTCAAGAGGAGCAGGAGAAGTGTGCAATGATTGCTAGCAAGGGCTGTATCAACTGACGTGAATGCCACAGGGGCTGTGCAATGCGCCAGCAACCTTTCAGCGCGCAATGGACACAATTTTGGGGGACCTTAAATTATTCTGTGTACTGTCTACTTGGATGATATCAATGTTTTTTGAAAAACATTTTCTGGACATCTGGAGCACCTTGAACAAGTGATTGAATAGCTGTTGAAGGCCAATCTGAAGATAAAACCTAGAAAATGTCAATTCTTTAAAGAACAATAGGAATACCTAGGGTTTATCATTGATTCCAAGGGCTTACAGCCACAACCTCAAAAAGTGGAGGCAATTTACAAAATGCAACCTCTGACAATTATAAGAGATGTTCAAGTACTCTTAGGTATGGTAGGATACTATCAAAGATTTGTAGAATGATTTGCAAGGATTGCTGAGCCCCTATTTAATTTACTATAAGGAGTAGTTCATTTTTACTGGGCAGATGAGTGCCAACAGGCACTTATGGCTTTGAAAACCAAAATGAGCATGGCACCTATCCTCCAATATCCAGATTTCAGCAGGCCTTTTATCATAAAAAACTGACGCCTTGTTGACTGCAATTGGGGTGTGCTATCTCAAATTGGGGATGATGATGAGGAGCATCCAGTCACATATTGCAGCAGGACACTGAATAAGCATGAGCGTAATTATACAGTGACTTATCTAGAGTATTTGGCTGTCATCTACGCATGTAACTAATTCAGGTTTATATTCATGGCGCCAAGTTTTAAGTAGTAACGGATCACAGCTCAATAAGATGGCTCCACAACCTCAAGGAACCTAAGGGACAATTAGCCCTCTGGGCTTTAAAATTACAAGTGTACAATTATGAAATCATTTATAGATCTTGAGTGTCCCATCAAGATGCAAATGGATTATTGTGACTTCCTATTGTAGCTGTCCTGAGTAGTTTGGCCAATGAGCTTCATGGAAAATGATTACTCAAAGATATGGAGATGAGCCGCCTGAAGTGCAAAAAGCAAGCAAAAAAGCATTAACTGACACCAAATATTGGAATGGAGTTTTATACAAGATTAAGCCCAAAGGGCAGCGCCAAATTTTCCCAAAACCTTATGACCAAATGGAGATTATTACACAAGCACACAAGGCCGTCAGGCATGGTGTAAGTCTTGGGGAACGTCCTTTGGCTCTTGATCAGGTCATCTTTTCGTTCCCAAATAAAAAATACCAAAGGGGATGGTGGTACCTCTCATCACTCAGGGCGATCTTGCTCATGTAGTAGATGAGCGATGGGTGACAGCCCTTCCACTTTGGATCCCACCCCCAATAACCACACTCACTTCAGCAGAACTGTTGTGGGGAATTAGTGAAATCTGTACTGAGATTACCAAATTGAAATTGGTTGGATCTAATTTGGGTGGTAATCTGGCTGATGGCCAAAATCCAAATGGCTGTAAAATCATGAAGAATGAGATATTGGCCAGATTGCCTGATGGCTCCAATTTAATCACTAAACCAATAGAACAAATATTGGGCGCCATTGACGAGGGTTCAAAGCCCTCTGATAGTAATTCGGGCATTGCAGCTGATGTGCTGCTATTGACTGAATGAACAGTTAAACAACTGAGCGCTGGTGGGTTGGCCATCCCAAACCTGTTTCCAACCAAATGAACCCATCCCTATATAGGATGGCCTGGGGGATTCCTGTCACTTGTCAGGCCAAACGCCGTCATGCTAACCATCAGAAACATAGTCAAGCCATGGTTCAGATGTTTGAGGTCAAACTGACAGAGGCTCAGCCCGCTGCCAAATTTTGTGATGTCAGTTCCCAAAGAATAAACCCACCCATTCCTGAACAATTCGCCAGTTAGGTCAAATTTGTGGGGCCCAACCCCATCCTGTCACTACCCAATCAACCACTATTTAATCAGTTGCATGGCACTGAGAAAATTGTTGGTTGATTTTCTTACTTTCCTTTCCAAATAAAATTTACCAAAAAAAACCAAATTTTTATTTCTCTTTCCAACCGCATCCCAGATGGCATTTCCCTGGTGGCCCATCAGCCCGCACTCTGGGTGGGCTTTGCCGATTCTTTTGGTCACTATGGCTCCCTCCATCGCCAATTGGGTTCAGCAAGTTCAATATTTTTGGCTCTACAACCCCATTCTCACAAACCTCCATCAGCAATACATGGGGATCTTATGGCCTTATGTCCATCAATGGAAAGAAAGAATCCATCTCCTTGTCACCCCCAATGAGATGGCCTCACATGCCAAGAATCTCGTCAAAGTTATCACAGTAATTCCACCCCCTGCATCTAGACCTACTGAGTTGGGAATGGGTTCAGTGTAGTTTGTCATCGGGATACTCCTCACCTTGTTGATGCACCAACACTTCATGGTTTCACACTTTTTCAGCTATATATCAAGTTGTACAGTTGGCAATGCCTCTGCATTCTGGCTTGCTTTTGGGTGCTCACGCGTCCTAACTGGCAAGCTGGTCTAAACTTATTCTGCCGTTTCCATGACACATGGAGGATTGACCAAAACTCTAGAATTAATTTGGTCAAATTACTACTGGGATTCCATGCGATTCAATATCAAAGATGTACTCAATAAATTTCATTTAAGCCAGATTGCAAAGCCTATGAAGTCAGATGTGAAATATCGTTTAATCAAACCTGACTGGGCCTGGCATACCATGTTTATTGATGCAGTTGACCCTTTGCCAGTGAACAGCCTAGGAATCAAATACATAATCGTTGCTATCAACCATTTAACAAAATGGGTGGAAGCAAAAGCAATTTGAGATGTTGGGGCTCTAACTACTGCCAAGTTCATTATGGGTATTACAATTTACAAGCATGGATGCCCCCAGAAGATCTTGATGGATAATAGCACAAATTTTACTGCTCAGATGGTACAACGGTTAAATGAGTTGAACTCTATCAAAGGAGTGTTGTCAACACTATACCATCCTGAAACTAATGGTATGGTAAAGTGAGTGATTAGTACTCTAGTCAGCATTTCATGCAAAAACGCAGCCTTAGCGCCTTCACAATGGGCTGCTTCCATTAGTGCTACTGTGTTTGCATACAATATCAGACATCACAGTAGCACAGGCCACTCTCCATTTCAACTTCTGTATGGTAGACAGCCCGATCTACCTCCATTATTATATTCAGCATTCAGCTCAACCAATGCAATCAGCCCAGATAATTATGTTGAGCAACTATTGAAGACCCTAATCAAGTTGTAATCTGAAGCCTATCAAACCGTTATTAGTCAAAAAACTAGTCAGAAGAGCTATGATCATGCTAAATGAGCTACAGTAACTAAGTTTAAGGAAGAAGACTTAGTAGTATATTGTGACACTAATAGCGCAGGCTGTGCGCACAAGCTGGCCTTGATTTGGAATGGTCCATTTATTGTATTGGAGAAATTGTCCAAAGATGTATATACCATTAAGGATCAAGGCGGCTGGGTTATGAATTAAAACACGCTAAGTTCCTTCATCCATATCATAAAGAATAATGATAATACCATCTAGTACTAAAAAAAAGAATAATGATAATAAAAAATAGAGAAAAAGTAAAAAGAAAATATAATGTATATAATAAATATAAAAAATTATTTGAGGTGGGTCAACCTTGGGACAAATATACCACACCAAGATATAATAAATATAATAATAATAATAGAATAATATATTAATAATAAGTCAAAAAAGACAAAAAATAATTATAAAAATAAAATTATATTCAGAGATGTGTGCCTCGTCATCACTGAAACTAGGTAACCCTTCTTTGGGAGGGGGAGGAGAGTGAGATCAAACTGGGGAAGCCTGTAGCAGAATTTGAGAAGTGCAAATTTCATACAAGCTTCAACTATCCAGACTCTTTTGGAGATGCGCTAAACCCAAAAAGGCTTGGCACCAGGCACACTGGCTTTGGTGGCATAAGAAAGGCCATTGAACCAAAGGGAAAGACCATTGGAAGGGACTTCAGAACAGGCAAGAAAGGTTTGATTTAGGAGTAAATGCCACAGAAAGGAAGATACAGTTGGCAAGAAGGCTTTCAAGGCAGGGGTAAACTGGAGGAAGGAACACTTTCAAGCAAAACATATGTGAATGGGCCTTGTCTAAAACTCTGCACATGTTGGGCACAGTATTGGTGGGGATCAAGAAAGGAGGGAAGCAAATGCACGCTCCCAGAAGAGCCATATGTGGGACATACTTTTCAGGAAGCTCTTTTTCCAGGTTTTTTCAAAGGACTTAGTACAACACCAGGATGCGCCAATTTTTGGAAAACTGAGTTTTTATGCCCAACAGTATGTGTAAATTTTATGCACTAAAGTGGGTTTACACCAAAGCCTAGAAACTGAGTTGGCAAAAACATTAACCTTATTGGCCTCAAAAATATTGTATGTGGTAACATCAGGGCCATTAGCAAGTGCAGACAACGAGTAGCCATTTATGAGCTCCAACAACAAATTGAGCTCAAAACCCAACAAAGCCACACTGCCTGCACATAAGGAGGAAACAAGATTCTTGGAAGGGAAGATGGAAAAAAGGGGAAAAAAGAAATCAGGAAGGAGATCCCCATCTAAAGCAAATTGATGTTGGATAAGGGTTTCTTGGGTTAATCAGCTTCAGAAGCCCAAAGAGTTAAAAAGACTGTCAAAGGAGGATCCCACTTGACCCATTAGGAAAGTTTGATGGAAAGTACTTGAAGCCAAGGGGGCCTTCTTGGGCTCATCAATGATTGGTGAAGTCACAACGCGATGCAAAGCCAAACTCTTGGGTACCATGGAAGCATAGCTGATAAATCCATCTTGAGAAATCGTGGGCAACATGCACAAGTTGACCATAGTGCACCGCATGGACTTTCTTAGTCTTGAGAAGACTCATCTGTCCATGGCAGAAAGACTATTGATATATCATTTATATTTTATTTTATTTAACCAAGGCAAGCTGACCAGGGGACAGGCATTACTGAAAGAAAGAAACAACATGAAACCTGAACAGGGTCAATTACATCAAAGAAACTTTTTCCACCTCCAGATTGGGACTCAAATTTTTCTGGTTACGTCATGGGTAAGGTTTTCGTGTTATTAGACCTACTAACCGCCAATAGCTTCCTTTGGCTGGCACCCTGATTAATGTGCAAAGGGTGGGAATTGAACCCACAACCTTCAGGTAGGTAGCCATACACCCTTACTGACTCGCCTTCCACCCCCTATATCATTTATATTTTTTTAGTACTAGATGGTCCCAACCCAAGGGGGGGATTCATCGATGTATCATTTATATTTTGATGAGTACAAAAAGTTAGAAATTGTGAACCAGAGAAAAGGGTAACTGCCACTTATATTCAGTCAAGGTGGGGGAAGTGTTAAGTTGATGACTGGATCTAATCGTTAGATATTTTATAGGGACATAATAATGTTAACATGCTTAATTTATTATAGATCATATTGGATATCAGTGATTATGGATCAGGAATATCCTAAGCTTATATAAAGCTTAAGATCCGCGGTCTAGCAATTTCACTTAACAATATCTGATTATGATGACATGGGCTTGAGGGTTTTGTTGGTTTGGTAGGACTTAAAATAATAGTTGACTGAATGACTTGGGCACGTGGAGTTTTTTGTCTATGTCAAAATTAGTATTTGATGTCAACTGAGTTATTGATCAAATTAATTACTAATTAGTGGTATGAATGCCTTGGTATGTGCTGCCAATTGCTTGAGAAGAGCATTGGTTCATCTATTTGCAGATGCGTTAGAGATGCTGTCTTGAGATTATTTTCAAGTTTGAGACTGACTCTGAGGCATTTGAGATGTCCTGATTTGAATGAATTTTAGACCCTCAAACAAACTTGTTACCTTCTCTGGCCAAGTGCCATTGAAAATGAGGCGTCATGGGTAAGATGTGATGAACATCAAACCCTATGAATTATCCCAAGTTGATACTAATAAACTATCATCAGCTATTATCACAAGTTTATAGCAAATATATAATCTTTTTGTACTTAATACTCTACATTGTATTAAGTTAATAATTTACTTGGAATCATAAGGATCAGGGCAGCGTGCCATCATTAAAGTAATGACAGAAGAATACAGCTTCAAGTGTAATTACAAAGGAGTTATATCATAACTATAGTCATCATCTGGTCTATTGTCTTCATACAATAGACATTAAAAACTCCACCTTACCACAGTAGAAGAACCAGACATCCTAAGTAGACCCAAAATTTAACAACTCACACACCAGCGAGATTAAATAAAGTCTAAAATTCAACAGAGGTGGGAGAGGATTGGTAATATTTCTGTGTTGTTGAAGGCAAAGAGGGATGGCTGCAACATTTTTCATGATACTGCCCTCAGCAAGATGAACAGATAGTTCCACTATTATATTTCTCTTCAAGCATACAAACTGTTTATTTTTATATTTTTATTTTCTATATAGAATAATTGAGTCAGGTTGGCCTTGTAATAAATATACACACACTGAGATTTTTTTAGCCATTACAGGTTTCAACATGTGTTAAACAGAACCTGCACTAGAATGGAAGCAGGAATTACCCTGCCAGGTTATCCGCCCTTTATATTTTTATATAATAAAACAAAAAATTAAAAATGAAACTTTTTAGGGAAGAGTAAATAAAAATAACTCATTTATCCTAACGTTAACAAAGGACTTGGAATTATGTTGTGCTAAAGATGGGAGCAGTTACTAAGCCAAATTGGATACTGGGGAATGATTGCCAAATTTTAATACTGTAATCAACAGTTATATACTAAAAAATTCTAATTCAATAGTATCAGGTTCTATTGTCTGTATTAATTCCAATAGTAACAAAGTCAGCCAAAGTTCTCTTAATATTTTTGGTTTGCTTTTGGGAAAATCTGAATGTTCAAATTTATTTTAACAATTTGGAATTAAGTATCAGGTTAGATTCCCATATTTAACTTTTATTCTTTATTATCTTATAGAAATTTGACTCATTGGATAATTTTACCATTCAGGCTGACTTCTGATTACACCACCTTTGGTAGAGTGGGACTGAGGAGCATGCTAATGATTTTTTTAAATTTCCCAAAATCTAAGCAGTGTTTTCTGTTTATATATATAAACCTGCAGATTTTGAGAATTGGATAGGTTTAGGCTGAGAAAAATATTTAAGTAAGGCACATGAGAAGCAGGGAGGGGTATAAGCTGCCAATCTCTCATCCTGGGTATGCCCTAAATCAGATATCAGGTAAGTGCAGAGCTTTGGAATTTGACCCTTTTTTGACTAAAAGATTATATGACAATGTCCAGCTTGATAGCTGGAGCCAAGTGCCTTACACCTTCTGACCTGCCATCACTACGGACAAATGACCATTTTGCTAACACTGCCCCACTAAACAACTTGTATGTGGTGCATATGAATCTGCAAAATCAGGGAAAAGATTGGGAGGAGTAGAGATAAGGTACTCTACCTCAGCCAATTTGCCTTCAACTGTCCCATCTGGACCCAGCAAACTTTTCCATGATATACCAAGTTTTTCTTTTGACAAACTTTGAAAGGAGCTCCTCTTGGGATAGTGTGACCTGAGCATCCATTATGAGAGTACTGTCTATAGCAATGACATTGGGGAAGCCAGGCAGAAGGATAGAGTTCAACTTGCAAATATCACCCTCATGTTATCAATCTAAAAATTAAGATACTAGGAAGGGCAATAAACTAATCAACATGGACCCCAACATTTTGCTTGCAATCTATTAGTAAGAGGATGAGTGGTGCCGCAAGCAACTTTTACTCAGTCAAGGAGGGGAAATGACATAAATTGATATGATCGAGCAATAGGCTTGAACTATTGCAATATTGTTTGGCTGCTAAACTGATGAATAGATTGTTTTACTATTCTAAAGTACATTGGCTGATCACCACTGTTACTAAATCAAAAAAGTAAATTGAATGGAAATATGAAAATAAAATGGCAAAACCATCATCAAATTGAATACTGAGAAAGTTTGGCTATGTCAAGAATTACATACTCTGACGCATGGCCAAAATTTCAAAGATATTCTGTGGGAACCCAAGTGGAGACAAAAAAGAAGCTATACCAATGAGGCCATGGCAGGAATGAAAGAAGAGAGTAGACTGAAGAAGACTAACTGTAGTGCAAACTGATGGTGTAAAAAGTGTTAAAAATAGTAATCTATGAGACTGGTCAATATTGCAACTTTACTAAAAAATAAAGAGAGATCTATATAAACGTTTATTGCTTTATTTAATATACTATTATATTGAGAGACAGCAGTTGTCATATTGCCTTCCCATTGCATCAGTGGTACTTAGATCCTGTGCAACCTTCCTCTGAGATTTATAGATGTATAAACCATTATCTTCTGAAGTCACAATAAGGTCTGATAGGGAGCACCACTTTTTGTTGTTGTAATGATGATATCTGAAGGGTAATTGTTCTCTAAAGTTTATTTTAATGGATCAAATGGAGAGATGAAGGAGATTACAAATAAAAGATAATAATAAACAGCATATAAATTATATCTTCCAGAGAAGTCTGATGACACTTCAAAGATTTAGTAGAACTTTTTATAAGTGAGTAAAATAATAATCAGCATTTCAGAATAACTTTTTTTGGCAAATGGCAGTATATCTACCTCTTCAGGGAAAATTGGATTTGGTTATCCTTTTTTAGGTTTAGCAAGATCTTTATAATCATCCGCTCTTCATTTGAATCCATAGTTTGGGTTAGATTAGACTTAAGAGGGGATAAATTAGTTGATAAAAAGGGTTTGAATGAAAAAGCTCTGACAGCATCTCAGCCAAATAATCCATGTAAAGAATTTAATAGTTTACTATTCATTTATCATCTAAATTCACTTATGAATATTATTGATTATTGTACCTGATTAAATATTAATTGGCATTGACACTAGGATTTAATCCTGGCAATAAACCAACTGATAAATTGTGGCAATATTTTTAATAATTGTCAGCCATCTATTTAGTGAAATATAATACATATATATATCTAGCTGACTATCAAGCTAATCAAAGTATGCATTTTTGACATATAGTAAATTACCTAGTCACAGCTGCATAGTATGGTCATTTAATTTATAACACATATTTACCCTCTCATATACCACAAAGGCTCAATCCAAAGTTAGGAGAAACTTAAATAATGTTTACACAATAGGAAAAGATTATACACATTTGGAGTAAGTTCTTTAAGGTTTTAGAGAAATATGATTTATATAAGGACAAGTTTCCCATCCCTTGTGTCCCTGCAGTCAACATAAACTCCCAAAAATATTGAATAAAGCTTTTGCATTTTCCCTTTATAATCTTAACTTTTGATTGTATTAAAATGAACTCATTTATGCAACACATTCTCAACATGGAAAAATCTCATGAATAAGGGTTGTAAGTTCTACTATTGCCACCTTCAGCATCAAAGCCTCCAGCACCATCTGCACTTCAAAACCTTCCCAACTTACCCTGTTTTGATAACATCAGGGTAGGAACATTATACCTCCCCCATTCAGTACCACCAAAGCTATTATGCAAATCCTTGACCACTATTGACTTATAGCTATTGGCCTCCTGTACCTCTCAAGATAGCATATATCCTATTTTAGTCATTGCTGTATGGAGCACATAAGTATGTTTGGTGCAGGGTGAGGCATACTCAGTCCACTCTGGATCATGACTAGTAGAGATAAACTCAAACTTAACCTATATAAAATTAGATTTGTTATTAAAATACTTTTTAATGTGAGGTGGGCTGACTAGAGATGATACTGCACCAAGTAATAGGAAAATGGGAAATCAAAATTATTGGAAAAGAAGGATAAATCTTGTTAAACCTCCATGCACAGCATTCTGATAGGCCAAAAACTCCATGGACTGCCTTGCTAACTGCTATCTTGGTTCAGGGCATTAGTGTGCAACATCAACACAGTCATAAATCATCTACCCAATGTTCATCTACTGGGATTGAACTTGGGAGGCAGTGGTTATTGAGTCCATACTCTACCACTCTTTCTCTTTTTTTAACTCCATATCATCAATTAATAAATTGATAATAAGAGGGGATGGAGGAAATTATGTTCGTCCTGGTCAGAACAGGTTTTGAACCCATTACAGCATTTTTACCCCATTTTAGCTTGTGGTTACAGGTGTGCGCAACTACACCTGGTCCATACTCTACCACTAGGGCACCATCACCTGTTAATAAAAATTTTATTGATGTTTTTTAAATATTATATGATAGATATATATTATAAAATATATCAAAAAGATTCCCAAATATTCTCTTTTTTTTAGTACTAGATGGTCCCAACCCAAGGGGGGGCCAAATATTCTCTTTTCATCGATGATTTTTTTATTAGTATATATATATTATAACAAAAGACAGAGAGGAATAGACAGACATTCAGAGTTGCAGTTTATACATCAATATAAACTTTTTTATTGCAAAGCGTAAAAATTTGTATGCAAATTCCATAAACCTAATAATATATTGGTTAAGTGTCAAAATAAAAATTTATTCTATTTGTTAAGTTTTGCAAAACAGTACTGCAAAACTACTCAGCCACATTTGCCATATGCAATTTAATTCCATGTGCTTTTTAATTGGTTAACAAAATCCGAACATAATTTGTCGCTCTCCTTCTGTAACCTTGCAACATGATTATCTTTTTCTTTCTGAATATGTTTAAGAAAATCCTCTTTGTACTTTTCTAAAAAGTGTGTACTACGTTGGTAATTGTTTAACTGACTAATGCTTGCCTCGTCTGCCTCCGTTTGAGCAGTGGTAACGCTATGGCTGCTTTGGATCTGAGTCTAAACTTATCAAATATGTAGTTTCCTACCTACCTTAAAATCAGAAACCATTTTCTGAAGTTCCATCGTAGATGTTTTTAACTTTTTGGCTGACTGTTTAAATTAAAGTGTAATTTGCTACCTGACATCAAAGCTTCTTCTAACTGATCCCTTATGGTGTAGCTCTCAATAAGGTCATAGATACCAGATATATTAATGTATAAATCTCTGCTCGTTTCAACTAGAGACTTGGAATATTCTTCACACTAAATTTGGATTTAAAAAACTAAAAGTTGTACAATCAACCTGTAAAATGGCGTTAGAATCTTTTAAATAATCTTCAGATAGATCATTAGGAATCCCCAGAAGTTTGCTAGGAGTTAAATCTTCAATTAAATCAGGCATATATTCCTCCTCAATTTTAGTCTGAAAAAATATCCGCGGTGATTTGATGGCCATTCGACTTTAGATGACTAAACAACGGATCCACTTAAGCTCATAAGTATTGGTCTAAAATCTAGTAAAAAAGCGAATTAAAAATGCACAATAAAAACATAAAAATCTATATCATTGAAAAGTAACTAGTACATTGTAATACTCCGTAGATTTAAGTCATATAAGCTGTACATTATGAAGAAAACAAGAACTTAAAATCTAGCTTAATCGATTTGCTAGTAGAAACCCAAAAACCTTCATTGCCGCGGACTTTTTAAAACATAGGAAAGTTAAAAAAGGTAGAGTAAAAAGCACGTCTAATAACAGCAACGTGGTTTGAGATTTGAGAAAGAAGAAACCAATTTAAGTCTTTATACAAAGGTAAGGTGAAGTTGATGAGCTTAAATAAAAGATATATACATTACGAAAGTACAACGCAACGAAGCGCAAATCCTATATAATTAAATATTCATAAAGCAAAATACTATTGTCCCCGACGCTAAAAAATTATGGAGAAATTATTTAAAGTAAGTAAGCTGGAATAAATACGTAGATGAATGGCTTCGTAACAAAACTGCTTATGTAAGCTTATACAATAACTATAGTAAACCCTGCCTTAAACGGAACGTGATCGTTCAGTACTTTTTTCGTTTTCATAGAATCCGTCTTATAAGGGATTGTGTTTTAATAAAACAAATTACAGTAAAAAATATAATCGCATAGGGCTATAATCTATTTAATGAAACACATTCGCTGACTGATGTACTGACTGACTGACATCTGAAACCTTCCAGTCTGATAGGTTCAATCTATTTGGGTGAGTTGGTGAGAATTGGCGAATATCATTGAATAATTCACCAAATTGCTCACCTGAAGCTAATCGAGTCTGATAAGTTTAATCTATTTGGGTGAGTGGGTGAGAATTAGCAAATACTATCTAATAATTCACCAAATTGCTCACCTGAAACTCAACAAAAATCAGTATTAGAGTTTAAGTAGATTAAGTAGGTAGGATAATCAGTTCACCAGCCACGATGACAACAGCGGAGCTGTTAGTCCGAGTGGCTTGAGAGTAGTGCTGGCACAGCCTATAGGCTACAATGTGAGCTTATCATTTGATAAACTAAATACCGTAGCAAAGCACGGGTATCTGGATGTTGGGTTTATATATTTTAAAAACCTGCCTAATTTGGTTCACCTATTTAATAAAATACTTTTGGCAAGTTAAGTAGAACTTGATTTAGTAGTTTGGAAGGTATGTCATGTACACGATGATTTTAAATATATAGAGATGTTTTGGGTTGCAGTTTGGTATTATTTGATTGATTCGATAGGTTTATTCTATTCGGCCATGTGGTTGATGGCTTTTGGTCAAATCAATCGGACACAGTTTAGTTTAAGGGGTGATTAGTTATTGGTTGTTTTGATAAGTTCAGTTAGGTTTACCTGAGTGGTTTTTGGTTGATTCGATTGAGCAATTAGATTTGGCTGAGTGGTTTTGTTTATCTATAATATAAAATCTAAATTAATAAATTAAAAATCTTTAGTTTTATAGACACCTTAGCGAAGCACGGGTAAATCGGCTAGTAAACATATAAAAACATTTCAGCATGTCCACCATAGTGGCAAACCTAAGCATATATTGGCATAGGAAGATGGTCAAGGGTACCTAGTCCAGCTCTAGGAGCTTCATATACTATGCTAGGGATGACAGCATTGGGATTGTGTTATCTGCAGAATAGAGAATAAGATTAAATATTAGTAGATTAAGCATTATTGGACATTCTATAGTATACAATGCTTTTGCATAGTCAGCAAGTTATTCTTCAGCCTAAATAAATAGATTGAGATCTAGAATTCTTCATCAGTGTGGTAAATGACCCAAGTCTTGGGGATATATAGTAAGATATCAGTAGAATCTTTGATAGCCCAATTTTTAAAAATTTAAAGTTAGTAATATCAAACTTTAAATCTTCTAAAAAACCAGAAAAAATGGGTAAGGAAATACCCCTGAATAAGAGAACAACAGTATTGTAGAGGGTATGTCATAGAAGAGTAATAGTAGGTGCATAATGAGCTTTATTTCTAGGATGATAGTAAAGCCATATGATAATTTTAAAATTTAAGGCAATATCTTTAAGGTAGAATAATTCCAAACATGGCCATTAGGATCTGTTTTAATTATTCCAATCTTATAAGGACAGAAAGCTTTAAAAGTAAATGAGGTGGGTTGACCTTGGGACAAATATACCACACTGAGTTTTTTTAGCCTATGCTTGTTTCAAACCTGTGTCAACCTTAAACCAACCCAGAGTGGAGCAGGAACTACCCCACTATTCTACCACTGCTCTGGACAGAAAACTTTCATATTCAAGGTATGCCAACCAGGGGACAGACATTACTGAAGCTTCAAAAGCAAACAAAAAAAGGAACCAAAATAAACAAAATGACAAAAAAAATCGTCTAATCAGATAGGAAGCGAAGGAATGCTAGCCCACCATGGCATAGAGGGAGGAAGGGTCAGGTGGCGCCTCTGTAGGAAAAATGGGGTTGGCTGTAGCATTATAATTGAGTATGTGGATATAAGCCAAGAGCAAGGGCGTTGGGGCATCAGCATGGTATGGTATGGGTCTTGGGCAATAATGAAAGGATTGATATCCTCAATATCATCCTGGAAGATAGCCTCTACATATTCTGCAATATGATGTTCATCTTGAAGGCGGTCATCAGGGAGTAGAATGAAACTAGCAACATTTTGCTTGGTATCACAGTATTTTTGGCAAATTTAGCTAGGTCAGCAACATATGCAGCAGAGTTGATGATGCCATCAGCCAATTTGTCATTTTCATCCTGTGCTTCTACAGGAAAATTAGGTGGGAAGTTAGGTAAGTAGAGGACTTGTTTTTAAGTTCATAAACTGACTCCACCACTGCTTTGTGAGGCGGTGACAATGGGGCGAGATCACTGCTGCTAAGGCAAGCTAGTGGTCACTTTGGAAGGGTATGGCGTTGGGTTTAGGGGCATAACGTCTGGGTAGGAGTGATTTGTCAAAGTCTGAGTTAAAAAATTCATCCAAGTCATAAACATCGGGTGCTTCTTCACCTGTTTCATCAATCACCTTCAGGACAAGCTTACATTATTCTTCACCTCATCCAATAGGGCCCAAATATTTTGGTTCATTTTGAACAGGGAAGGCAGAATCAGGGTGGGTGAAAGTAGATGAATGGTGGACAGAAAACTTTTTTTAGTACTAGATGGTCCCGTGGACAGAAAACTTTAAAATAGTTTTAATTCCTATGCTAACCAGCAATTTAGGTCTGGGAAATTGCCAAGTATTAGTGTTATTAAATAACCTGTAAGAGTGAGATAGGTTTTAAAATTTCTTATCATAAGTATAAATATAGAAGTTTATGTTTAGTTTCAACTGACATTAAAAAGTATTTAACCCTAAAATTTGATTGATCAGAACTTTAAGTAGTTTTTTTAAAGAAAATGAGATGAGTTTTTACCCTAATCAAAAATACTGCCTTCAAGGCTAGAGATAGGGCTTAGAGAAAGGTGTAAGGAGAGTAACTGTAACTCTCCCGTTCCCAGTGAGGTGGTGTGAGGTGCACAGCCACACTTTCAGGAAACTAATCATTAGTAAGAAGGTGAACATGGCACCGCGGAGGATGCCAGAGTAACAGGGACCTAGGGCAAGGGTGTACAGTGCAGTATATATTAAAAAGATAGAATATAAACAATCAAACTTGATTGGACCCCAATGGGGAGTCTACAACCAAGTGAAGATTGGTGCAGTAGTTCTTAGGTGCTTTAGTCTGAAGGGGACCAGGGAAGCCCAGCGGTGCGCCAAATTTGGGAAATAATTTAGTGAAAATGTGAAGACCAAAACTGTTAGAGACCTCCTTGAGGAGGTCTACGCTTAGATTTGCCAAGGAACCATAATCAAAAAATGTAAACTAACGGGGGACTTTAATAAAGAAAGTCAGCCAACAAGGGTGGTTGGCCTTGAGGAAACATACTTAAACAATCGGAGGGAACATCAATTGGTGGAAGTGGAGATAAACCCAGGTGCACCAATAAGCGCACACTTCCATTGGCCAGGGTACACTATCTTGAATTTGACCAAACTCAAGTTATTGATTGTAGATACAGACAATCTGATTTCAAAATTTTTAAAAGATCAAATGGGTTTTATAACCCTGTTTTCTGGGAAACCAAACCAAACCTTCACCATTTATAATATAGCTAGTTCATTTTAACGCCTTTACCTTAACACAGGGCTGAGTGTCACGCACATCTCATAGGCTGACCAGGGTATATCTAGCCTGACCCAGCGTTGGTCTAGGGTATGTTTGAGGTCAGGAAGGCCTGCTAGATTCAAATTTTAGCCCTCCTGACGACTAGCTTTATCTTTGTAGTTGGTCCCCTCAATTATGTCATCAGGCCATGACATTACCCTCTTGCTCTTTTGAGGCTTCTTCCCCCTCCAGAAACTTTCACCATGGAAAAGTTCTTGTGGGCTGGGCCAAATTCATAGTGCCGATGATTTGCTGAGACTTGGGTCCTGCAGTCTTAAATAACCGCTGGTGGAAAACTAATCAGATCCTGGGCATGGGCAGAATTGTGCACTGGTACCTAATTGTTTTCTGCTATGTTAAATCCCTTCCAGGATACAAGGTACTTAAGCCTTCTTCTGACTCTGAAGGAGGATACAATATCCTCCACTTACCACTCTGGCACCCCATCCACGAGATAAGCCTCTGGGGTCTCTGGTGGGGGCCCTCAAACAACGTCAACTTGCTTTCATGAAAGGCTGAAAAGTTATTAATTTTGGGAGGAGATCAAATTGGTATGAGGCGTGGCCCACCTTTCTGAAAGCGCGGTAAGGCCCAATACTCTTTTAACCCAGCTTTTTACATGGCTGCTTGATAGGGATGTTTTGAGCATCAAGCATCATGAGATCCCCTTCCTTGTATGCAGGATCCACCCATCTCTTCTTATCAAAGTTCTCTTATAAACTTGCATTTCCACCTCCAAATTAGTGGAAACCCCCTGGTGTACTTTCTTGATAGTCTTAAAAAAAAGTCCACCGACTCTTCAACTTTATATCCACAACTGGGATCCATGTTGAAGGCAGGATTAAGCCCATGTTTGGAAAGAATGGGAAGCACCAGATAGAAACAAGTTGAGTGTTGTTGTAGCTAAACTGGGCCATGAGTGTAATGGGCAGGTTTGCGCCAATATGCCACAAATGAATTGGGAAGTAGGAGCTACGTTGCTGACCATGCTAAGGACAGGCCCACCAAAGCCCATCCCCAAACCCTTCCGCCATGCCTCTTCATTGCCACATATTCTCACACCACTGTCCCCACGACGCTGCACATCAACATCAGGGTCTGGGACTATAAAAGGGCCAAGAACGATGCTGACACCATGCCAAGCTCACTGGTTGAGCTCATGATTCCAATGTGATACTTTATAATTTTTTAATAAAAAAATATTCCTTTACTAGCAAGTGATCTTTTTATTTTGATATTCTTTTTTCATATAAGATGCAACTGGCCCTTCAGTGCCATGACATACTCCAATAAATAACGCTCTGAAAGCATTAAGAAGCTCCCTCCTACGCTAGGCTCTCTAGAACACCATCCAACACATTACTTGCAAAGACTCCACATCCCACTGGATCATCATCCACACCATGTATAAGCCTGACATCATTTCACAGATGCATTTCGGTTTCAGGATATCAAATCTCACCAGCTCTGACTTCCTCAAGTTTGAGGCCCTTTGGATTAAAGCAACGTTTGGATCAAACGCCACCCAATCTAAAGCAATGTATGGAACAGATGCCTCCTGATTCGTTACAATGGGAAGGTGAGATCCCAATCTGAATGATCTGTGATGGTGTAAATCAGCAGGAATTGTTCCAAACGCTAATTTACTCGTTCAGTCTGCCCATCTGATTGGAGATGATAGACAGTTAAATGGCAGTGGTGGTTCTGAAGAGTCTTACACAACTCTTTCCAAAAGACAGAGGTAAACTGGGGTCCACAATTGCTAATTATATTTTTGGGGGACCCCATGAGGAACAAACACATGAATGATGAAGAGCCTAGTCATCTCAGCTCGGTTACTATGGTTCTGCAGGGAATAAAGTGACCAAACTTCATAATTGGTTTAAACTACCATGATGGCATCGTAGCCATCAGATATAGGCAATTCCACATTAAAATCTATCAATAAAATAGTCCAAGGCCCTTCAGCCTTTTTAACTGGTACCAACAACCCCGCTAGTGGCTGGTAATTTGGATTCATTTGGTTGCAGACCAAGCATTTTTTACAATACCTAGCCACCTGCGCGCCTAACTCCTTCCAATTGTAAGTGCAGCAAATTAGCTCCAGAGTCTTTGTCTTTCCAGGATGACCAACGGTGATTCTATCATGATGGTCCCAGATTATTTCCAGGTGAAGTTTTCCAGCGGGAACCCATAGGCGCTGCTGAAACCACACCATAACATCCTTCACATGTTATCACCAGTAATGTTCTTCTGATTCAATGCGCTCTTGGCAAGGACCATAGTATATTTGGCTGACAGAGGCTGTAAAAGGACTACCTTCCTGAACATACCATATTCCTCCGCATTTTCCAGAAGAGCAAGCGCTGGCCCATGGGCTGAGGAAAAGGGAAGTTGAGACACACTTTACCCAGCGGAATTACCAAATGGGTATTATGCACCTCTACCTACTTGAAATCATGAGCTAAAGCAGGGTTGCAGCTCAAAGCGTCCGCCAAACCATTCTACTTGTCCTTAGTAAACTCATAGGAAACAAAAATTGGGCCAGGGTCTCAATCCAGTGTGTTTTCCATGGGGTCCAGACATGAGGTGCGCAGTAGTACAATAAGGGATGGTGATCTATATGCATGCAGAATGGTTGGGATGAGCCATGCAAGTGATGACGCCAAAAGGTAAGCGCCTTAACCACTGCCAATAACTCTTTGTCATAAAAAGAGTAGTTTAACTCAGGCAGGGACATCTTCTGAGAAAAATATCCAATAAGATGCTCTATTCCATCTTCACCTACTTGTAATAAGGCAGCCGCTATGGCAAAGTTAGAGGCTTCAGTAGCCACAATGAACTTTTTTGGATTTACAAGAAAAGGATGGATGTGGACAGTAGTGTTTACTTTCAGCTTGGAAGTAATCCTGCAAAGCGGGGGACCAGTGGAGAACTTTCTCTCCACTTGCCTTGTACTTGGGCGCCGCCACCTCAAAAAGTTTGGATGTTAATTTTTTAAGGAATGTGCACATTCCCAAAAGACTTTTTAGTTCCTTGGCCAAAGTTGGGGTGGGCCACTCACTAATTGCCTTCTACTCGTCTGGAGTTATCATATGGCCTTAGTTAAACATGAAGTTTTCCAGGTAGGTGACTTGAGACTTGAACAATTAACACTTAATGATTTTTAGCGTAAGGCTGGCTGACTTTATCCTCTCCACCACTTGCCAAAGGTGTACTGCATGGGACTCATGATCAGGGGAAAACATTAGAATATCATCCATGTAGATTACTGCACATACCCTCAGCAGTTCCCCCAAAGCTGCACCAATATGGCGTTGAAAGATAGAAAGGCATTTTTAAGCCCAAAGGACATAACCCAAAATTGAAAAATTCTTTTCTGGTACAAAAAGCGGTTATCCATTCCTAGTCCTTCTTGATCTGGATCTGATTGAATGCGTTTAAACAATCCAGTTTGGAGAAGACTTTCGCCTTCTCCACATAGCATGAAAACTGTGAGTTCAGTGGGATGGAATGCAACTCTGGTACTGTGACATTGTTGAGATTCCCATAATCTATGCATGGGCATAAGGTACCATCGGCCTTCTCCACAAAGATAAATGGGGAGCATACTGGGGAGGTATGCTATAATATTGTGCCTTTAGCTGATTTCTCCTTGACTCACACATCTAAGGCCGCTTTTCCCATAAAGTCAAAGGGTAAATGGGAGAAGATAAATGCACCAGATCAACTGTGAGCTTGAACTTGCAATCAGATTCTGAATGAGCTGGTAGTACATTGGCTGAAGTTGCATCAAACGAAGATTTCAACCCCTCAAAATAGGAAGGTAAGGGTAACTCTAGAGAGGGCTTTAGCAACGGAGAAAGACTGAGAGTGTAGATATTGGGCCAGTGGGCAGATCACCCTGAGGATTAGCCTCAAACAAGGAGACAACTAATATATGATCATTATTAAAAGTTAAGAACAAAGTATTGTCTTTCAAGTTGGTTCTGACATAAAACTTTTGCCACCACTTTACTCCCAAAATAATGAGGTCAAAAGATCTTTGATATCTTGGAATTGGTCAGCCAAATGGTATTTGCCAACTTGATAATCCACTAGCTCCATTACTTTCAGCGTGGGAATACCTTGGGAAGCCCCTTCCCTAACCATACACCTGGTGTAAGTCCGGGGGAGCGTCCTCTCTGCTTAGACTGGGCGGTGTTCCCATTCCCCTCAAAAAAAGGTCCAAAGAGGGCATCTGTTCCTCTCATCAAACATGGTGATCTAGCCCATGTGGTAGACAAGCGATGGGTAACAGCCCTTTCTCTGAATATTCCTTCCCCTGTCCCCACAATTCCCTCTGCTGAATTAGTATGTCAAATTGAGGTAATTACGCCAAAATAATTTTGAGCTGCCACCCTCATGGGACGAAAGGTTATTATGAAGTTTACAGCCCCAAGCCCACAAAATCAAGGTCCAAAAGCTGCAAACCCTTGGTAATGAATCCCAACGGGCTTGCACTAAGTGAATGTGGAATCAAGTGTTAAATTTTTAGCAAAACTTGCCGATGGAGCCAGGTTGTTGAAAAATGTTGTTAGTTTGAAACTTTCTTCAAAGCATTTGGGGACAAAGCCCAACAGGCGTGTACCTCTTAATCAGAATGCATCTGGTGACAGATCCTCGGTCAAAATTGCTAATGTCATTAGCCATTGGGCAATGTTGTTGCTGATTTGGAATCCCCCTCAAAAACGTTGGGGACAAAGCCCAATGGGCATGTACTTCCTTCATTGAATGTTGCCAATATCTTGAATACCACCCCTCAAAAATCATAATCTTCATTTAAGGAATCTCACTTGGCTGAATGGATGCCAAAGCAATTGGGTACGGGCGTGTTGGGTATCCCAAACCCATTTAGGACCACCCCTATGTGGTGTGGCCTTGGGGAATTCCTGTTGCTCATTGGTCAAGACACCATTGCACTAACCATCAGAAACGCAGTGTAACAAAAAGTCAGGCGTCCAAGGTCAAACTGACAGTGACTCGGCCTGCTGCCAACTCCTTCAAAGTTAGTTTAGATTGAATTTGTTTCCCCCTACCTCTAAAATTTTCCAGGTTAGGTCAAATCTTGAGGGCCTCAATCCTGTGCTTTTATAAGAATCCCTTGAATTGACCATCTATTTAAACAGTCGTAACACACTGAGGAAATTAAAAAGTAAATTTTCTTAAATTTACATATCATTAAAAATCTCCCTAAAATTCTCAATTTTATTTTATTTCAAATTCTTTCTTGCTAATCCCCTATGGTGCTAACCCCGTAGCCCTTCAGGCCCTACATTGGCTGGGCAATAACAGTCATGATAGTAACTATAGCTCCAACTGTAACCAACTGGGCTTAATATGTAAAAAACTTCTGGGAATTTAACCCAATTGTCAAGGCCATTCGCCAGAAGGATGTCAAGGTCATGTGGACTTATCTGTCTTCACTCCAAGCAAGGATATGTCCTGTCACCTCTGTTTTTGTTCCAAAAACTCCCATGCAGCATCCCAAACAGAAAATCCAATTGTTCAACTCCCTGCAGCAAGGCCCACTGGGTCTGGAGTTGCAACATTCTGGTTTCTTGGCAGGTTCCTTCTTATGTTCTAGTTCACCAATATTCGATCATCACCCATCTCCACATACAAGCCAACGTCATTTGAGCGGCAATGCCTATGGCATTCTGGCTTGCTTTTTTGGTGCTTTTGCATCCCAACAGGCAGGACACTCTAAACTTTCTATGCTGTCTCCTTGACACCTGGTAAGTAATTTAGCTCAAGAAAGTTGGCTAGGTCTTGATCAATAAAATTCTCCAAAGCTCTTGTATCCACCAAATCAGTTGTGCCAATTTTACCTAAAGGGGATGAAAGGTAGCAGTCAACAAAAAATATACAGTATAGACTTTATTTGTATCAGACAATGCCAACACTTCACTATAAAATTCTTCTTTAGGTATAAGCATGCCTCCAGGATATGTTTCCACGTCATAAAATGGAGAGGGATAGATGACCACTCTTACTACTGAAGTCACATATCCCACCATATCTTCAGAAGTTGCATAAACATTTTTATATTGAATAAGTAACTCCTTTTATACCTCCTGTGTTCTGCAGATCATGGTAGGGGTCAAGCGTGGGTTCTCTGAGGTGAACTGGTATACTGAACTGGCTCCAAACCAGAGCCACAAGAGAGGATATTTGGCTAGTTTCCATATAATGAGTTGGTGTTATAAAACGCGTTTTGGAACGTGAATGACCCTTTACACCTTTTGGCGGTGGGTTGTATATCATTATCCAAGGCCATCATCACCAGGACATTTGCTGATCATTCCACCTGCACTGTCCAAACATGGTTCCAAGAAAAAATCATTTTAATTTATATTGTTATTGTTAATTTTGGTGGAAAGTTGTAGAATAATAACTCCCAGATTGCAAAGCATCTGTATCCACAAGGTATGAGCAAGAATAGTGGGCACTTCCCAGTTGGAGGAAGTGAGAGTAACTCCAAGACTCGCCAACCATTGTCTAAATGTGAAAATGGTGGTAAGCCCCATTGAAGCTGTGACAAATAGCAGGCGCACCCAATTTGCACTCAGTAAAACCCCACACAGATAATATTTGTGCACACAAAGTAAATTGGGTGGTCAACTAATGTCAGGAGAGTGTCTGTAAATCTTACGTTCCCAGCAAGGTGGTGAGAGGTGCACAGCCACAACGCCATGGAACTAGTCACTAGTAAGAAGGTGAATAGGGTACCGTAGATGATACCAGAGCAACAGGGACCTAGGGCAAGGGTCTACATTGCGGTATATAGCAAAAGATCAAATATAAATAACCAAACCTGATTGGACCTCAACGAGGAGTCTACAACCAAATGAAGATTGGTGCAGGGGTGCTTGGGTGCTTTGGTGTGGAGGAAACCAGAGTGGCTCAGCGGTGCACCAGATTTGGGAAATAATTTAGAGAAAATGTGAAGACCAAAACTGTTATAGACCTTTTTGAGGAGGTCCACACAAATTTGCCCAAGGAATCATAATCAAAAAATGTAAACTAATGGGGGATTTTAACAATCCCAAATCACTCCTTACTTGCAAAATGTATGCAAAATCCGTCACAGAATATTAAAAAGGCTGCACCACCCATCATTCCCCTCTGATTTTCCTCCTACTGCAAAAGAGGAAATCCAACAGCTATATGAAACTTCCACCACCTATGTCAAGTATTTGCAGAATTGGCAGAATTTTCCACATTCACATGTACCACAAGAGCCAATACTGAACAAATGGAACAACTTTTTGACGCCCACATCCATGCTGAACACCACATTGCTGAACTCATAGAGGCTTTATCTAGGCCCAGATTGTCTATCAAAACAACTATTTACTTCATCTTGACCCTCATCCCGCAGATGTCTCAATCCCCCTGCTCTCAGAATTGATCCGCCTCTACAATGCTGAGCCTGATGATGACCCGCCCAATCCCCCTCCCCCTCCACCATGATGGGATAAGCGGCTCATCGCTGTGCCACCTGGTAGGTTAAATCCTATTTCTTTTTGTGCTTTTCTTCCCAAAAAGGGTGGTCACTTCACGTTTTACCTTTTAGTCAGTTTAGTTTTGGAGTATTAGTTTTAGTATTGTCCATCCCCTGGTCAGCTTGCCTTGGTCAAATAAAAATAAACTCATGGGGGATTTAATAAAAGGAAGTCAGCCAACAAGGGAGGTTTGTCTTGAGGAAACATACTTAAACAATCAGGGGATCATCAAATGGTGGAAGTGGTGCTAAGCACAGGTGCACCAATAAGTGCATGCTTCCATTGGCCAGGGTATAATATCTTTATATTGACAAAACTTAAGTTATTGATTGTAGATAAAGATGACCCAATTTAGAAATTTCAAAAATCAAACGGGTTTGAAATACATTTGCTGGGCAACCAAACCAAACCTTCGCCATTTAAATATGGCTAGTTTATTTTAACGCACTTGCCTTAACACAGGGCTGAGCGTCATGCACATCCCCTAGGTCAACCTGAGCATATCTAGCCTGAACCCATCGCTGGTCTAGGATATGTTTGAGTTCAAGAAGGCCTGCTAGATCAACTTTTAGCCCTCCTGACAATTAGCTTTATCTTTGCAGTTGGTCCCCTCAATTATGTCATCAGGCCATGAAAAAAGGCCTGGGAACTTTCTACATAAGTAAACATAAGACTTTTTTCTTCAGCGGTCCATCTTATAACAAGTTAGACAGATAGTGCAGTCATTTTGACTTATGTTTAAAAAATACAATAAGGGCAGAGGGCATATCAGCGCTAGTAGTGGTGGCAAGGTTGTTTTTTTGGCATTATAGAAAGGTTGTTGCATAATAAAAAAAACAGAAAAACAAGTGGCTCCCTTTGGGCCCACAAGGTAAGGATGTGTTTAAAATAGTAGGTGTCTACCTTATCTATTTTCTCCTAGTAGAGCACCACAGGTGAAAAGGATTAGAAGCTCAGTAAAGTTGCCAATGAAAGTGTCTTTAGCTGGCAGATATATTGGAGATTAAGAATGAGATGCCTTTATATACACGTTGCACCACAACTATAGTGAAGTAATAGCTTTATTATTATAGATGAGAGTAAAGTAGTCTCAATTAGTTAGAGGATTAAGAGCCATCATCTCTAGAGCTGTTAGTTTAACTGAATATGGGAGAATCTTTATTTGGGAAGACTATCTTGTGATAATCTATAAAAGTTAGTGAATATTGTTAATGAAATAAATAGGCTTTAAGTGACAAACTAGGTTTTTTAAAATAAAAATTTTTCATGAAAAGTACAAACTAATTGAGCAGGTTGGTGAACTCAAAAAGGCCATACAAGTATGGTTTGTGAAAACTAGAACACTGTATCAGGAGTGTTCTTCACCACATGTTGTTGGAACACAAGTCTTTCTATTCTTTCTGGTGCTGAATATAACTGAAGTTCAACAATCTTTCCGCAGGAGAAGTTTCACTTTTAGCTGCTGGAATAACCGTTTTTGGGAGATATTTTATAATTAAAGTTAAAATAAGAAACCTTTTAGTGATATTAAAATTTGGGTTTTTATAAAAGTTTTATTAGTGGTGAAAAATCTGGTAAAGAGCAACCTCTATTACAATCTCACTGCTTAGTATTTTAATCAACTCAGGGCATGGACCAAAATAGGCATTTATTTATTATTAGCTTCAAGCTTATTTAGGAAATATGGGAGTTTGACCTATTGGAGCTCTTCTAAAACTTGTCTCGCTTTAATGAGGCAGCTGATGGAGGGTCAAGAGTAGTTAGGACAATTCCATGAGGTAAAGATTTGATATATTTGAGCCAATCACTGTGAGGGAAAATAGTTGCACCTTGTGGGACCCCCTCCAAGCCTATAAAAGGGGGTAGTCTCCACTTAGGTGTTTGAAGTAAACTAGAAAGTGGCTGGGGAGGGACCTCCAATGGACCTCCCTGATTTTGCCACATAGTTGGTGCAATTCAACTACTCAAACTCATTCAATTTGTCTGAGAAGAATTTAAAAATGTACTAACCCAATTTTAGGGTCCACTAAGATTTGGCCAGTGTCATTTGGCCGATATTATCATTATTATCATTCAAAACACTCTTCTCACAATAATGAACTTGGATTTGTCTGGCACATATATAACAATTGGCAATTTAATATGGATATTCCTATGTTTGGGACTTTGGAAACCTTCTATAACAATGATTTCTATTCTATTTCACTAACAAACCTTGATTATTGGGGCAATATATTTTTGGGATAACTTTAGATAAAATTAAAGATTTTTGCAGACTTTATAAGAGTTTAAACTCCTTATCTAATAGCTAGCAGTTGCTGAGATGCCAGCATTTGTTAGGCTTCTACGCCAAAGTTATTATTTATTTGCATAGCTCTTGATGGGCTATCACTTGTCAATTGAGAACCTGTCCCTTTTTCCTAATTTTGCTATTCTCATCTATTTCCCATCAAAAATAAAGACCAATTACATTTTCACTTGGTTTCTTTATTTAATTAAGGTTATACTATCATGTTTAGTTTGTCTATGGGAAATTCAGTCCCAGCATGCCCAGTTGAAAAACTTTTCAACACAGTTACTTTGTCCACTACAAATCTATGCCATTTCCCCCACTAAACCCTAGGTTATAGGCCAGTTTGATCTTTCACTGGCTTACACCTCAACCTGGTGGTTGGACAACAACTGAGATGGTGGTAAGAGTGTATTGCAAGTAAGAAAGTTCCTTGGGTCCACATATGTGATAGAGGCTGTATTAATTTTGATGCTACACCAAATCTCAGCGTAAGCTTTATAACCTGGTGGGATGCAACCCACAGCTTAAGCGGAATTTATATATTCAAAATCAATGCATGTAAAAATATGGGCAAAATCTAGACTTAGATGAATTAAACTTACCATTTTTTATATTGTTCCTGCCATAATTTTAAAATTTTGATGTTACCTAATACACCAGAAAATTCAAGGCAGATTTCTTCTAGTTTAGGTATGCAATATGTCAAATGGTGAATGAGGGCTTTAGACCTTTTTATTACAACTTGAGTGGTTGCTTTTGTATTGGATGACTTTAATAAAAACAAAAACAGGATAATATGCAGCAGTTGCTCTTTTAATAAAGTAGCTCATAAAATTATCCTATTATTAGAAGTCATATATTTAAAAAATTTTCATTACTTGAGCAGGCATTTTAATTTTATTTGTAATCAAAACAATTGTTATATAAGATACTTTGGTTCTGCTACCATAGATAAAATGTGAATCACCAAGGTAACATTTTAGTGACATATTAAGGACAGCATAGAAACAATATCTGTGCACTCCAAATTTGTATATCCAACTAAAATATTCAGAGATTTCTATATATAAACTCTATAAGAACTTTTGTCAAGTTATAGTTTATCTATTATAAAAGCTAATTTAATTCTTTTCAGATATTAAATTAAATTATTCTTGTAAGAATTTTAGTTTTTTATATATAAATCTAGTGTTAAACAGTTATCAGATATTATTGCTAAATAGTGCTATAAAATATATACCTAAAAAGATTTTATTAGTTCAAGAAATTTAGGCTTTTCAAAGGCATTTTTACCTCTGTTTAAATAAAAAGGTTCTGAGAATGTTTAAAAGGGGTGTGTCTATACTATAAATCCCATACTGAATATAGTACAATGATATAATATGGGTATAGATTTATCAAAAAAAATCTTTATAAAAGTATAACTATATTCAAATTTGTATTATCATTTGAAAAATTATAGTGGAAAAACTAAATTCTTTAATTGTATCAGATGTCAAGATTCCAGAATAATTCAAAGAATCAATTACCTCTTATGGAAGGATTTAAACTCAAACTGTAACAATTAAGTACATCTCAATTATTAAGGACTGACTCAAATTCAGATTTTTCAAACCTGAGTTATTGCTTTTAAGTATCTTTAGTTTGGTCGTTTTGAGCACTGGGTTGTGCCTCACCCAAATTGTAGATTAGGCTTGTGCAAGCCCAATCAATGACTTGGGTGATGCCCTCAAAAAGGCTGCCTTTATAAGGCGCGCCTGCCCATTCTAAAGCTCACTCCAGAATCTTAAGTCATTTCCCCTAGCATTCCTTACCTGGGGAGCATTGGTGGTGGCTCCCCAGACGAGCTATTGATGGCAGGGCCTTTTTATATTAGAAAAAAAATAAAGATCACTTTGGGGTTAGAATAACTTGCATACCTGTTGGTCTTTTTTACTGTTGAGGAGCTTTTTGAGTGGGTTGGTTTGGGACCAACTCCCCCAGAGGACTTTGAATAACCAACCAGGATTAGGGGAGTGTTGAGTTTGTTGGGTGCCAAGGGTACCTCTCCCAACATGGTTGGCTGGTTTGGTTGCTTTTCAGTGCACCAAAAGAATATTTAAATATATGGTTTTCAGAACTGGGGGTTTTATGGTCTGTGACACAAACTAAAGAAACAATTAATTCTGATAACAGGGTTTAACTCCCAATCCAAATATTTGTTTACCACAGCTGTTGTAGTTCAATGCAGCTCCAAAAGATTGATTACTTCTAATTTGAAAAGATTATAAGATGCCTGCCAAAATTGAGAAAAAAATAGTAAACCAAAGAACTTGTTTTGGAAGTTCCTGGCATTTTTCTACAAAGAATTGGTACTTCATCCACTATAGTTATCATTCCCTATCAATTAAGTGACTATTATAGTTTATACGCAATAGTTTGGATTTGCTAATATCTAGCTAAAATCAAGGATAAAGGCAATTAAGGACAATTTTCATTTTTTATATTCATTAAAGAATCCTTATATTAGAGGTCTTTGGGTACTGAACTATTACTTGGATGGTTGGATTTGCCCCCCTGTCCCAACAAATTTCTGGTTCTACATGCCATTTTGTCCTCAGGTCCATAATGAACATCAACAATTGCTCAGAATATTAGTAATTATGCCTCATAATATTCTTCATATCAGGGAATACTAGCCTCAGTGAGTGGGCAATTAACATGGAAGTAGAAGAACTTTCTGCTGTGTTATTAACCTACGCTTACTAGCTTCTATGGTAGTAAACACCATTGCCCCATCCACTGTAAGTTATTAACTACAGATCTTGGACTTCTTGAATTCTATCCATCTCCTTATAACTGGGGCCTTTGTCCTGGAGGGACAAGTAAATTAAAGAAGAGCTCAAGATGTGCTGACTCCATTGATAAATATATGCTCTACTGCGACCCTCAATGGTGATCAAATTGGAGTAGGCCATACTGAGTGCTACTTTCTTCAGTTTGTCCACACAAACCTAAACTATTAATTGAAGGTTGCTAGGTTTCATCACCAAGGACTACTCCAGCACTTTATGTTATCAGAAATTTACATAATCAACTCATTGAATTTTATAACTTTGCTACCACTTTCAGTAGAGAGAGCCAGAGTGCTATACTTGAAAATTTGTAAATTCTTAAAATATACAGATCATTTAATTTCCTTGATGAATGTGTGATCATGTATATCTGCGCTGAACTATCACCCATTTTAATGATTTGAAGGTTGTTTTCCAAAGACAGATCAGATCTAACAACCTTTTAATACAACCCTATTTAACACCTCAATAGAATACTTGAGAATTAATCAATATCATTGAAATCTTGATTCATCAAACCTGGGAAACTTTGGATACTACTCAATATGATGGTCCTCCAGGAATTCCTGGTTATCCTGGTCTCCAGGAGCTAAGAAATACCCAAGCATCCTGGAACTCCTGGGATTCCTGGACCCTTGGAAGTGCTGGTATTCCAGGCATACCTGGCCCCCCTGTGTCATAAATGGGATAGTGAAATTGATAATAGCCTGCTAATTGGGGTGTTTGAACACCCAGAAAGCAACCTAGAATGTCGGGGGCATAGTCATCTAAGTGACCTGGTAATGGGCGGGGAAAGAAAAAACTATGAGGTGATGACTGATGACCACCGTCATCACCATCCTATTATTAAACAAACTATGGCTATTGCGGTGGCAGCAGATTGTAAGGAGAGTGTCTATAATTCTTTTGTTCCCATTGGGGTGGTGAACGGTTCACATAACTAACGCCAGGGATCTAGACATCAGTAATAAAGTTAGTAGAGCCCCGCAGAGGGTGCTTGAACTGAAGTAACTTAGGGCGAGGGTGGTTAATGAAATATAAAAGAACAAAAACTGGACTAACAACAAGGCTGGAGTGAACTCCAAAGTGGAGTCCATACCCAAGCGGTGCTCTAGGCTGGAGCGCAAAGGCGGCCTAGGCTGGAGGGAACCAGGGTGGCCCAGCAATGCACCAGAGGAGAGAGATATGGTTGTGCAAATCAAATGGCTAACATTTCATAAGACCTCCTTGAAGAGGTCCACACACAGGTTCATCCAAGTTAACATAAGGAGAACGTATACTAACAAAGGGTTTTTATTATGGAGGAAGTTGAATAACAAGAGAGATTGGTCTCAATAAAACAAATCTAAGGAAATTAGGGGGAATAATCAATGGAAGTGATGCTAAGCCCAGGTGCACCAATGAGTGCATGCTTCCATCAGGCAGTATATTATAACTGTTAGTCAACTGAACTCAGGTTATCAATTGTAGGTAATGCTGACCTGAGCTGGAAATTTCGAAAACTGAATGATTTCAAGATCCCATTCACTGAGAAACAGAAGCAAACTGCCATTTTTTATTATGTAGCTGGTTTGTTTTAATGCACCTGATTTAACGCAGGACCAAACTTCTCTCACATCCTCAGGACAACCTGGGCATATCTCGCTTTAAACTAGCTTTGGTCCAAGGTATATTTGAGTCAGGGAGGCAGTCAACTTTACCTTTTAGGCCTCCTGACGTGCAGCTTTATCCTTGCTATTGGTCCCCATAATCAAGTCATTCTCAAGCCATGACACAGATCTCACCGCAGTTAGTTCCTTGAGACCCACAGAAGCCTTGAATTCATTGAGGTGCCACATGTTTTTGAGCATGCGGCGAGGTCATGGAACCTTGCCTAGCGTGCAAAAATTATCTCCAATAGCAAGGGCACATCTTGACGGCAGAGGGCGTCCTAAAATGGGTCATCCCTCAAAAGGCCAATAGCTTGATAACACCATTTGAGGATGGAAGGCAGCAACGTTGTGATAATGGCCACTAAGGATCAGTTGTTGCGCAATCCTGGGAGCATGGTACTTGGTAGTGAGCAGTGCAAGAAGTGGTAAAACATATAATTGTAAATTTGTTTAAAAGGAAATATGTTTATTAAAAAAATATTGAAGTTGACTGACAACTGTAAAAGTGAGGGATAGTTGTCTTAAGTACTAGAGGGCTTAGCAATAAATGAGGTTGCATGAACTGAAGGTATTGCAATTCCAACTGATTCTGGCAAATTAATATTTTTCAGCTAACTCAACGCTGAATTGACCTTCTGCTGGCAAGCAAAATCTTGCTCAAATTTTGCCACTAAATTTTTCCTCCAGCCACAATACCACATGGCAGATCAGCAACGCTTCATTCAGCAGGTGACTTGTTGCGTCCATGTCCAAGATTTTTATGGTGATTCCATTAAATATTGAATGAATTTGTTGCCCTCAACCCACTGAAGTTTCATCCCCCTTTTCTGGAGGGAGGGAAGCACACTGGCAGGTTTTGAACCCATTTGTAATGCAACAAGATCAATTCCACCAGCTTCAATTTATTTAAGTTTCCATCTCCTTGACGGAACCCTAATTTCATTGCTGGGGATAGATGTCTGCCACTTTACCTCTGGTGGCGTCCTCTTGCCGTCGCCACCTCCACAATCACCCCCCTGATCCACTGAAGCAGCTCTTGAATGGTAAAGAAAGGGGGAAAGGGGGCAACTTTGAGGCTAGTACACCATCACCCAACTCTCATCCACCACATGGGCCAAATCACTATGGGTTATGAGGGAAGAAGCCACCTTATTCATCCCTTTTTTGGTGAAGAATGAAAATCTGCATGGTTGAGGCACAGAGTGATCTTTCCAGACTTATACTATCCTTCCCTCCTTGAACAGGAGGGGCACCGCCGCTGGGGACTTAGGTAAGAATGACGTTCTTAAGGGCTTTCAGTAACTTAATACCCAAGAGCATGGCGACCTTTAGGGGGATGGGGAGCATCATAGTTTGAAACGTGAAAGGCCTCCACAACCTCGCCACAATTAGAACAGTCCCATGCACTGACCCAACTGTTCTCATATGATAGGAAACCCTTCCAGGACATGAGATATTGGGCTGAACAATGAAATTTTTGGGAAGCCAAGATTGCCTTGACCTCAGCTTCCTCCATTATCTCAATCACAATAGGCTCAAGTTCCGCTGGGCTTTCCTTAAAAGGGGACAACTGCGACATGTGGAACAAGGTGTGCTGTTGTAAATGGGCTGGGAGCGTCAACCAAAACGCCCCATTGCCCAAATCTGCCTCTACCACATGGGGAATAGAAATTTGTTTGCCAATTTTCAGGAGGGCACCTGAATCTGCAGGTGGCATGTGTACAACGTGTCAGAGGACCACACCATGATTTCATGGGCTGGAAGACGTTTTGAGTCTGCAAAAAGTTTGCAATCGCTAATGGTCTTAGTCAGATGTTCCTGAACCAAAAGCTGGATGCTTCAAATGTACCAAGCATGATTGTGATGCTATAACCTCCAGCCAAAGACATGTCCCAACATAAAATGAGGGGTGTGCTTTAGCGTGGCATCATATGTTGATAAACCATTAGAAGCATGAGTACCATTATTATATGCAGAATGAACCAGTGAAAGATTGTCCACCCAAGTGTCCTGCACCATCGCAGTGTAACAACAAAGGTACATTTTGAGAATCTTGTTAGCCCGCTCTATTTGACCATCCAAGTGAGAGTTTTAAGTTGTTGTATAACACGGTGTAATTGTAATTCTTAGGAAGCGCCCCCTACATTTGGATTGGGGGTGTTCCCTTTCCCATCCAAGAAGGGACCAAGAAGGCTGGCAGCCCCTCTCGTTTCCCAGGGCTACCTTTATCATGTGGTTGACAAGCGGTGGGTTACCGCTTACCCTTTAGGAACCCGCCACCCATCCCAGTTTTAACTTCAAATGAGTTGATATTACAAATCAAGTGGATGTACCAAGCTATCAGAGAGTTGGCATTATCATGGGACAAAAGGTTCAAATGATGTTGTTGGCCACAAGCCTTTGGCATCAAGCCTAGATAGCCTTGAACCGTTGTCAACAAAGACCAATGGGTGCATACTTTTGGCAAACAAAGTGGGTAATGTCAAATCTTTGGAAAAGCTCGCCAAGGCATTGGACCATTGGGAAATGCCACCACAAGTTTGAAACCTCCCCTGGTAGTATCAAAACCCCTATCCAACATTTCTTGTTTGGTCAAATGGACGCTGGAGCAACCAGATGCAGGCGCGTTAATAGCTTTAACCCTGTTCCTGACCTCATAGGACCATCCCATTGTGGGGGTGGCCCTGATAGGTTCCCACTGCCCGTCAGGTGAGAGGCTGTTGATTTAGCTGTTGGAACTGAAAGAAAATCGGCAATTTAGAAGTCCATTGATGAACTGATAGTGACTCAGACTGCCACCAATACTTTCAAAGTTGGTTAAATAAAAGCCATTTCCCCCTTCGTTTGAAGTTCGCCAGGTTAGGCTGAATCTAGAGGTCCCTGATCCTGCGCCTTCCTATGCTTTTCAAAATTTCATCATATATTTAAGCAGTCATATCATACTGAGAAAATGACGGTTGATTCTATCTTTATTCCAATAAAAATCTTCCTGCGCTCAAATTTATTTAATTAAGCTCATATATCTCTTGCCAAACCAAAGTGATAAATATAATATGACACCATGGCCTGTGTATTGACTGGGCTATCTCAGTCATATTTTTAATTTTGATCCCCATTGTAGTCACTTGGGCTTATTGTCCCAAGACCTTTTTTAAATTTCCCCAATCTCACAACTCCCCACAGCCAGTCCATTGGCCCTGGGGTTGCAACAGCCTGGTTTCTCGCCAGGTTTTTCTTTGCATTTGTGGCCCATTGGCGCCCCCTTGTTATGCATATCCCAGTACACTTCATTATCTTTCACACAGCAATGACCCTGGAAATCTGGCTTGCCTTTTGGGTGCTTCTGCATTCCTATTGACAGGCCAGTCTAAAATTCATCTGCCATTGCAATAACATAATCGGCCATCCATTGTTTATGACCATTTACATCATCCTCATTGAGATGAGCAATGCAGTGATCACCATCCTCCTTATGACTGTTCAGTCAGTAGCCTACCCTCAGTTGATTGTCTGATTAATTGCAATTTCTATAAGAAGCTCCCAAATGGCTTTGGATGAATTCCTTCACAGTCAACGTGTTCCATTACCTCTTTTTTCTTAGGTCCACCCTCAAAATAGGAAGTTCATGATTGGACTTGCCGACTTGGCCTGGGGTTCTGTTCCCAATGTCAAATCAGTACCTGCATTGGTCCCAGGGCCTAACGTTGCCCCTGCGCCCAAGTTGGTGTGCTCCGGCTCATCTGTATTTGCAATCTCTTTTGTATCAGCAGAAAAGACTGCATCCACAATAAACAGATCTACGCCTACTTTTAAATAATAGTTAAAATTAGTATTGGGGCACACCAGGTGTCCTTGAGGCCTTAGTCAATACTGGAGCAGCGGGCAACTTCATGAGTCTGGAGTTAGCTCAGTAACTGGAACTTGACTTGGACTTGGGGCCAGCAGTGTTGGTCGCCTCATCGGCCTCCCAGCCATCCTATAAAGTGTGGCGCCAAGTGCCTTTCTTGGTTCACTAGTTTATTTTTTGTAATTGCTTTTCAGCCGCATAACCTCATGTTTACAGTGATTTTGGGTTTGGGTTGGTAACATCAACAGCATGTGAGAATCACTTGGAATCTAACGCACTGTCATTTTCCAACGTTCAAGTGGAGGGCGAGTCTCCTTTATTGGATACCCTTACCAAGGCTCTAAATTGTGGATTGGTTACAACCCTTGTTTCCTCTGTAGGCCTTCCGCCAAATTTTTCTGCTGCATTGATGGGCTACCAAAGTATTTTTGATTCTTAGCAGGCTTGTCACCTTGCCCCACATATGAAATTTGGTTTGAGTTTTTGTACAACCGTGGAGGTGGTAATCATAAACTGCCCACTGCACCCACACACATTGGAGGAGGAGGCTGTCCTCAATGCGTGGTTAGACAACACGCTCAAAAAGATTTGGTTGTCCAAAGAGACATACCCTGTTGCCTCTCCCATTGTCTTTTCCAAGAAGGCATATGTTTTCATTCATCCCTGTGTGGATTACAGTCACCTTAACAATATCATGGTTCATGACCCTTATCTCCTTCCATTGGAACATACAGTCAGCCAAGAAATCTCCTAGTTGTGAGTGTTCTCAAAGCTTTATCTTGTTAATGCCTTTAACCAAATTTGGATAAATAAAGGTTATGAATGGCTTACCGCCATCCAGAAAAGACATGACATATTTTAAATTTCGAGTGAAACTCTTTGGGCTGAAAAATGCGCCCACAACCTTCCAAAGGATGATTGGTAGTGTGCCTGGAATCTCCAGTTACTTGCGCGGTCTCATATATAAATGATATACTGGTACATTCCCCTACTAATGAGCAAAAAACAAAGGACTTGGAGGCAGTGGTGGATGTCCTGCATAAAGCTGGGATGTTTGTCAAGCCATCAAAATGTGAATTTATTGGTAAGAAGTCATTTTTTTTGGGCAATCTTTTCTTGAAAGACGGGTATGCCACCCACTTAGCAAACTGGATGCCATATGAAAGTGGCTAACTCCAATGACTCAGAAGCAATTGAGAAGCTTCTTGGGTACCATTATATTCCTGCAAAGGTTCTTTCCAGCGCTCTAACAACTAGCTGCCTAATCCATCCACTCAACGAAAAAAAACTTTCCATTTTTCTGGACACCTGAGTGCCAACAGGCATTCAATTCAATTAAGGAGGTGTTTCTGTTGCATCACATACTTAGGCATGCAGATACTTCCAAGCTTTATATTGTAGCATGCGATGCATCTTCTGCTGTGGTAGGGCTATCTTTCTCTAAGAGCATGATGGGTTGCACACCTGGCCGCTTACTTTTCCTGCAAGTTTTCTTTCACTGAGAAATCCTGGGACATCTACAATAAGGAGTTGGAAGCCGTGGCTTGGGCCTTGACCCACTGGCGGTATCTCCAGCAGGGCGCTCAGCATGAGTTGAATGTGCCAAGGACCATCAAGCTCTATTTTATTTCCATAAAACTCAGAAGTTAGCACATCAGAAGGCCCAAAGCTACCAGGATCTGTGCAGTTTCAACTTTAATTATCTTTTTTTAAAGGAGCATTAAATACCCTCCCCTATTTTCTAAGCTGCAACCTCACACATTGTCCAGCTGACTCAGACAAGGCGGAACCCATCAAGGTCATTCCCCCCACTCGAATATTGGCCCTTGTCCCTCCCACGGTTTCAGCAGCTGATCTAGCTCCAGACGCGCCTTTGATTTCATGGGTCTTATAAGCACAGACAGCATGTGCTGAAGAGGTGGACCTTTTGGCGCAGTTGTCCCTCCCTTTATCCAAGCATTACCTCTATTTCTTGTCCAAGGGGCTCCTCCAAATTCAATTGCTGGTGTGGGTTCCACCTCTTCTCCAAGCTAAATTAATTCAGGCACATCATGATCCTCCTACTGTCAGTAACCCAGGGAATTAGAAATAGATTGATATCATCAAACGTACCTATAAGTGGCCTAGATTATCAAAGAATGTCCCAGCATGAATTGCAGAATGTGTAACTTGTGCATATGCTAAATCAGACAGGTCTGGTAGGAATGGTCTCTTACATCCATTGCAGCAAGCTGAGGGCCCATGGACATTGGTGACCGTGGATTTTATTGTTGAGCTCCCCAGGCACAAGGTATTTACAGCGGTTATGATGGTTATAAATTGCTTCACTAAATTCTCCTTGTTTATCCCATACTCTTCCTCCATCACTTATGAGGAAACTTTACGCATGTTTGCGCGTCATGTGTTCTTGATGTTTGGGCTCCCGTAAGAAATTGTCAGAAACTGTGGGATCCATTTATGGTGCAGTTTTGGAATTAGCTCTTGGCAATCAAAAAAACTAAGCCCTGCCACTCCACTGCTTACCATCCACAGTCAGATAGTCACACTGAACGAGTCAATCAGATCTTGGAGAAGTACCTATGGTGCTACGCTTCAGCCGCTCAGGATACCTGAGAGGATGATTTTCCCCCGCACAGTCTGCATACAATAATGGAACCCATGTTTACATGGGTTTGTCCTTATATGAAGCGACCTTGGGATATAATCCATCGTTTTCTGTTGGTCCATGTCTTCGCCCAGAGGTACCCGTTGCTGACTACGCTCAGCAAATTTGGGCCATACAGTCCATGGTTTGGGAGTATTTAACTAAGCTATACACAATTAAAAATGGTTCACAGATCAAAAAAGTGGCTCTTCTCTCAAGAAATAAAGATGATTTCACATGTCATACTCAACAAGAGCCACTTGAGGATGCAGGTGCCCTTGCTCAAGTTTGCAAGTAAACGCTTGAGTCCCCATTTGCTGGAGGAAGACTTAGGAAATGGCTCCTTCCATCTAAAATTGACGCCCCACTGGAAGCAACATCTGGTGTTCCATGTCTCTCAGCTGTCACCGTTCAAGAGGCAGTTTTGTTGGACCCAGAGCACATTGTAATTGAGGGCGCGGAGGAAGCTGAAGTTAAAGTTAACTTGGCTTCCCACCAATCACGCCTCTAAGTTCAATTTAATATCATTTAAAGGCTATCTAACCTATGAGAATAACTGGGTGGGTATGTTGGACTGCGCCAACTGCTTGGAGCTCATTGAGGCTTTCCATGCCACCCACCAAGATTCTCCCCAACCCTCCCCCAAAATTTCCATGATAATGTCGATTAAGTTGCCCAAGGCCCATAAGAATATGTCACTCGCTTAATTCCCCAGTGGTGGTGCCCCTTTGGCAAATGAGAAGGGTAATTTAAGTCCAGTGGAGCGCCCTCTCCATTTGGATCAGGGGTTGTTCTCTTTCCCATCTAGGAGGGGCCAAGAAGGCTGACGGCCCCTCTCATCTCCCAGGATGACCTTACTCATGTGATTGACAAGCGGTGGATCACCACTTACTCTTTAAGGGCCTGGAACCTGACTCAGTATTAACTTCAAATGAGTAGATACTATAAATTAAGGTTTTTGTGCTAAGCTATTGGAGAGTTGGAATTCTCATGGGAAAAAGGTTTGAATGAAGTCAATGGCCACAAGCCTTTAGCATCAAAGTCCAGATAGCCCCAAACTGTCAGAAACAAAGGCTGACATGTCGATATTTTTGGCAAACAAAGTGGCTACAGTTGAATCTTTGGTAAAGCTCGCCAATGGCATTGGGTTATTGGGAAATGCTGCTGCAAGTTCTAAGCCCCCACTGGCAGTATTAGAACCCCCATTTAAAATTTCTCAATTGGTTAACCGGACTCCAGAGTGACTGTGTGTGTACAGGTGGGTGCCCCAAGCCCGTATTCAACCTCATGGGACAACCCTATGTAGGGTGGCCTTGGGAGGTTCCCATTGCCCATTGGGAAAGATGCCGTTGCTCTAGCCATTGGACCCAAAGAAATTGGCAATTTGGACGTCCTCAGACAAACTGATAGTGGATACACTTACCGCTGATACTTTTAAAGGTGACCAAATTAAGTTTGTTTTCTATCTCTCTCACAAAGTTTGCCAGTTTAGCCAAATCTCAAGGGCCCCAATCCTGCGCCTTTCTAATTTATTCCCTTAAGTCAATCATCTATCTAAGCAGTCATAACACACTTGGAAAATTTAAGGTTGATTATATTATTTAATTCAATAGAAATATTCCTGTGCTCAAATTTATTTAACTAAGTTTGGTTTTTTGCCAAACCACCATGACAATTATAATGTGGCACCATGGCCTGCGTATTGACTGGGTATCTCAGTCTTATTTTTACCTTTGATCCCCGCTTAGTCACTTGGGTTTTTTGTGGCAAGACCTTTTCTGGAAATTACCCAAACTAACAACTTCCTACAGCCAGGACCATTGGCCCTGAGGCTGCAACAACCTGGTTTTCTTGCTGGGTTGTTCTTTGAATTTTCAACTCATTAGTACCCCCTTGTTATGCATATCCTAGTACACTTCAATGTAATTTGCACGGCAATGCCCCTGGAATTCAGGCTTTCCTTTTGGGTGCTTCTGAATACCAACTTACAGGCAGTTCTAAACATTATCTGCCGTCGCCCTGACAGTAATATTAAATATTACCAGGAGTTCTTTCCAAAATTTCACCGTAAACTGTGACCCTTAGTTGCTTTTGATCTCCTGTGGCAACTGAACATTGAGAACACCTGTTGCACAAAGAGCTGGGCCATCTCTTAATAGGTGGTGGTAGAAGACAAGGTATGAAGAGTGCGAACATGGTAAAGCAGTCCACAACCACCATAATAGTGGTAAACCCATTAGATATAGGAAGTTCAACAATAAAATTGATGGACACCGAGGTCCACGGGCCCTTCATCTAATTCAAGGGTTGAAGGAGACCATTTTTATCTGAGCTATCTAACTTAGTCTGCATGCATGTCATGAAGTTTGTGATCCATAATAGAAAATCCTTGGAAATGCATAGCCAGCTATATGTTCATCTAACCAAATCTAGGCATTTCTTATTCCCTGGATGCCCCATTGTGTAAATGGTTATGGTGCACCTAAATAACTTCTTCATGGAGTTGGGGCAGCACCCACAGTCTCAATCACTGTTATGTACCCCTCCACCAAGTAATGTGGGACCGCTTATGCATCAGATGTGCCAGTTGATCCAACGACTTTAAAACCTTCAAACAGTATGAGCCTGCTAATACCCAAGAGACCAGAAGCACGTCCAGGGCAAAATCTGTCACCAAAATTGAGGGAGGAGCGATATCTAGGATTTGGTTCAGTGGAATTACTGTGGTTAACTTCTTCTAATCCACCTCCATCAGAATCAACACAGGGTTGCAACTTAAAAAGTTGTAATAAACAATCAAAGCCCCTTTCACAATCTTGATTTAGATTAAAACTACAGAGTTCTTGAAATGCTCAGGCCTGATGATGTGCAAACTTCTGCAGTTTTTAAAGACACATAAGAGCGTGATGATCCATACACATGGTCATCTCATGCCACGCGCCTTGTATAAGGTATCGCCAGTGGGTAAGAGATTCACCATGTCAGTCAGATCTTTATCATAAATGGCCTAGGACTGTTAAGATGAAGCTAACTTACACAAAAAATAATCAAAAGGGTGCGTTAAACTTTTCATGAACCTGCAACAGTACTTCCCATACAGCGACAGATGAGACATCACATGCTACAATATATGGTTTGGTGGGCTCCTCATGTTATAGAATGAAAGGCGCAAAAACACTTCCTTGATGATGTCAAACGCCCTCAGTCATTCCTCCTTCCAGCAGAATGGCACATTCAAGTCAGGGGGTGCAGCAGCATAGCAGCTTTGAAAGGACGGAAGAAAAGAACTTTAAAAAGATGATGTTTTCTAAGAAGTTCTAAAACTGCTTCTGGGTTGTAGGAGGGGGCCACTCGAGTATTGCCTTGAGCTTGCTAGGAGGGGTGTTTTAACCATCTTTCAGGACTATTTACACAGAAAGGTAGCCTCATACAATAAGAAGTCACACTTGAATGGTTGTACATAAAGTTCCGCCTTGTGCAATGCAGCCAGCACCGCCTTCAGGTCCTTATCATGATGCTTGGGGGTGGTGGAGTGAAAATGGATATTATCAATGTATGCCACTGTGCAAGTGAACCTGAAGTCACCAAGCACATTTTCAATCATATGCTGGAACGTGGCTGGAACGTTATTCAGACTGAAGGGCATCACGCGGAACTGGAATATGCACTTTCTGGCCCAAATCGCCATAAGCCGTTCCTGGCATTCCACCACCCAGATCTGGATGTCATGATTCTCCTGACAATTATTTTTTTGGATAGCCAAATTTAAACAATTGTAACTCATCAAATACTAATTCAATTAAAATGATCATGGTGACAACTAAAAGCTTGAAGAAAATTTATCAATTTTCAGTAATTGATCATTATCAGTTGCAGATCTCGATCATATAATAGTGATGTTAAAACTCTATGCAATCTATTATACTGCAGATGTAAAAATGCTTTAGATTTAGACTCCAAAAAAATTCCATCATTATTTATTTGGACTCTTAATAAAACTAGAGCATCATACCTTGTATTGTATTTTGGTTTTTAGTTCTAGACAGGGTGGCTAGTTCTATTAATACGGTTTTTGGTGCCATTAATATGTAGTCATTTTTCCTGCTGAGGCCTTAAACTAGTTAAATTCATTCATGAGATTAAGCTTTAAAAACACTAGAGATTTTACATTCATTTGGATGATCATTTTCTAAAGGGAAATGTAAGGATAATGAACAAAGATATTGTTTAAACAATCATAGTCGATGCATGGGCACAGTGTAACATTGGCCTTCTGAGAAAACTATAGGCGACGTGATAAGGGATGCTTCCTTTACTTGGACAATCTTGAGCATATTGTCAATCATACTTTCAAGGCCTTGTCCTCCTGCGCCATGTTGGAATATAATGGGAAGTTAATGTTGATCATGGCTACTGTCAAATGAAAAGCCAAGTCACATTCAGAGTGTGTCAGAAGGCAACTAACCTTTTCCATATAAAAAATATCCTGATATGCCACTAATGTTATGGGAAAGTCTATAGGAAGGCCCTCCGGAGAGAGAATTGATGTGATGGAACTTCACCCTCATTCTGTTGCAATTGTATCAACAATGGGGAACTCTCCCACAACTGGGTGTTTGCAAAGGACAGCATATTCAAATATAGGTTAATTCTCTTTGTGCTGACACCACCACCCCGCCCCATTAAACTGGTAAGAGAATATTGGGCACCACAGCTAACTAACCACAAAAACAGAATTATGTGCCAAAAAATGCACTGACCGCTATATTTTGTATAAAGCCATTTGAATGAAAAATACCCCAGCACGGACGCCCCTACTTCCAAGTCCAAGTTGAGATTCTGCGCCAGTTTTAAACTCCAAAGATCTCCGCCATGCCCAAATCTACTAAAGCCTCAACTTAAACACTTTGTGCACCTATCCAGACTTCCAGCAGCATTAAAAATACTAAAATCATGTTTATTGGCGACAATATGGGATTCCACCAGCTGGGAGGTGATAGTCTTGGAGACAACTGGTGAAACTGAATCAATTGGGGATTCGCCACCCTCTGTAGAGGAACCTTCTCAATTTTTGCGCTGGGATGCTGACAACTTGGGGACCAGGGGTTCAAGGGCACCAGGTCCATTGTAGGAACCGCCCCACCAACTGGCGCCAGGACTGGAGAAGGAGAAACAATGGGAAAATGGGACACTGCAGCATCCTCTGGTATTAAAAACATACCCCAGGAGCTTGGCTTGAACCAGGCCACAGGGCGAGATACTGGGCATGCTAACTTGTCATTCAAGACCCCTTCAAAACCTTTTTGGTAAAGAATCTATTACCAATACCACATACCCTGCTTGATGCCTGCCGGAGTGTAGCACCAATGGAGGCTGCCATCATGCACACCTGATCCATAAAACCCACCTTCATGTCCCTGGCAGAATGATTAGTGGACACATGGTCCAAGGCAGCACAAAATACTGCCGCTAATATGCCCAATGGAAGCCCGATTTCAATGGCCTGGCCACAGAAAGCTTCCATGAATGTAGCCAAATCGGAAACTTTAGTGCCCAGTGTAAAAATTGGAGCAGGGGAGCCTTTTGCAATACCGGCACCTGTACTACTGACAACACCAGCGTAAGTAATGTGGTTAGAAACCCTGTTTTGTGGTAAGTATAGGTTCCAAGCACCCATCAATGAGAATTCCTCTTCATGGCACCCAACAAAGACACGCTCTGCTGCGCGTCTGTCAGAGAGGCAGAAGCCATTGGGCTAGACAAGAAGTTGCACCTGTAATTTGGTGAGGGCGTCCAACACCTGGTTCACAATATCCACAGATGGGATAGATGAACTCACTCCCTGAGGGCGGGATGAGACTGGAACTGGAGCTTTCAAGAAGAAATATTTAGTCATGAGCTCCATGTAACATGGGAAGCACCCAACAAGCATGCCAATCGAGCACAAAACAGAACCAAACTGATCAGCAACTTCAGGTTCATGTGGTACAATGAGACTACTGCGTTAGTGACTTCAAACAGAAGGGTGGAAATGGAAAACACTAAGGTTCATTCAATTATGTCATGGAAGTGGCTAATGAAATTGAGACTGGCCTGACATTCAGGGTGCATGAACATCTAGAAAGCAACCCAGAATTCCTAGGGCATAGCCATCCAAAAGACCTTGTACCAGGATGGGAGAGAAGCGATTATGGGGTGATGATGAACATTGTCACCATTCTATTATTAATCAAACCGTGGCTACCATGGTGGCAGCATATTCCGCCACAGCTAGATTTGATATCCACAGAGGGCCTTGAATGCGCTGAGGTGCCATAGGTTGTTGCGCGTGTGGCAAGGTCATGGAACTTCACCAAGCGGGGAGAAATGATCTCCAATAGTAAGGTTACATGACTCCAGAGGACGTACAAAAATGGAAGCATCTTAAAAGGTCACTAATTTGATACCTCCATCCAAGGAGAGAAGGCAGCAACGGTATGATTGTAGCCACTAAGTCCCAGTTGTTGCACAGCCTCAGGAACATGGTATTTGAAAGTGGAAGTGTTAGAAAGTATAAAAATTTTATGACTGAAAAATTGGGTAGTCAAGGAAATTATTTATTAAACAAAATATTGTAAATTGACTGAAAACCATACCAGTGAGGATTGTTGACTTAAGTAATAGAGAGCTAGGGTTTAAATAGGTTTGCATAAACTGAGGGTATAGCAATCCCAACTGAATCAACGAAAAAAGATTATGCATTTAACTCAATGCAAAATTGACCTTCCGTTGGCCAGCCAACTCTCCCTCAAATTTCGCCACTAAATTTCTTTCCCACCATGAATCCGCTTGGAAGATTGTTGATGCTTCATTTGGCAGGAGACTGGTTGCACCCATGGCCAGGCCACATAGGGGCAATCCCATTGTATATCAAATGGATTTTTCACCCTGAACCCACTGGTGTTGGACCCTTCTTCTAGCGAGAGGGAGGCACCCTGGTGGGTTTAAAAACCTGATAGTACTGCAACTGGAACAATTCCACTGCCCCTCAATTTAATTAATATTTCCACCACCTTTATGGAACATAAAATCATTGCTGAGGATAGCTGACCGCCACTTCCCTCTGGTGGCTTCCTTTCAGCAGCCACCTCCATGCACACCCCCTGGTCCACTGGAACAACTCTTGCACGTTAAAGAAAGGGTAAATGGGGCAACTTAGAGGGGTACGCCATCACCCATCTTTCTTCCACACCATGAACTAAATTGCTCTGGGTTATGAGGGATGTCAGACATTTAGACTTCACAGCTGAAAAATAAGAATGTTTTAGGTCAAATTCAGCCAAAAAGGGGAAATATTGGCCATTTGTGATTTTGCGATGTTAATAAGGGCAATTCTAATGGAAACAATGCTATCAAAGAAATTGGACAAAAGATCCTGGACAATTCTCAGTGGAACCCTGTTAATTGGGGTAACACCATTTTGAAACCCACATGGGCGTAAAGCATAAAATTGAAAGGTTGGATTACTCTTACCATGCGACAGACTTTAAGGCAACCAGCGGAAGGTACTCCTCCAACCATAAATAAGTCCTTCACAGCACTTATGCGGGGACCCCCCCTTTTGTAAACATGGCAGAGGTCCCCCAAGGTGAAAGTATTTTCTCTAGTGGTGATTGGTTGAAGTACATCAAAACCTTACTGCATGGGTTCATTCTGCCCCAAAACCCCAATTATCATTTTTCCATAAAAGTAACTCTCATTTCCCACGATCTTATAGGATAGTTTATAATATTTTTCTAATTTGGAATGCATTGCAAATATTCCAAAATTATCCTCAAATACCCCCAGCCCTAAAATCAGTCTAAATATGGATTGGGTGGATATTGAGGGAATTGCTATTCTTCTTACCCCTTTTTTACTAATAATATCTCGTGAGGACCAAGTTTTCTTAGTAGTGCATTTTCAAAAAATATAAACTTTTGTGGGATCCAGCGCTGTTAGCACCAGCGAGTACCTAAAAACTGGATTCCTACAAGGGGACAACCGCCTTCTTCACCCCCCTTTTGGTGCAGAATGGGAATTCCGCTAGTTGTGGCTCTTGGAAGCTCCCCTAGATCTACCTCCTGGCCTCCTGGTTCAGTAGAAGTTTGAGGACTCTAGATGATAGATTTAAATAACTGTTATAGCAATTGCAACTGCTTATAAAAAGATTGGAAGCAGCATTAAAAAGTGAACTCACCTGAGATGAGGTTCATTTAAATGAGGAAGTTTATTTAACCCAATCACCATGAAGAACTTGGAGCCTTAGAAGCACTACCTGTCTCTGTACAAAGGCTGGAGCAGCAAATCCTCAATATCAAGCAGCGTAAACTTGATCTTAAGGAAAAACTTTTGGTATAAAGAATGAATTCAGGTAGTTTACACTTACCTTTACCTCCAAAGCTACCCTCCATTCATCTCATGAGAAAATTGATCTTGTTATTGACGATGTGAATGATTTTCACATTAAATAGAAACCATTCTATTGCAAAAATATCTCTATGGCACTAAATCCTACCAAACTGAATGTGTACCCCCCATGTTTATCTCATACAGTTACCTCATTGACTCCTTTGGGTAAATCATTTTGACCATCTTTTAGTGATATATACATTCCATAAAAAATAAATTTTTTCCCTCCTATACTGTTACAAAATTTCTCTGGAGATGTTTACTAATTATTGAAAAATCAAGCAACTATATAATTGCCTCAGCTAAGTTACCAAAATATAATTGTCCCAAACCAAATGAATTTTTGCACTTGGACCAATGTTAAAAACGCGTTAGCCACAGAGTTTAAGTGTGATATAACCTTTAAAATACTAAGAACAGGCTTTCATGGGCATTAACCTCAATTGAGGATAATTTATTAATGGGATCACGCAAAGTTTTTATCTCATTGCTCAGACCTTAGTTGCAGGGAATTGTCACACCTTTATGACGCCATCCACCTTCTCCATCTGCATTACAAACCATGACCTATATCCAGTTGTAACTTTAGGCGGCGAAGCACAATCTTACCTCTATACTGCACATAAAAGGAAGCTTTTATGGAGTTTCTACCTGATCTCCTAAAGACTTCTGAACATTATTAATTTGCATTTTTATCTTAACTCCCATCCTGGCTAAGACAACCCCTGAATCTCCCATCCTTAGAAAGTACTACATCTATTGCAAGCGTACCAATCACACTGTAAATGATTTTTTGTCACCCTCAGAATAATGAAGCAAAAGATTGGTTAGCGTAAGGCAAGAGGCACACTCTGATGACAAATCTCAAGCGCCTCAAACTACTATTTTCATGCCTAGTATTTCCAACTGTCATTGTATTATATGTGACCGTTATATTGTTATGCACATTGTATTTTAGTCAATGATTTGACCAAAAAATTCTTATTCTTACATTGACAATTACTGAAACAAAATATTACAGTCAGCTCTGCTGGTAAAAGCTAAGCTTTAACTAACAAAACTTTCAAGTAAGTTAAAAACTGAGTTTATCTTAAATTTATTCTCATCTAGCCTTGCATCAAGTACCTTCTGACTGCCTTCTAACTATTAATTCTTAATTTGGATCTTATGTTTTATAAGTAGAAGTGGTAATCCATAAAGTTAGAGCCTTGGCCATAGTAGACACTAGATCCTCAGTGTAACGTGCAAGGTTCTCAAGACATCACTTTCCACTAAATAATATTTAAAGCCTACTCTAACTGAAAGTTACCTTGTTCATTTGTTAAGAATAGTTTGCATCAAAATCCTGATTTGTACATCTCAACCAATACCAAAAGGTAAGTTTGAATTTCACCAAGTTTGGGCATTCTTTTATTATTACATGCAGATAGATACAAAACACAATATACCCCAACAGGCCAAGGTGCAACAGACGTTCATAAGCTGTTGGCCTCTGGCACCTGCCATCTTCACAAAGCTGCACTTGAATGGTGCATACCGACCCTGGCTCTAATGCAGGACGATGTATGAAGAGCAATTACGCACCCTGCCTTGATTCTTCTGTGACTGCCATGATAAATAGGCTAATGCACTTACAGCGGCTTAAGGTTCCAAATATAGAGGGTTCCAGGCTCCCACAGGTCCTGGTTGCTCCAGTCTATCCTGTCACAACACCCTGTTCATGATGCACAAACTCCCATGCAGCATAACTGAACTTGGGGGTTTCCTACTTCTGCCAACTATTCAAAATTTATAATTTTTTATAAAAATAAAAAAAGTGTGTATGTGTGTGCACAATGCCCAGCCAAAACTATAGCATGTAGAGCTTTGAGTTCTTATATAAGTGGATGGGAGGGAACCTTATGCACCCAAAAGACAGATTTTTAATTTTATAGTAAAATAAAAAAATTTATATGTAAAAAGTAAAAATTTTGAAGGTTTTAATGGTTGTCAGTATATTGTTACATCTGAGAAGTTTAATATTTGGTTGATTTAATAGTTTAAATGGTTTTGGCAAGTGGTTGGTAGTTTTGGTTTAGTTAATCTGCTTGATGGTTTTAATAGCAGTTAGTGATTGGTTGATTCAATAGTTAATTAGTTTTGGTAAGTGGGTGGTGATTTTGATTGTTTCAAATAATTTAGTTTTCTTTTATGACGCGGTTAATAATTGGTTGATCTGGTATATCATAGTTTTAGCCAAGTAGTTTAATGCATTTATCTTAATCTTGAAATATAAAAATCATTGTATATATATGTATATGTATATATATATGTGGAGGACATTATCTCTTCAACAAATGAATCAAGATTCACCAAGTTTAGCACAAATAATCTATACATTTAGTTAATGGTTTTAAGCCATTAACTGAAAACAGTATAATGATTAAAATAAAAGTTATTTATAATATTGGAAAAATTATTATATTCTAATGGTAATCAATATAGTATTTTTCTGAGCGTTTTGGTGTTCTTCATTTAATTCAATAGGTTCATAGGTTTTGATAAGCGGTTGGTAAATTTTGGTTGATTTAAAAAGTTCAACAATTGGTTTTGGCTGGGTGGTGGTTGGTAGATTTAGGTTGATTCAATGACCCAACGGTTTCAGATATATGATTAAAGTTTTAGTTAATTAAGCAAGTTAATTGGTTTTGGTTGAATAATTGGTAATTTTATATTGCTTCAATATAATTTGACTTCTTAATTTTAATGATAGCCATCTACCAATATAAAAAAGAACTAAGTAGGATCATCCAGTAACCTTTAATCCCAGAAATAAATCTTTGTTAAACTGGGTATCAACAAGAATTAGCCTAAAAAACTCTTACAAAACTATTATTCTATTATTTTGTTTAAATATGATGCATTATCTCATGAACATATAAACTAAAAATCAAACTTGGAGCAAGTACTTTATAAAGTTTGGGAATGGTAAGATGCTAATTTTTATAAGAGCATATAAAATTTTAATATCAGTTCTACATAAGATCTAAAGCATATATGTTTCTACTAATAATTATATAGTAATTTAGCTGAGCGTTTTAGTATTTATTAAATTTTAAAAGGTTTTTAAGTTTTGATAAGCAATTGGTATTTTTTGCTGTTTTGTAAGTTCAACAATTGGTTTTTGATGAGTGGTGGTTGATGTTTTATGGTTGATTTGATGGGTAATGGTGAGGACTGGTAGCATAGCAGGGTGGTTCCTGCTCCACTCTGGGTCAGGTTTTGATTGAAACAGGTTCAAAACCAGCACAGGCTGTAAAAAAACTCGGTGTGGTATATTTGTCCCAAGGTAAACCCACCTGATTTACTTTTAGTGGGTAATGGTTTCAGTTAAGTGGTTGATAATTTAGTTAATTTTTCAGGTTTAATTGATTTTAGCTAAGTGGTTGGAGGTTGAAATATCAATAAGGTTATTGGTTTCTGAACTTATTGATAGCTAACTAACAAACTAAAAGCTAAATTGATTAAAAATTATCTTGTAAGCTATAAACACCATATCAAATCATGTGTATTCCACTAGTATATTTAAATGGCTATTATAAGTTAGTTTAATTTTATAGTGTCAACTTCATTAAAGGTTTTTATTGAGTATTCATAATTTCTCAGTTATTCTATACTTTTTAGAGCCTTTTTAAAGGAGGTTCCTTTTTCCTATTTTTTCCTTTATATACATACAAAATTAATGGTCAGATACTGGACTAATACTTACAAAAGTAAAATAGAACCTAAGTTGGAACATCCTTTTTTTAGATAGAATATCATTCAAATTAGTCCATTAGTTTCAGAGTTATGTGCAAACAAACATATAAAAATAACAAAAAATATATACAGGACAAATTAAAAACTTTCTCCTTTTTCAAAGTTGGCTAAAAATAGGTCAAATGATTAGTCAGACCAAATTGTATTAACATCTGTTGGATAATTACAAGTTTGATATTGTAATAAGAGTATTTTGGGTTTTGACATGTATAACATTGGCAAAAAACCCTTGTTAATTCTCAGTGGGACCCCTGCAAATTGGGTAATACTATTTTCCCCGCTCCTTAACTAAATACCCCATAGCTAGTAGTATGGATTCACCCAAGCTGCAGAAAAATTGGAGAAGTTGTTTTAAGGATCCTCCCCATCCCCTTTCCAACTTAGTTCAACCACCTACATCATGACCACCCCCTTTTATAGCCTTGGAGGGGATCTCATCAGGTGCATATATTTTCTTAATGATTGGATGAAATATTGAATCCTTGTCTCTTTGATAAATCATACTGCTACTGACTCTCCACCAGTCTTTCTGTCAAAGAAAAGTAAGACTTGAGAGACCCAATAAGCAAAATTAAATGTTCCATAATTTGGCTATTCCTAGCCTAAATCAACTTTCATGCTTAACTCACTTTGAGCCTTAATAGGTTTAAATAGTAAACATTGAGATCTTAAGGGGGTTTGCTTCTGGACCCCAGAGTTGTTAATAATAAAAATCTTTAAAAAACCCATTTTATTATTATCAAAGTTCCCGTTTAAATTATATATAAGTGGTCAGATAACCCCTAAAAATATTTATTCCAACAGTAGTAAATGTAACAACTCCTTAAAATTATTGTTAAATCCAGGGCTGAACAGCACCAGTGAACATCCCAATCCCCTTTTTTTCCAACAAGTGGTGCTCACTACAGGGAGTAGTACACCACAAAATACTTTATCAAAAATGGAGGGTGTTGAGGTAATTAATTCTCACAACTTCCCCGCTGACTCCTAACCCCTGGGTAGATGCTTTAGCACAGCAGCTAGCCAGCGCACTGTCTCAACTTGAAACACTTGAACAGCGTGTATTCCAAGCCTCTCATGAGGTTTCTCTGGTTATTTCCAGACCCCCTTTCAGAGACAAATTTACCCAGGTGAGGGTAGAGTTTCCTAGTTCCTCTTTGTTTATGAGGCTGTTATGGAAGGGACAACCAATCCCCAAAAAATAAAGCATATCTTCACCTGCTTAATAACATATTCCAAAGAGGTATGGTACCTTATATGGACACCTTAAAACTTGGGCAGAGGTAAAGAATGCGCTCATTGAGAAATTTAGATCCATGCAGAGCTTGCGTAGAAAAGCAGGCGTTTATGTGCTTAAGTATACTTGAGGTGGAATCAGTTGCCACCTTCATTGACCACTTTTAAAACGCAGCCCAACTCTCCTGCTCGCTAAAATGCTATCTTTAGATGCCGTGATTGCTGTCATTCTGGATGGATTAGCCTCTTACCCTTCCTTAGCCCAATATATTGTATAGTGAAGCGTTCCCTATGGAACTTTCGTGATATAAAAGAGGCATTATTAGAGGTTGCTGACCTCTATGAAGCTACACCTGCTCCATAAGTCATACTGACTCCTCTGGTGCTGACTACCCTTCAAAAGCCAGTTCTTATGGGGAAAAACAAACTAGACTGGCCTCTCCCATTAGAGGTTGGCCTGAGGGCACTAGGGGTGACAAGGTCGGGCTCTCTCCCCTCAGCTGCACCCCAAGTCAGCCCTATTAACCAGTTAAGTTCTCATCACACTCTGCACTCTCTCTTAAGGGTCCATCACTATGGCTCTACCCTCACATCACTCAGAGCCATCCTCCATATTAACCACGGCCTCACCTCTAACCCTGAATCAAATAATTTTTCTCCTTAAGTGGCCCCAAAATTTGGTGCCACTATGATGCTCCCTTCAAATACAAAAGGGTAGATGAGCGCCAAATGGCCCTCCCCTATGAGGAGAACAAGCCAGTTTCTCAGCCCCCTCTTAGCAACTCTTTGGGTTGCATTGACAACCCCTCTGATGACGAGTCTGAAGGGGATGAATACATGGGCCATTATGTCCTAGAAGCCCCAATGGAAGTTCAGATACCAGATATGTTGAGGCCTGAAAGAATAGATATGGCCGTGATACCCCCATAAACCTATCTCTAACAGGTGTTGAGGTGCTTAGACTGATTGATACTGCCAGTGATGCTGACCAGCTTATTGGTACAGTAATCTGATCTATCCAGCAGGTTCATACCCCTCAATCTATAAAAGATATATACCCTGCAATTACTCAATGTCTTACCTCCTCTCTCCGGTTGAAGGAGTTCTCGCCCTCCCCTCTACTTTTGGTAGCACTATAACCAATATAGAGGAATTCATTAACAAGGTCCAAGTTCTAGCCATCCTTGATATGGGTTCTCCCATCAATATGGTTCCTTAAAGCTCATTTATAAACTCAAGTTGGCGCCTGACCTGAACTATTTGCAAGAGTTTGAAACTGCAGGACCCAAAAACATGTGAGCTATTGGAGCCTACCCTTCTCTACCCATACGTATTAGAAACTCCTGTCTGCCTCCGCTGTGGCATTGGAAAATAATGCATATGACCTGTTGTTAAAATCTGGGTCTATTGGTTAAAATGTTAAAGAATGGCTCAACTGATGGTTCCCAGAAGTTAACTGCACAGATTTAGTAAGTGCACAATCTGCGTTGCTTGATAAATATATATGAGTGATAATAGTATGAAGACTATTATCCATAGTTGAATAATTTTCCAGAGGTGGTCCAACGCTAAACTTGGAATAATCCACGAAATAATGATTTGACACTTAGGGACTTCTTCCCTATTCCGGCTGAACTTAATCCGGTTTCAGCTTCAGATGTTCTGGTCCTAGTTCTTGTCACGCTGAGTTAGCGGAGATCCATGTCAAAGGTCTACTTCTCTTGTGAAGATATCCTATCCTTACTCTTTATACACACAAAAGAGCCCGCAATAATTGTATACCACAACAATAATTAAAGGAAGATGAATAGAACTAATGCATGATCTTTTGTGGACAGATCAAATCTGCTTTATTAATAGAGCTACTAGGGAATATATATATGGGGGATTTTGGCTCACAAATCCTTGGTTGGCGCCTCAGCCATGAAACGGCAGTTGTTGCCGTTGAATTTCCTTATAGAATCTCTACTGACGATGGTCTTATTCATCATGTTAGGGAATCTACGTTGGACATCCCAGAGACCTAAATCAGAAGAGCCAGAAAACGTGTCCCTAATATTTCCGCTCAATCACAGTGAACCAACCACATTTGGCTAGCAAACTGATTAGGTAATGGTACTCTTTACCCATTATAGCAGATCGTGAACCAACTGATTGATTCGCTAGTTGCAGGCGGCATCACTTGCCTCACAACTGCTAATTAAATTCCCAATCAGTCAGTGATGAAACCTTACTGTTCCCAATCAGTATATCTGATAGTTAATCAGAATCAACTATCAGGTGCCCCAATTTCGTCAGCAACTCTGCACAATGAGATCTTAAGGATTTGCACAGATTGATCCCCAATGGATCCAAAACTGGCGAATTACTCAAAATCCTCAGACATTATTAACCTGAAATCAAGGTCAACTGATATCTGATTCATTCACTAGCAGGACTTATCCCCTAGTGAACCAGCAGATAACCTAGGAAGCTGGAAAGGTAGGAAATAATCCCAACACCTGCTCATTAGCACACAATTCATGATTGAGTATGACAGATTTTTCAACACAAAACAGGAATTTATCTACTTTCTAAATATGAAGTTCCCCTAGTTTTTAACAAACAATGAGACTAAGAAGAAAGAATATACATGCGTAGTTGAGTATCTTCCTCCGCCCTCCCCTTACTTTATACCACGTCAGGCCGCAACACAAAAAAGCTTCCTGACCCTGCAAATGCTTCAGAGGACCTTCTATTGTATGCGTCAGAGGAGGTAGTAATCAAAGCGGGTGAACAAAAGAGGTTAGGCATTAAGATTTTTATGCAAATCCTCTGAAACTTCCTACTGCATTTAACAAGCATTGAAGAGACAAGTCCTTTGGACCTCAGGTATTGCCAGGTATCCTAGACCCCGCCTACCAGCAACCCATCAATATTTTGTTGGGGAATTTACTAATAAGGACATGGTCATAAAGAAGCATCATGAGGTTTAAAGAGCTCTTCCAATTCCAATTGAGGACATCAGACAAGTCCATCATACTGGGTCTATGTTAGATATGGGACTACCTACGGACCAAATGATATGTGCTTTGCCCCACTTTAAATTTCTGAGGATTTAACCTCTGAAGAGCTCAAAGAAGTTCACTCTCTCCTGGAGTCCTATAGTGAAATCATCTCCAAATCCAATACTGTCTATGGGCATATGAATAATTGGAGCCACACCATTGATGTTGGTGATGCCCAGCCACTTTGATTTAAGCCTTATTGGAAATCAAAGGTTGAGGAGCTCCAAATGAGAATAAAACTGAAATGATTGCTGGATGCGGGGCTTTTTGGTGCCTTCTAAAAGCCCTTGTCCATCTATCTTATTGCTCATAAAAAAGAAGAATGACAGTTATTGAGTAGTTATGGACTACCGTAAACTAAATAACCTAACCAAAAAGGATAGTTACCCAATCCCCACATTGATAAAGCCCTAGCCCAAGTCTCCAGCTTTAACTTCTTTTCCTCCATGCAAACGGCTAGCAGTTATTGGCAAATGGACCTTTATCCACAAGACCAGAAGAAATATGCTCTTATCTTCAGCGAAGGCCAGTTCCAACTTACCCAACTACCACAAGGGTTGTGTCATGTTTACATGACGTTATTGAAAGGAACAACTGTCATGACAAGGTTTGGCGTCAAGAGTCAAAAAAGGTCAAGTTACAGGAATTCCCTGACTTAAGGCACACCTCAGATCAATTTAGTTCAGGCCAGATATGCCCAGGTTGGTTCAGGGGAAGTGCAAGATGCCCAGCCATGTGTTACAGCAGTGGCATTAAGACAAATGAGTTACCTTCTAAACAACGATGGTTTGGTTCAGTTTCTTAGAGACAGGGGTTCAAAACCTGTTCAAGTTTTAACATTTCCAAATTAGGACGCCTCAGCTTGCAATCAATCACTTGAGTTCATTTGATCTTGAGCTTCAATATTCTGGTCAATGGAGGGTGTGTCAATTGGGTTGTTTAGGCTTGGAACCATTTTCCCCAGTTGATGACTCACCTCCCCTTGCTTAAAGTATGGTCCTTGAGACCAATTTCCTCATTGACCATCTTCCATTTAATAAAATCCTGTTAGTTTACATTTTTTATATGTTAACTTGGGCGAACCTATGCGCGGACCTCTTTGGGGAGGTCCCTAACAACATCAGCCATTTTATTTGCACAAAATCAATGATCACAGCTGGTGCTCCGTGGGCCTCCATGGTCCCCTCCAGACTGATGCACTCAAGCCATCCAGCCTAGATCACCACTTGAATATGGACTTATCTTTGGGGTACACCCAAGTCTTGTTGTTTGTTCGCTCTTTGTTTATATACCATGTTAATCAACCTTATCTTGTGTTCCTTTAGAACCAGCACCCTCTGCGGGGCTATATACTCATAATACTGATGACAAATACCCTGGCGGTGCAGCTGTGCACTGCGCACCACCTCGCTGGAGATGGGAGAGTTATAGACACTCTCCTGACAGGTTGTGCAATGCACCTGCTACTTTCCAGAGAGACATGGATCTTATCTTTCAGGACCATAAGTTAAGTTTCATCATCATCTACCTTGATATCACGGTGTTTTGCAAAACCTTTAATGAGCATCTTACCCAATTAAAAGAAATTTTTTCATGCATAAAGGCTTCTAATATTAAATTGGAGCCATCAAAATGTATGTTCTTCCAAAAAAGCTGAATTTCCTTGGACAATCCATCTCTCAAGGTGATATTCAACCTTTACAAGTTAAGGTCGCAGCTATATCCAATATGCTGGCGCCCAAAACCCTCCACAACATCCAATTATTCTTGGGCATGATGGATTACTACCATCAATTCATCCCCAAGTCTTCTCATATCAGTGAGCCCCTCATCAGCCTCTTAGATAAGAATTCTATCCCACTGGGGTGCAGAACGAAAAGCTGCATTTGAGACCTTAAAGAATTTACTACAACTAAGGCAAATCCTCCACCATCCTGACTATGGCAAGCCCTTTATGCTATTTACAGATGCCACTGATCACGTCGTTGGAGTTATCTTGGCTCAATTGGATGAGCATGGAGTTAATCATCCCGTGTCTTAATTCAGAAAGATGCTCTCAAAAACTGAACGCAACAACAGTTTTACTTATTAGGGTGCCTTGCTGTCCTGCTCGCTGTGAAGTACTATTGCCCCTTCTTATATGGGACTTCCTTCAAAGTGGTTACCAACCACGTATCCTTAAAGCGGTTGCAGAATATGAAGGACCCCAAAGACGGTTGGCTTGCTGGGCTTTGAAGCTCCAGCATTATGACATGGAAATTGAGCATCAGGTGAGAACTAGCCATATGAACGTTGATGGGTTGATGCAGCTGTCTGTCCTTCACTTAGATAATAGTGAAGCTGAGAAACATGATCTCCTCATGACTCCTGATGCATGGGGGATGAGGATGAACCCGTACAAAAGATGCTAGCTCAGCACTCCTGCAACACCAAGGTGTAGAATGGAAAGCTATACAAAAAATAGGGGTAAACTGGTTGCCCTATCTCCAGCCATCAGAGCGAGTACTTGTCATTCTGAAAACCCAATCTATTTTAGATCATAGCGGGGTATGAAGACTTATGAGTGGGTTAAAGAGAGCTATTACTGGGATGGAGTCATGGAGACTATAACTGAGGTCTGTCAGGAGAGTGTCTATAACTATCTCATTCCCAGAGAGGTGGTGCACAGTTCACAGCCACATTTCCAGGGAACTCATCATCAGTATTATGGTGAGGGTAGCCCCACAGAGGGTGCTGGAGCTAAAGAAACACAGTTTAAGAGTTTACACGCGGTATTAATTAATAGGTAGCAAACAAACAACAAGACCTAGGTGGACCTCAAAAGGGACTTAATATCCAAGAGGTGATCTAGGCTGGAGGGCTTGGGTGCCTCAGTCTGGAGGGAACTAGGGCGGCCCAGCGGTGCACCAGATGTGATCATTGATTTTGTGCAAATAAAATAGTTGATGTTGTAAGAGACCTCCCTGAAAGGTCTGCGCACTGGTTAGCTCAAGTTGACATAAAAAATGTAAACTGACGGTATTTTTATTAGGAAGCTGACCAATGAGGAAGGTTGGTCTCAAGGAAACAAGTTTAAACAATTGAGGGTAATCATCCATTGGTGGAAGTGGTTCTAAGCCTAAGTGTACCAATAAGTGCACACTTTCATTGGTCTAGGTACTATAGCTCAATATTGCCTGAACTTGATTAATTATTTGTAGGCATAACCGACCTGATCTTAAATTTTAAAAATTGAACAGGTTTCAAGATCCTGTTTGCTGAGCAACCATATTGAACTGTCGCTGTTCATGATATAGCTGGTTCTTTTTAACACCCTTGCTACAACACAGGGCTGAACGTCATGCACATCCCCTAAACCAACCTTGGCATATCTGGCCTGAACCCAGTGCTGGTCTAGGGTATATTTGAGGTCAGGAAGGCCTGACAACTTCACATTTTTAGATTTTCTGACGACTAGCTTTATCTTTAGAGTTGGTTCCCTCTTTTTATATCATCAGACCATGACAAGGTTCTGGACGCTTGTCTGACCTGCAAGAAGCAATCTAGATTCAAGACCCAGTATCAATACCAAATCACTATTCCTCAGCAACCCTTCCAACAATAAGTTTAAATGTAGTTGAACCTCTACCCCAGACTACTGCAGAAATTTATAAATTTTTGGTAGGCATAGAACATTTTACCAAATAGGTTGAAGCGGTGGCTCTTCCAGCTCAAACAGCCAAGACCATGGCTGCTTCCCTCTAACAGTATATTTTTGGTCGACATGGCTGCTTCAGGTTCTTCTTAGTGATAATGGTAACAACTTTACCTCCAGAGTGATGAAGATCCTCACTACCTACCTGGGCACGCAACAGCCCTTTTATGCCCCCTATAACCCCTTAGCCAGTGGTACCATGGAAAGAGTAAAGGGGAACCTGGCCTCTAGATTATAAAAGATGGCCATTTCAGACCCCCTTTACTAGGATATGTACTTACCAAATGTCCTTGTGGCCTACTGTATCAGTTACCACCAAATCCTCAAAATGTCTTCCATGTGATGCATGGACAGGAACCTGGAGTGCTGTTATTATCAGTCAAAGATATTTTCTCTGATAGAACTGACCATGAGCAAGCCATGAAGAGGTTGGCGCAGCACATCATCCAGTTACAGTCAGAGGCTATGACTAATTTGGTTAAAGCTGTCACAAAAGAGGGCCAAGCTGCTAATGATCTCTGGCCACCTTGCCCTTCCTTCAAAGTTTCATACTTGGTATGCTATTATCACAACTGTATCATGCCTAGAAGGGAAAGGCTTGGGTTTATCAGGAAAAGGCATTTTGCAGTCACTTATAAGCGAGGGGATGAGTACACCAACAAATTCCTTGCTACCAGAGTCACTGTCAACCAAGTTCATGGCTGGATCTTGCAGCCTTATTCTCCCCTAATAATCTTGAGGGGGTAATATCAGACATTACAAGTCTGATATTGTAATAAGAGTATTTTGGAGTTTGACATGGATAACATTGGCCAAAAACCACTGGTCAATTCTAGGTGGAACCCTGCAATTTTGGGTGATACTGTTTCCCCCAACTCTTAGCTGAATAGCCCCATGGCTAGTAGTGTCATGGAATCTGCTGATTAAAGTAAGAAAGGGCTTCCAATCTAGTTGTGTAACAAACCAATGAAAAGCCCAGAATGCAAAGGACATAGCAGTTCTGAAAGGTTGTAGGAGGGATGCACTATTATTTGGGTGAGGGAAATAAAAGTTAATGAACATACCAAAAGGCCCCCATAGAAAACCAATTAGCACAAATGGGGAACAAACGCAGGTCTTGCTGGGGCCTCCCCAAGGGCGGGAGAGGCAAGGAGGATGACCAATCCTCCTGGGTTTGCAATTGGTGACATCTGGGCTCCATTTCCTAACCATCTTGGATTAATTCAACATAATAAAAATTCTGAAAATCATAAAAATTTTTAAAATTTTTGAAATGCTGATTGGGTTCATGAATCAAATTAAATGAAAGCTGACCATTGGGAGGCCTTGGGCCTTGTCTTACGTTCAATGAGAGGTTTCAGGTTGAGTGGAGAGGTTGGGTTCATTGCCAGAATGTCTGATCAATTTACTAAATTGATTTGAGTCAGATTGGCCCTTGGCAGAATGGCCCAGATGGTCTAGTGCCTGGTCACTGCCTCACAGTTGTGTGGATGACAAGTCCTCACCTCTAAGCAGATAATTACAATTAGTAGAGATGGCCTCACTCTGCCTAAATTGTGATAAACCATCAGCAGATTGGAAAGGCAGATTAGTTCAAATTCTCTGATTATTTCATAAAGTGAGAGGCAAACCCAAAGCTAGTCTGCCAGGTGTGAATGGTAAACAGGTCATTTTGAAGAGTTCAGTGGATCTGAAACTCTTCCAAAGAGGTGGATTGGCATTGTAGGCTTATAGAAAATTCTTGGATTGTGATCACCATTTAGTGGGCCGCTGGATTGATGGAGTGGAGGGCCCACTAAACGATATTGGCCCTAGGATGCAGATTACTGCATACTATGTTGGGTTAAGTGAAATTATTTTGGAAAAAAGCAATGGAGCTCATATAGTAGGTTTGGGTAAATATGGTTTTAATAAAACTCAAGGGTAAAAATAGACTGACAAAAGCCCCTTTCAGAGGCAGTTGTCTTATATATGCGAAATGGGGAAAAGGGGGCCATTAGTATGTTTTTCTTGGGCAGCAGCAGCTGATGTACTCATGGGTACTCAGCCTGGGTTTGGGGCTTCGTCATCTGGATTACGCAAAGGTCACAAAAGCTCTGCAACATAATCATTTGATCCGCCATGGAGGGACCCTCACTGATCCAAACATAAGTTGATTTACTTAGATTAAAGGGACATCCAAATTGGGTTCCCCCAGGGTCAATTATGATGAATTTTTAGAAGATTTTTTAAAATTTTCTGAGAGAAAATTTCCGACTCAGATTGGCTTTATCAGACCCAAAATTTCGGATTACATGTTCTGGACCATATTTCCTGACTCAGGAACTATTTCCTGAGTTTTAAGGCCCATTTTCTTCTTTTCTAAGGATTTAAAAGATGGCGGAGTGGGTCCCAGTGGGAGGGGAAGATGCTGTTGACTTCTGGCCTGTATTACCTCTTTGCAGACCTCTAATATCCTTTCAACCAGAGAAGAAGCATCCAAATGGGATAAAGTGGTGGGGTCTTTTGGTGCCAATGCAGTGACCCAACATTCATCAACAACATGACCCAAGTCCCCCAGTTGAGCCAAGGGCTCCACAGGAGCATTAGGTCCCTTCTTCTTCCTAAAAGGGACCTTTTCCCAATCTAACCCAAGAGGTTGGGTCTCTAGACTTACATTATACTCTCGTTTTTGAACGGGAAACATTCCTTCTCCTGGCATGTGAACCAGGGCATAGTTCTTATGTCTAGTAGGGAGTTTGATGTCCAAAATCATAGCAATTTTTTGGGTGGATAGGGGGCTTCAGGATGTGACTCTTGGAACTCAGCTACTAACTCCTTGCAATTCTCACAATCCTTTGCACTTACACAATTATTTTCATAGGTTGAGTAGCCTTTCCATGCAACCAGGTACTGGACTGACCTTCTGGATTTCCTTGATGCCAGTATTGTCTCCACTTCGGCCTCTTGAGAGTCCCCCACAATAATAGGCTCAGGGGTAGAAGCAAGCTCTCCCTTAAAAGTGGATAGTTGAGAGATTTAGAAAAAATTGTGTTGTTTCAAATGGGAAGGAAGCTTGATGCAGTATGCACCATTACCCAAACCCTTCTCTACTTCAAAAGGACCAGAGCTCTTACTAGCCAACTTCCTGTAGGGAACCTTTATATTCAGGTGGCGAGTGTCAAGAATAACAAGTGAGCTTACAGAGATGTCATGTCCAGGAAGTCGTTTTCTATCAGCAAACTTCTTATAGTCTTCAATGGCTTTTGATAAGTGCTCTTGGACAAGCTTTTGGGTATCTCAGATCTTAGTAACCTGGTCCTCTGCTGCAGGCACTGCTGAGGTTAAGCGTGCACCAATCTGTAAAGATGGGTTGTAACCCAGGGTTGCTTCAAGGGGGGAAAATCCAGTGGAAGAGTGGAAGGTGTTGTTGTAGGAAAATTGCGCTAAAGGGAGGTCTGTGGCCCAACTGTCCTGGGTAGCTGAGGAGTAACAACGTAAATATTGTTCTAACACTTGATTAACTCTCTCAGTTTGTCCATCTTATTGTGGGTGATATGCTGTAGAACAGAAGGTTTTGATGTTAAGTCCCAGCAAGGCATCCCAAAACCTGGCTGTGAACTGTGGACCACGGTCACTTACAATTTCCGTTGGGAGTCCAAACATGGAGAAGACATGAGTAATGAAGAGTGTTGCAGTATCTGCTGCTGTTATAGTAGTGTTGCATGGTATAAACAACGCAAACTTGATGAACCTATCCACAACCACCATTATGGCATTAAACCCCTTGGACATGGGAAGTTCAACAATGCAGTCCACTTAAACTGACTTCCAGGGACCCTCAGCTTGTTGCAAAGGGTAGAGAAGGATCTTTTTTTCTGTATGGTCTTATTCAGAGCAAGAACAGCTAACACAGCTTGATACCCAAGCCAGGATATTCTTGGAGAGCCTGAGCCAATTGTAGGTTCTTTTAACTAACTTGGCACATTTCTTTGAACCAGGATGACCTACTGTGGGTGGGGTGTGATGCTCTTCAAAAATTTGCATGCTCAGGGTAGGTGGGACCCAAATCCTATCCCAAAAGAAGATCATCCCATCCTTTAGGTTGTATAGGGGCCGTTTGCACTGCTTAGTCTCCTGGTCATTTACCACTCAATTCCCTCTGGGCAACATAGTTGACCTGCTAAAACGCATTTGCACATGGGTGTTTCTGGAGATATATCGGCATATGCTACCATGACGGGCGAGGGAGAGGATCATGGTGGAAGGCGCCATTATGATGAGCTCAGACAGGTCCTCCTCTGGGCCTGGAGCCAAGTCAGGGTTGCAACTCAACATATCCGGCAGTACATTTAGGGGCCCTTTTATGAACTCATACTTGAAGGTAAAGTTGCAAAGATCCCTGTATGTGCATGCTTGAAGGTGAGCCAGCTTTTGGGGTTTCCAATAATACAATAAAAACTTATGGTCAGTGAATACTGTGACTTCATGCTTTGCTCCCTGAAGAAGATATCTCCAATGAGTCAGCGACCATGCCACCGCAGCCAACTCTTTATCATAGATAGCCCATGCTTGTTCTGTGGAGGTGAATTCCTTGAGAAGTATGCCAATGGGTGCTCCCTCCCTTCATGCTCTTGCAATAGTACCGCTCCCACTGCAACTGCTGAAGCATCACATGCCACAATGAATGGCTTGGATGTGTCAGCATGCCGCAGGATTGGCGCTGACAGAAAAACAGTTTTGATTGCCTCAAAGGCTTGTTGACACTCCTTTGTCCATTTGAAAGGGATGTTTTTCCCTGTCAGTGGGTGGAGGGGTGATGCCAGCTGGGCGAGCGCAGGAGAAAACTTCTTTAGGAAAATCACAGTGCCCAGGAAACTTCTTAATTGTTGTTTTTGGGTGGTAGGGGTTGGCCAGGACTGAATGGCCTCCAGCTTACAGGGGGACCTTATACCCATCCCTAAGGACGAGGTTCCCTAATAATGTTACTTCATCTTGAAAGAATTCGCATTTGGAAGGCTTGACAAAGAGCCCTGCCTTAAGAAGGACAGCCATTACAGCCTCCAAATCCTTGGTGTGCTGTTCATGGGTTGGGGAGTGAATAAAATATCATCAATGTAAGTGGCAGCAAAGGTAAATCTTAGGTCCCCCAGGACATCATCAATCAAATGTTAGAAAGGTTGCTGGTGCATTCTTCAGTCCAGTTGGCATCACCTTGAGCTGGAATATCCCAAGACTTGTATTAATGGCTGTGAGCCACTCTTGGCCCTCCTTGACCTCGCCTAGTTAAAGGCATCAACCAGGTCCAACTTTGAAAAGACTCTGGATTTAGCAACGGTTGTGCAATGGTTTGTTACAAGGGGAGGGGTATGGATCTGGAACTGTCACATTGTTAGCATGGCCATATTCCACACACGGGTGTAGGGTTCCATCTGCCTTTTGGGCAAAGACAACTGGTGAAGCAATGGGGGAGGAAGTCTTGATAATCTATCCTTTGTCCATCATGTCATCTAGCCAGATGCCCAGCGCCTTGTTTTCTTCCTCCATGTGAGGGTACAACAGGCAGTTGATCTTGACAAGATGCACTGTTAGCTGGAAGGCTAGGTCATATTTTGAATGGGGAGGAAGTCAAGTTGTAAATCTCATGTCAAAAACATTCTTATATGTGGCTAGGAAGTCAAGAAAATCTTGGGGGAAGTCCAAAGGGGGCAACTCAGAGAAAGAAATTGAGCTGAGTGAGGGCTCTGTTGTGAGAGTTTCAATTAGTGGGAATTCCCCACTTCATCTCTTATTGGCAAAGAACAAAGAGTTGAGTTCCAGATTGATGTTCACTTGTTGGTGACGCCACCACCCTACCCCATGATGACAGGGTATAGTAAATCAGGTATCGCTGAAAAGTGATCGTAGAAGCCAAATTTGTGGATAAAGAACTACGCTGGATGTTGGAAATAATGGCAGGTCATTGGTGTAGATGAAGCGTCTAATATAGAAGGAGCAAGCACCATGTCCAGGTCTAGAGAGCGTGCCACTCTTAAATCCATAAAGTTTCCCACTGCTCCAGTATCCAGAAGAGCTTTTACTGTGACCTTCCATACTCCTACTCTCTGAAGGTAATGGAAAACAGGAAATAAGCTTGGTCCTCTTTATTGGCCATAGAAAGAGTGAGGGTAGCGGAAAGTGGGGTTGGTCCTATAATGAGAAGTGACCCTTTAGTAACCAATAAGCTATTCTGCTTCTCATAGGATCCCTCTGTGAGGTTCTCCTAATCCCTAGGCAGGATTGGATTGGATGGATCTACCATTATGCCATTGTTCATCACTGTTGTGGGGGAGTGTCAGATTCTGGAGGTTGACTCAAAAATAATCCCTCGACAATTATCAGATCAGGCCAATTATCCTTTCAACGCTTGAGCTAACACCTATTGCAATTATACAACTTGGGAAGATTATCTCAACGACAATTCAATCAAGTAATTTATCAGGCGCTCAGCCCAAATACACTTGCATATTATAGCTGATTCTGATGCATCAAACCTTAGCAATTGGTCCTGATTATCAAAACACAAACCATTCAATTGTATATAAAATAATTTGGGGATGACCTGAAGTTACGTTTAAAAGTCTCATGGACAATTAAATGAATTAACAACGTTATCAAACTTCAGCCTGAGGGCGAAATTTGTATGTCAATATGTATAATTGGCATGATAGCACTTATGTGGACCACCCAAAGGGGGTTACTTAAGGCTATCAAGGAAGAGGCCTGCTGACGTCCCAATTAGGGGTGCATCATTTTCTTCAATTGAGGCCAAAATTTCACAGAAGGTGTGTCTCATCAACAGTATGATAAAACTGAAATCCTGAAGATCTTAGGACAACTTTGCATGCTTTTATTGCAATTTTTGTACCTGAAATCCTCCCTATTTTGGGAGTATTTTGCCACCAATGAACCTAAGAAAAGGTACATTCATAGGCCGAACTAAGTGGCAAAATAGCTGTTAAAATTTTGTGCTGGATGTGGCCAGGAGATTCCCTAGAGGTATAAATACCAGCGCCTGGCCTAATGAACATTATCTAATAAATAGCTTATTATAAAGTTATATTTATTTTATCAATTCTTAATTTTCTCTTTAAATCCTTCCCTTGGGTAAAGTGTCAACAAACTGGACGGATTAAATTCTCAGTTTGTAAAGAAGCCTGCCTCAGAAGAAGTTTCTAAACCCAAAGTAAAAATTACACCAAAATTGGCCAGAAGAGTCGAGGCAAATCTAATAATCCTAGTGAGTTGTTAAATGGTCAAAATCCTGTAAACTACAGGCGCTATAGAGGATCAACCATCGGAACCTTGGCCCAAATAGACATGCAGGATATTCATTTCCAAGTGAGCGATCCTTGGAATTTGACAGGGAGGGACTTTTATGGTTATGTATGGTGAGTGAGGCTGACTCAGTGGGAGAAGAACTAGGATCAGTGGTATGCAAATCAGTTTTCTGATTAGGTGCGACATGGGCTTCCACTTGGGACATTTAGGTGGGCGTTAGGGTTGGATTACTTGGGTCCAATGTTACAGTTAACTTCTCATCCACAGAGAAGGGGAAGGGACTCTTAACTGGTGGTATGTTACTCTTCAAGGTAACATGTGGGTAGGGAGCTACCACTGCAACCCCAGGGGAGCGCTTCCCTGGACCCTTGTTCCCTGAAGAGGTAGGAGCGGGTGGTTTTGACTAGAATTAACTAGCTGGGATGGTGTTTGCAGATGGATGAGAAGTCATTACTGCCACTGATGGTATACTTGCATGGAGGGTTTTTGCCCCCACTGAATATGCTAAGGTAAATGCAGCATCCATGGATACTGGGAAAGGATCTTATGCGGCATTGCTAGCTGCAGAGTTGCCCAAGGCTGCTCTGAAATCTGCAACTGCAATGTCCATAGGAATCCCAGCCAAAGGTACTAAAGCTCTGAAGGCCTCTACCAGTGATGGAAAGTCAGGGACCTTCTGGTGAAGGGTAAAGAGATGGTAGAGGTTGGATGTTCTAGATTCTGATGCTTGGACCGCATCAGATACTAAAACTCAATAAGGGAGTATAATTACCCATTTTGGTTGCAGCTTGTAATACTCCTCTGACCTATTGGCATGCTTCCTTATCAAGAGCATCTAAGAGAGCCACACTTCTCTGTAAATTAGTGGAAGTGAGAATTTGGGACCACCCAGCTGCAAAGCATACATGAAGCTCTGCCAGAGTGTCTAGCACCTGTTCTGCTACTTTAGGTGATGGGACTGGAGGGATTCCCATTGTCTCTACGCTTGACAAATGTGCAGCCTAGTTTGCTGGTTCTGGATGGATGTTATCCCAGATTAATAGAATTTGCATGCCCTTCAGAAGGAGATGTGTGACCAGCAAAAGAATACTATGTCATATAGGGGATGAAAATTCATGGCAATTAAGTAAGCAGCTGCTTTGCCTAATCCCATGAGGAGGACTAAAAGTGCTGAAGTTATTAGTTGTTCATTATGTCATGAAATCTGATGATTAAAGTAATACTGGGCTTCCAATATGGGTGTGTAACAACCCAGTGAAAAGTTCAGAATGCCAGGGGCATAGCAGTTCTTGTCAGGATTCTCCCTTAATTGGGGGAAGCCCCAATTAGGGGTCTCAACCTGCCTTCAGGCGGATGCCAGATTGGGCTCTCCATTAACTTGGGGTAAGCCCAATCTGAAGTATCAGGGACCAGCCCCAATAATTTAATTATTATTTAATTCAAATTAGGCACCAGCAACTAATGCTGAGGATGCTAAACACTCAATTGGGTTGCAGAGAAATCCCTTTCAGCGCTCGCACCCAATCAATTAACCCTTTCAGGTGTGCCAGCAACTTATGTTGAGGATGCGCCCATTCCCCTTGTAATATTATTTGTTTGTTTACTCATTCATTGTCAGCAAGCAATGCCAAAACTTTCTGATCCTTTCCTTCCTGATCCATTGAGGCCATATAAATACCTCAAGGATCCTTTTAATAAATTTACCATTTTCTCTCAATCTTCTTTCCATTTATAGCTTTCATTTGGGCCTTGATGACCTCTTAACTCTCTGGGGGCTTTGGGGCCTTGTTAATAGGGATTGGGTTGGAGATCCTCCCCAAAAACCTGACAGTTCTGAACAGTTGTAGGAGGGATCCACTATTATTCTGGTGATGGAAATAAAAGTTAATGAATATACCATAACCACCATAGTAAACCAAATGGCTGCAATGGGGCAACTGCAGGTCTTGCTGGGGTATCCCCAAGGGTGATAGAGGCAAACAGGATGACCAATCCTCCTGGGTTTGCAGTTGGTGACATTTGGGATCCTTTTCCCAACCATTTTAAACTAATTCTACATAAAAAAATTCTGAAAATAGTAAAAATTTTCAAAAAAATTTTTGAAATGCTGATCAGGTTTGCAAATCATATTGAATCAATCTGACCATTAGGAGGCTTTGGGCCTTATCTTGCATCCATTGAGAGGTTTCAGGTTGAGTGGAGAGGTCAGGTTCATTGTCATAATGGCGGATCAGTTTACTAAATTGATTTGAGCCAAATTGGCCCTCAGTGGAATGGCCTAGATGGTCTGGTGCCTGGTCACCACCTTGCGGTTGTGTGGATGATGAGTCCTCACCTCTGAACAGAGAATTATGATTAGCAGAGATGGCCACTTCACCCAAATTACATTAAACCATCAGCAGATTGTTAAGGCAGATTATTTTGAATTTTCTGATTATTTTGTGAAGTGGGAGGCGGACCTGAAGCTAGTCTGCAAGGTGTGAATGGGAAACAGGTCATTGTGAAGAGTTTGGCAGATCTGAAACCTACTCTAAAATGGTAGATTGGCATCATAGGCTTGTGGAAAATTATTGGATTATGATCACTATTTGGTGGGCCAATGGATTGATGGCTTGGAAGACCACTCAATGATCATTGGCCCTAGGATGCATATTGCTGCATACTTAGCTGTGTTAAGTGAAAGTATTTTGAAAAAAAGCAATGGAGCTCGCGGAGTAGGTTTGGGTGGGAATAGTTTTATAAAAATCAAGGGTAAAAATGGACTGACAAAAGCTCCTTTCAGAGGCAGTTGCCTTATATATATAAAATGGGTGAAAAAGGGGGCCATGAATACATTTTTCTTTAGCAGCGGCAGCTGATGTACTCCTGGGTACTCAGCCTGAGTTTAGGGCTTCATCATCCAGCTTACACAAAAGTTACAAAAGCTCTGCAACATAATCATTTGATCCGCCATGGAAAACCCTCACTGATCCAAACATAAGTTGATTTACTTAGATTAAAGGGACGTCCAAATTGGGTTCCACCAGGGTCAATTATGATGAATTTTTAGAAGATTTTTAAAATTTTCTGAGAGAAAATTTCTGACTCAGATTGGCTTTATCAGACCCAGAATTCGGATTACATGTTCTGGACCAGGTTTCCTGACTCGGGAACTATTTTCTGAGTTTTGAGGCCCATTTTCTTCTTTTCCAAGGATGTAAAAGATGGCAGAGTGGGGCTCAGTGGGAGGGGAAGGTGTTGTTGACTTCTGGCCTGTATTACCTCTTTACAGACCTCTTTTATCCTTTTAACCAGAGAAGAAGCCCCCAAATAGGATACTGCAGTGGGGTCTTTTGGTGCTAATGCAGTGACCCAACATTCATCAACCACATGAACCAAGTTCCCCAGTTGATCCAAGGGCTCCACAGAAGCATTAGGTCCCTTCTTCTTCCTAAAAGGGACCTTTTCCCAATCTAACCCAAGAGGTTGGATCTCTAGACTTACAAGTAGTAATAATTCACCAAATCTGCGTAAAAACATGGGAGTTGTTCTGAGGGTCCTCTGCAACCCCTTTCCAACTTAGCTCAACCACCTACACCACAATGACCCCCATTTATAGCCTTGGAGGGGGTCTCATCAGGAGCAAATATTTTCTCACCCAATGATTGGGTGATATATATTTTTTAGTACTAGATATTGGGTGATATATATTAAATCCTTGCCTCACAGGTTTATCCTACCTGCTATTGACCCTCCATCAGTCATTCCATCAAAGTGAGGTGAGGCTTGAGAGACCTGAAAGTCAAAACCTAATATCCCCTAATTCAGCTATTCCCAGCCTAATCTGAATCTTGTACCCCAACTCACTTTAAACCTCAATAGGTTTAAACACTAAGCGTTGAGATCTTAAGGGGGTTTGCTTCTTGACCAGAATTATAACAAAAATCACTAAAACCCCAACCTTTTAGATTATCAAAGTTTCCATTAGTTTAAATATAAGTGGCTGAATAACCCCCTAAAAATATTTATCCCAGCATTAGAGGGTGTAACTTCTGCAAATTATTGAAATCCAAAGCTAAATAGCATTAGTGAGCCTCCCAATCCCCTGGATTCCAACGACCTCCATGCACAGTGGGATGGCAACCATCAGGAACCTCCCTTCTGCCTAAGGGACAGGAAGCTGATACCATATCCCCTGGAACTGAACTGACCCGTCCTGAATGTATCTCATAACCCGGCCCACTTCCCAGAGCGAGCATGCCAACCCAATCCCCACCTATAAGATGGGTAACCGAAACCCAATCTGATATACCTCAATAAAATCTGATACCCAATATCCTTAACTGCCTCTTTTCCCTTGAGCCCTAAGGGTGAAAGTGGTAAAATAATATGACCTACAACAGCATCACGATGGGCCAATAACTCCATGGACTTTTTGCGATTATGCATCTTAGTTTGGAGATGGGTGCATAAATCCAACCTGGGTATCGATGTCCCCTATCTGAGTTCACCTGTCAGGATGGAACCATGGCGGCAACGGTCAAGCCCACGCTCTACCACTAGCCCCCTCCCCTTTAAGTACCCAATTCCAGCTTTAATTGATACCTTGGTAGCTACATCTCGAAGGGTGGTAACCGTCGACACCCAATATGATCGGAAAGCGATGATCGAGGTCTAGCCTTTATAATATATCCCATTTAAAAATCAATGGTTAGTCGATCTTGGCAGATAAAGCTGCTGGGAGCATCCAGTGAAGGATAAAGCTCCAAAACCTCTTTGTGGGCAGTAAAAGATAAAAGGTCAACTTCTTTGTGGGCAGTAAAAGATAAAGCTCCAGATCAACTTTCCATGCGGCAGCGATGGCCGAAACTTCGGCTTATACCCCCTCCCATTATCCATTCAAGGGGTTTAGGGGCGACCCGAACCTATTCCTAGCCCAGGCTCGTGGTTAAGTATCAATTTAAGGTTGTAGCAAGCTGGTTCGCTTGGGAAGCCGATCTATAACGATAAGCTACGTTGGGAATTGGGGTTTGGTAAACGATACTCGGCGTTAAATTCGGTTACCCAGTTATACTCCCTAGAGCTCAAGCTACCCAGGGCTAATTATAATCCCAGATGTACACTTTTATTACCTTTCGGCGCGGATACCAGTCCCGCCAACCCCACCTCAATCTTTTCATCACCGCACAGTTTGCACCGCCAGCAACTTTCAGAGCATCGCGGTTGGTTGGAACCGATAAGAGATTTATAAAGGTGGCTGGTAAGATGGTTCGATAATGGCAAAAGCTCGGTCGATAACCCAGAGCTATGAATGATGGACCGATCGAAATGGACTCGGATGCGGTCGGGTGGATCGCACGGATGACGCCTGGCTACAACCTCGTAGGGAGCTTTAGCGAGGTGAGATTATCGGCTAGTTACCGATAAGGGGTACCTTTGGTTCGGTTGGGCCAATCGGAGCATACCGTGACCGCCCCTCGCGGGTGCGGAGTTCTACCGTGGCGGCGTTAAGTTATGGGAAACCCCTTAAGTAGGTCCCCATCGCAGAGCCCCCAGCTGGTTTTCGGGTTGGCTTAGATGTAATCGCCTCCATGCCCTCCTGGTGGCCCTCTGGTTTTGATATCGGCAACTCGCCGCCCCTAGCCCCAACCTTGTAAGGCGGTTTTGTTTTGGCGGCGGTTTTGCTCGAAACATCGTACGATAATGTTTTAACGCCTGGTATCGAGGGAGAGCATCTTGTAGTGATTTTGGCTTCTTCCCATTAACATAAGCCACGCCGCCTATAAAAGTCAGTTTAGAGAGGCCAGACGTTTATAAGGGTTGAGCTGGACGTTCAAGCATGATAACAGTAGATATATTACAGGAATGTGAGGTTTGATAGAAAACAGTAGATATATTACAGGAATGTGAGGTTTGATAGAAAACAGTAGATATATTACAGGAATGTGAGGTTTGATAGAAGATTCTAAGGCTAAAGGGTTAGCTTAGCGGTTGGGCTGTAGGCTTGCTTGATTTGAGGTCGACGCCTAGTAGTATCTCTAATTAATTTACGCTGGCTTATTCAGTTAGTCGAACCCCAGTTAATTTGGCTAAAGGGCTACAGCTGGTTTATTTTTATGGCGAAACTACGAGACCCTGATTCCGGCGCTCAGAGCAGCTTTTTAAGGGGGAAGGAGCCGCCATGGCTGGTAATTTTATGGGGCCAGGGGGTTGGGGTGGGATGGGTTTTGGCCAGCCTGACTTTATCGACAAAGGCTTTGAATAGAAACATGGTGTCCTCGGGGCCACCCTTCGCCTCGGGGTGGAACTGGACGGCGGAGATGGGCTTGGTCTGGTGGGCGATCCCCTCGTTGGAGCCGTCGTTGGCGTTGACAAAGTGGCGCCGCCAGCCGGGCGGTAAACTACGGTCGTCGATGGCGTACCCGTGGTTCTGGGAGGTGATGAAGCACCGCCCGGACTCGGTGTGGAGCGCGGGCTGGTTGTGGCCGCGGTTGCCAAACCGCATTTTGTACACCGACATACCGGCGGCAAGCGCCAGAAGCTGATTGCCCATGCAGATCCCAAAGATCGGCTTTTTGTATTCAGAGATGACCTGGCGAAGGTTCGTTATCAGGGGTCGGCAGTGGGTGGGGTTTCCCGGCCCGTTGGAGAGAAAGAGCCCGTCAAAGTTGTGCATGAGTTTAGGCAAGTCGCTATCCCACGGCAGCACGGTGGCGCGGACCCCCTGCAGTATCAACCCCCTGAGGATGTTGGATTTGATCCCGCAATCGACAACCCCAATATGAACGTCGCCTGAACCCACGGTGTAAGCCTCCTTGGTCGAAACCTCGGCCACCAAGTTACGCCGGTTGGGGTCGGTGAAGCCGTGGTGGGCTTCAGGTGCGACGATGGCGGCAAGCGTTGAGCCTTGGTCGCGGAGGATTTGTACGACGGCGCGGGTGTCGATGTTGGAGATGGCAGGGACTTGGTGGCGCTTACACCACTGCCCCAAGGACTCCACGGCGTTCCAGTGCGAGTATCTCGCGGCGTAATCCGTCACCACGATACCCTCCACCTGGATCCGATCCGACTCGAAGTGCTCTAGTAAGCCGTGCTCGTCTCTGGTCATACCCGGTACACCATAGTTTCCCACCAACGGCTGGCTAAACACTAGAATCTGGCCACGGTACGATGGATCCGTCATCGATTCGGGGTACCCCACAGTCGAAGTGCTAAACACCGCCTCCCCAAAGCTGTTACGCTCCCCTCCAAACGAAAACCCCTTAAACTCGTGGCCAGACTTCAACCGCAAGCATGCAACTCCCCCTCCGAAATAAATAAAGGCAAGGTTCGCTCCGAAACGGATGCCAAGCCGCGTCTGATCATATTAAATTAATTTTAGTCAAAGTGGTTGCATCGGCTTATATATCCCCCATACCAACATGACTCATCTTCCATACATGCACTTTGGTTGCCATCCCACCCCTCATTTGGATCTTTAATTCTCACGAGTCTAAATCATCCATTAAGGGATGTACTTTTGGCTTTGATGAGTTATGACGCTAAACCAGTTCCCATTGGTTCATTCATCTATCCAATCAGTCAGCTCAAAGCGTCACGCATGAGTTATCCCATCCAAGTTTCACATTTAAAATGAACCAATCGTTCGAATAAACAGAAAATAAACCAATCGTATCCAAAATTATTATCCATTCGTTAATCAAACCTTCCCTCCATCATAACCTATCACCCAACTATAATCCACACGAAATCGATCCAAAGTCATATGCAAACAAACCTTTAAAAGCGCATGTATTGACTCAACTTGATACTACCAAGACTAATGGCGATTCACCACCAACTTATAGGCACCAATTTAGTTTCCATCGATCCGATCACCTCGGATGCTGTAGTATCCACCCGCTTGCATCCCTTAGGGAACCTTCATAAATTCCCGGGTGGTATCAGCACCCTGGAAAAATATATTCAAGGTACCTGGGGCCGGTAAAATTTATTAGGGGGAAGTAGGTATAGAAACCTGCCACCTAAAATATTTTTGGTGGAACTTAAATTTTATTTGAGGTGAGCCGATCTGGGGACGATACCGCACCGATTAAGGAAGTGAAGAAAATGGGAAAGGAGGATAAAACCCGGAAACCCTCCATGCGCGGCATATGATAGGCCAGGAACTCCATGGACCGCCTTTGCTATTCGCTATCTCGGTTCGGGGCATTGGTGCGCAAAACCAACACAGTCAAAATTGTCCCCTACCCAAAGTCCATTACCGGGATCGAACTCGCGAGGCAGTGGTAATGCATCCATATAAAGAAATTAACAGACTGATACTTTTGTAAATAAAATTTTAGGCTAATTCTTGTTGATACCCAGTTTAGCACATATTTGTTTTTGGGCTTTAAGTTTACCTGATGATCCTAATCAATTCTTTTTTATATTTGTATAAGGTATCGATAATATTAAAAAATCATATTATATTGAATCAATATAAAATTACCAACCATTCAGCCATACCCAATTAAACCTATCGAATTAGCTAAAAATCACCAACCACTTACCAAAACCAATTAACTTATCGAATCAACCAATCACTAACTTTATTTAAACCGTTAAGCTTATTAATCAATACAAACCCACCAATCGCTCGACAAAACCATTTAAACTACCGAATCAACCGAATATCAAACTTCTCGGCCGTAACAATATACCGACTTCCATTAAAAACATAAAATTTTCACTTGCTACATATAAAACTTTTTATTTTACTATATATATATAAAACAAAGTCGTGTTAGTTACACCATTTATAACTCAAGAACGGCTGGACTAATTTTTATGATTTTTGCTTTGTTGGATTTGTCTCCACCCCGAATAGCAGAATAACTATTAAAACATGGGGAAAATATAGTAAAATAAAAAGTTTTATATGTAACAAGTGAAAATTTTATATATACTTCGATGGTATTCGCTATATTGTTACAGCTGAGCAGTTTGATATTCAGCTGATTTGATATTTTAAATGGTTCTGTAAAGTGGTTAGTGGTCATTCGGGTATTTAACAAGTTTATCTAAATCAAAACTTTGAATCAAAAGTCCAATTGATCTTAAAAATACCTCCTCTAGCATAATCAGCTCAAACCCTCTCTCTCTCAAATATCAATTTTAAAAGCAAAAAGTGAACTGAACAGGAATTGAGAGAGCAACCAACTGCCAGAGTGCACTGCAATTATATAGTGCAGTGAACAAAGGCCAACCATCCAAGCATAGGGAAGTCAATCTGCCTATCTGTGTGCAGCACATAGAAACAGTCGACTTGCCTGCACCAGTATTAATTTTTATTAATAATATAAAGGATGCTATGATGGATATACCATCTGATGACCTTCCCGCTGGCCCAAACCCTGACATGACTAGAAATGGGAAAGGGCAATTTAACATGTGTACATCAAGAAATGATCTGGTGACATGAACAATGACAGAACATGTGAACGTGTCGATGGGTCACAGGGCCTTAACAACTAGCATGGATGACAGGGTCAACTCCCTAGGATTGATGACCGCTGACACCCAGATGACAAGAGCAACCTTCTGGAAATGAGGCCTGATGCTGAGAACAGTGGTGTCAGGAATATTCCCCATTGAACCTCAATCAGCAGAGGGGATTGGGGCCTCGCAGGGCAAGAAAATTATTGCTGATAAAACAAAAAACCCAGATGAAGTATTGGTAGGATTCAAAACTGACTTGGATTCGAATGATAAAAATCAGCAGCTCAAACCAACAGAGCTAAGCTATAAAAAGTTTTCTACTGATATGGAGAAACTTACTGAATCCACTCAGGGTATTCGAGTGAAGAATAAGTTGGGCTCCAATTCTGAAAAGGCCCAGTTAGGGGGGCAAATAGTCCCTGACCAAAATTGATTTGGCAACATGAGAAATTCATCAGGTGTGATCCCCAATATGCTATCAGGCACAATCCCTGACAAAGTCATTCTGACAGGGGGCTCTAGCTCAACAATACATCAACAGCTGATTCCAATTAGCCAATCACTGACCTAATATAATCCATTGAGGACCAACCAAGGTGGGGGTGAAACTATATTGGGGACCAAATCTGAGGGATCAGACACCTGAGAGAGTTCAGCTAAAAAACTAAAAGTATTACTGGAAGGGGTAGAAGCCCTGACAGCAGTCAAGTCGGTGGCTAGGGCCCCAGTAAAATTTACACTGATCCATTCAGACATGTTAGTGCACCAAGGCATGTCCACCTGTGAGGTCAAACAATGGGAGGCCCTACAGTTTCCATACTCTACAGCGACTCAGTGGGTCTCTAAAGGTATCAAGCTAGCCATTGTGGCTATACAGTGAGACCAAAAATTTTCTGCTGGAGTAGCCAAATACTGGCTCAACACCCAAATCTCAATTGACATAGTGGTACAATTCAAGGCATCCCAAGTTCAAACTGAAGATGCTCTGGAATAGATGAAAATCCCTGAGGACAAGGTGATAGAGGCCACAATCCGCAAAGGTTTAAAACTGGTGGATGCAAAAGCCTGGATGGAGGCCAGCATCAACCTATTAAATGCGATGGAGTACAATAAGGTGGGTATTACAGCACAATATGCCCGAGCCATTGGGAGCTTGGGCCTCAACCCAATAGACTTAGCTGAGTATGCAAAACAATTCCCAAACGCATCTATGGCCCTTGAATAAGCCCAACACTCCATTCCAGTGGACATGGCACTGGAATGGTATAACATTACTTTCTCCCCAGAGGAGGCACTACCATAGATCACAGCTGGGTTCAAGGCAACTGAGGCCTTACACTGGTCAAACACCTGAATTCCACCAGCCACCACATTAGACCTGATGAAAGCGGGCTGACAAAGGAAAAGGCAGTGGAATGGGGACCCTTTTGGGATAGTTGCTGAAAGAGGCCATCAACTGGTCCACCAACAGATTCATACTGATGGAGATAAAATACTAGTTCTGAGCGGGGGCCAGTATAGACCTAGTGTGCAGATGGGCAGATCTGGGGGTGACTAAACTTGTTCACAAAACTCTTAGAGGCTAACCATTCCTGATTGAAAAGTGGAAAATCTGGCACAGTGCCGCAACAATTGCCAAAGCTGCAGACTGGGATGCAGCGGGGTTCACCCCCAATCAGCCCAACCATGGGTGGAACATGAGATTTCACCACAGGTGGCAACAGCGATGAAAGGGGTCATGATCCCCAGACTTGGGCTGAGAATGGCTCAAAGCGGGGATCTGCATCAAAAGTATCCAGGATTGGAAGCAATCCTTCCAGGAACAAATGCTAGCAGCCCCATATGCCGCTGAAGGCTTCACCCTCTTGGAAGCATTCCAATGGAGTGAAGCGGGTGTTCTAGCAGACATGGCATGGGTATTTACAGATGGGGGCTGGAATAGTGATACAGTAAGGGACTGGTGCCAGCGTAGCTCGATCATGCTGGAGGTCCTTCAACAATACCTCCACCCAACGTGTGGCCTGGAATCTGCCCTTAAGTGGTACCAACTGGGGTTCTCACCATCAGATGCCCTAGAGTGGCAGAGCCTAGAGATTGGAGCACAAATGGCTAGAAGTATCAACTGCTGAGGTATCAGCATTTGCCAGATCAAAGCATTTCTCAACCGGGGATTCAGCCTCAAAAAATCAGTAAGTTGGATTTTGAAGGGAAAGATCCCCACTGAAGTACCCAAACCAAGCGCAAAAACCAAATTGTACAGTGCTGTGGCGATGCATACTTTTCATGGAATTTGTTGATTAGAGTAAGACTGGGCTTCCAGCCTGGGTGCATAACAACCCAGTGGAAGGCCAGAATGCCAAGGGTATAGCAGTTTTTAGTAAATGCAGTGTGGATCCCCTATTGTTATGGTGAGGGAAATACTTGTTAATAAACATACCAAAGACCTCCATAACAAACCAAATGGCTGCAATGAGGGCAACCGCAGGTCTTGCTGGGGCATCCCCCAAGGGTGGATGAGGCAAAGAGAACAACCAATCCTCTTGGGTTTGCAGTTGTTGACCTTTGGGGTTGTCATTCCATTCATTTTAAAATGATTCATCATTTAAAAATTTTTGGAAATCATAAAAATTTTCAAAATTTAAAAAATGATAATCAGGTTTGTGAATCAAATTGATCTGACCCTTGGGAGGCCTTGGGCCTCACCTTGCACCCCTTGAGAGTCCTCAGATTGGGTATGTAGGTCAGGTGCATTGTCGGTGCAGCAGATCAATTTTGTTATTAGATTTGGATCAGATTGATCCTCAGCAAAATGTCCCAGATCATTCAGAGCCTGGTTTCCGCCTCACAATTGTATAAACAGCACATCTTCTCCTCCATGTGGAGAATCATGATTAGCAGACACAGCCTAGCTTTCGCCAAATTGCGCTGAACTACTATAGAATTGGCGATGCAAATTGGGCCGTTTTCTCTGACTAGTCCATAAAGTATGGGGCAATCCTGAAGTGGGTCCACTGGGTGCCAAATGGAAACCAGATTGAGAAGCTTTTGGGGGATCCAATGATTCTCTCGGAGCAGCGGATAGGCGTCAAAGGCTGGTGGTGAGTTCTTGGATTGCAATCCCCACTTGGTGGGTCACCGGATTGACAATTTGGAGAGCCCACTCTACAACCATTGGCCCTAGGATTCAGAAAGCTGCGTACTTTGCTGGGTTAATCAAAAGTATCATAAATAGATAGCAGAGCTCGCAGGGTGGGTTTTTTGGGGAAAAGCTTTATTTGGTTTAAAGTAAAGAATGGACTGAAAACTACTCTTTACAGAGATAGTTGTCTTATATATGGGAAGAGGGGAAAAGGGGCCTTGGAATACATGTTCTTTGGCAGCAATGGCTGACGTACTTGAGGGTACTCCATCAGGGTTCAGGGCCTCGTCATTTGCTTATGCACAGGTCACCAAAGCTTTGGCAATGTAAGCATTGGATCTGCCAGGGAGGGACCCTCACTGATCCAAACATAAGCGGATCAACCCGGATGGAAGGTATGGCCAAATTGGGTCCCACCAGGGTTGATTTCAATAAAATTTTAAAAGATTTTTTCAATTTTCCCAAAAATAAATTTCTGAGTCAGATTAGCTTTCCCAGGCCCAGAATTTTAATTCCATGTCCTGAACCTGGTTTCCTGACTTGGGAGCCCTTTTTGAATTTTGGGGCTCATTTTCTTATACCCTAAAGACATAAAGGATGGTGGAGTGGGGCTCAAAGGAGGTGAAAGCTGCTGTGGAAGGCCTCTGGCCTGCATTACCTCATTGCAGACCTCTGTTATCTTCCCAATCAACTCAGAAGCAGCCAAATGGGGAACTGTGGTGGGGTCTTTTGGTGCCAATGCAGCGACCCAACGTTCATCCACTACATGGCCCAAGTCCCTTAATTGAGCCAAGGGCTCCACAGGGCTATTAGGTCCCTTCTTCTTCCTAAAAGGGAACTTTTCTCAATATAACTCAAGAGGTTGGGTCTCAAGACTTACAATACCAAAGACAACATCTGGAATAGAACAGGGAACCACATTGAATACATCTGTCAGTTGATCAGCGGGGGCTTTACAGATTGCCAGGCACCAAAATCATACCTAAAAGACACTATTTGAATCCACCTGCAACTAGTGGAGGAGGAAGAATGGTCTGACCTGATATTGTCGATTTATCAGGAACTTGACAAAGTCCTAGCTGGAGGGGACTTTGATCATCACTGGGTACCCAAATGGGCTATATAGATATAGCAATCCCAGGTGAGTTGGACTGCAAGAAACTCCTCAAAATTGGCATCAAATACAAGGGGATTTATCTGCAAACAGAGCTGACCAGATACGCCAACCAAACTGCAAGGTGGATAACCTTTCAAAATCTCCCCACCGATTGCAAATGGGAGTGGGTGCATGAAGCGATCCAGACCAGGTTGTCATACTATGAGGAAGTATGAGAATTCTGGCAAGCTGGTGGCGACTACATTGCAAAGTGCCTCTGCCCTTTGACAGTGGAAGCGCTGTACAAACTAGCACCCTGGATGAAACTGAACAAATTACTCTACCCAGATTCATCTGCCTGCCCAGCCTTGATAGGGTAGTATATGTCAAACAGGAAGATGCCAAACAAGTGTGCCAGTTATGCTACCAGACCAGCCACACAATGGTTCAATGCCACCATCATAAAGATAAAACTACATGGGAGTACAAATATGACCCCCATTGGGGAAATCACCAAGGTGGGTACCAAGACTTTCCTCCACCCAAAAGCCAGAGAATGGATCCCGTGCAACTTAACGGAGGTAGTGGGTATGAAATGCCAGTGACAACAATTGGATCTTGCACATAGAGAAGTGTGGGAACAGGAAATGGCAAAGTGACCCAAATTGGATGATGAACTGTTTATAAATCTGAACCCTAAATCTTACACAATGAATGAGGGAACTGACCCCAGACCAACAGAGAAACGTCCAACCCAAGCGGAATGGATGGTCTGGGAGGAGGAAAGATGGCAGAAGGCGAGCCCAAAGAAGTCTCCCAAGTAAGGGTGGATGCAGAATCCCAGCAAGTCAAAATCAAAACCTGACACAATGAAAGGGAATACAAAATCAAATTGGAAGTCATTGGCAAATAAACCTGAGGTGACCGGTGAAAAATTAGCAGGAGTGACAAAATTGATAAAATCAGCTGGGCAATCACCAACTAAAAAATTGAGTTCTGCCAGTAAATCAAATGAAGGGGTGTGAATCTGGCCAATGGATGAGGGAGAATCTGTCAGTCCACCAGCAGGGAACAAGGGGCACCCAGACCCAATCATAAAACCATCCCCATTAACCATCAACAGGGAGATGGGGATGGTGACTGAATTATCAGTACATAGGATGCCTGGAAATATAATCTGAGTCCCAACCAACTGATCCCAAAAACTAAATATTACACCCAGCCAACCATTGACACCACCACCAATGACCAACCAGACCTCAGTATGGGACTTGATCCACAATCCAGACAACGCTAAACCTCATACCCGTAGGTCAGGTAGCTGGAAGTGAGGATTGCGACTACAAATGCTCAGGGGATGGCGAGCATACAAATGAGGAGAAGAAAAATATGCCATTTAAAATCTAATAATAATATTGACCTAATTTTTATTTCAGAAACAAAAGCTGGTAACCAAAAGGAAATGGTGCCAAGCTTAATCCGCAATGTGAAAAACCACCCATGGTCCCACAAGATAGGCTACCAAGCTCTATGGATGGACCATGTGGCAATAGTCACAATAGACAAGAAAATAGACTTAGAATTCATGGAAGAAACTCACTCTGGTAGAATCTTAATAGTGATGGCTACAAACAGAGACACTGGCAGGAGCATACAAGCGGTAGCAGTCTATGCCCCACTGAAGCTCCACAAAAACCGTATTTTTTGGGATTTCTTAGCGGAAGTACCATCAAAAGTGATGACTGTAATAGCAGGCGACCTGAACTGTTGAAAGAATGTGAGCTGGGATACATACCCAATGAGAGAATGTCCCAACAGTAAAGCTGATGAGATGCTCAATTTCCTAGTCAAATTGGGGATATACCTAATGATTGACAAAGAGGATGATGACCCAGCCAATCTATAGCGGTGGTCATATGACGCTGCCAGATCCCCACTGTCAGGATCACGTTTAAATTACTTCCTCATATCATCAGACTTCAGGCCAATGACATCCAACAGCAAGGTTAGCATAAATGCTGAAAGTGACCACATGGTCATCTGGGTGAAGATTGATCTTGATAAACCTCTGAGGAACCACAAGTGGCAACTGGTACCAGCCACGCTGAGGAACATGGGATTGGCATTGAATGGTTGACATGGGACTGGATTGACTGGTAGTGCATCTGGACAACCGCCCAGAGTTGGATCTGCTAGAATGGTGGACCCAAATCAAAGCAAAAATGAAACATGATAGTATGAAGTTTGAAAAAGTGACCTCCTACAAGTAGACAGCCGCCGTGAAGCAACTGAAATCTAAAATAGAAAGGCTGAGGCTCACCCACCGGGACAGCAAATACTGGTGGAGTGAGTACTGAACAACACACAAAAAGTATCAGGCCATAATGATGAAGCAAGACTCAGAGAGACGGACCAATGCAACTTACCAATATCAGAGCCTAGCGGGGATGATGACCAAAGAGAGCCTGAAACACCTCAAGGAAATCTGAACTAAGGCTAGGGTATGGAAAGTGGAGACAGAGAAAGGGGAAGTATCATCAGACCCCAAAAAAAATCAAGTGCAAGGTCAAACTTTTTTATGGCAATCTCTTCTGACAAAGAGAAACAAGTTAATTAGTGACAAAAACCCTTATTGACCTGGCCAAGCCAGCACTGTGTGGCTGTACGCCAGAAGATGTTGCCAAGCTATCCGCCAAAATCTCTATTGATGAAGTTAAGAGGGCGCTAAAGGAGTCGCCAATAATGAAAGCACCAGGCCCTGACAATATGTGTGCAAAAATATACAGCATATTCCGAGACCAAATTGCACCAGAGCTCAAAGCCCTCTTTAATACTGTTTGCACAATGGCAAACAAATTCTGGGAGGCCATGAGATCTGAATTGTACTTCTGCACATAAAAGGCCTCAGATGCTAACTTTAGAACTGGTGCCCAATTGCACTATCAAATGCTGATTATTAACTGCTCACATGCATCCTATCTAACTGTCTGATGGCAACAGCACCGCGCATGCTCCATAGTGCCCAGCACGGCTTCATCAAAGGCTGTAGTATATGGGACAGCATTGGTTCAGTCCAGAGCATACTCCAGGATATGAGGGGCATGAAACAAGGATACCTTATGCTCCTCAACACAGAAAAAGTATATGACTGAGTAGCATGGTCATTTCTATATGAGGCACTAAAGGCAGTCAGCATCCCCAACATGTTTCAAGCATGGATAATGATGCTGTACTCAGGCCTGGTAACAAAGGTTATGGTCGCAGATAGTGCAACCAACAAAATCCCTGTTGGGCAAGGTCTCCGCTAAGGTGACCCTATGTCACTGATACTCTTCAACTTTGCAGCCAACATTCTACTGGCAGCAGCAGATGCAAAGCTCCAGGGTTTAGTCCACCCTAACCAAATGCCACTGAAGATGCTAGCATTTGTGGATGATACAGTAGTAGGAATAAGCTCCTTGACTGACCTCCAGGGTGCTGAGGAACTATTAAACCTCTATCAGCTCACATCAAATGCAAAAATCAATTTGGCAAAAACTTCAGTGATGAGGATCAGCAACCTGAGCTTCAGCCCACCAACTGACACAACACCAATTATGAGCTCCCAGACAGTCTGATACCTCAGGATACTCTTCAATGACAAGGGACCAGCGGTACTGGAGACCAAACAAGAAGTATTGTCAAGCTTATCAATCTAAATGGCATGCTGGAAAAGTGCCAGACTATGCCTTGAGGAGAAAGTGCAGGTGATAAACATCTTCATCTTTCTCAAAGTTGTGGTATGTTGCTCACATGCTGCCAATGAGCCTGAACTTAGAGAAGAAAATCAGGTCAATGCTCCAAACTTTCCTGTGGTTCAAGGTGAAGGCAGCACCAATACCACTGGAAGCCCTGTCAAAACCAAAGAATGAAGGAGGCATGGGCCTCCTGGACTTCAGATCTCACACCTGGCACATATAGGGGAAGTCATTTCTAAAGCTAACACAGATGCACATGCGCTGCCTGACCCTAGCATGAGGCATGAACTGGGCAAGAGCCCAAGGCCTCCAAGGGCAGGTCTCCCCTGATTGATATGTGAATGGATGGTGAACCACCCGCAGATAACCTCCTGAAAAGGTACCTCACACTATTGGTGACTATGCAATTGGGCTGTGCGCCAGGATGGGTGGTCATTTGAGCAATTGGACAGAGAGGCTAACCAAATTCAGAGGGACATCAAGGCATGTAATTCTGCAATGATTTCCACAACAAGCTGGGAGAGGCATAACTGAATTGCCAATGAATATGCAACCAAGTCGATCAGAATAAGGTACAAATTGACACTGATAGAATATGGAGATCTGCTCTCAAAACTGGGGTGCAATCTGCCCACCCATCCACAAATCCTAAATGACTGGATTACTGAAGGCCACAACACCAACTACCTGATGAAGGAGTTGATTTTGGGCCTGAACTCCCACTTGGTTACAGCCAAATAGCATTCAGTAACCTGGCAGATCCTAAATCGGGCATTCAAATCAGGTAAGCACAGCAGGCCAGATTACCAGCACAAAGAATGCCCTATATGTGCTAAAATAGAAGCAGACATAGCACACCATTATTATGAATGCACCGTGTTCAAAAAATATTGGTCCATGATATATTACATCCTATCAGGTGAACATTTGCCACTGGGTATATATCCATCGCAGGACCTTTTCTTTACAAAAACCCTGAGAACAACTCCGATCCAACTATGAGCCTTCATTTACTATTATTGTGTATGGGTAATTCACTGTATGCTTGTCATCAAAGTTTTGAACAATGAGTGCCCCTATCACAGAGGTTTGATATTGAAGACCATTTGGATTATCTCTGATCAGCTCCATCAGATCTCAAAATTCTTGTGCATAATCCCTGGGTGTTATAAAGCCACATATTTGGCTTTCCCTGCTGGATTGCTCATTGCACATGATGAAGCTACTAATCAACTGAGAATCAAATGGCCTGTAAGCCCGCCAATGCTAGAACCGTGGCTAGCAATTGCCAATCAGCAATGGTCAGAGGTACTAGATCTCTAGTGGCCTGAAACCCTGGTCCTTTTTACCCTTGGCCAAATCGCCTGTATTCCGCCCTCCCCTCTTACTTTTTCTTAAATTTTTATTTTAATAAAGTATGGAGTTTAAAAAAATCTAGCATAATTGGCTCAGCTTTTGGCTTAAAACTTCAACTCTATAAAAGGTCAGTTGTTCAAATCTTGGTGTAATATATATATATAAAAGCAAATGTGTATGTGCGTGATGCCCAGCCAAAACTAGAGCATGTAGAGCTCTGAAAATTTGGCTATAGGTGGACGGGAGGGGGTCCGTGTGCACCCTGAAGCCCGATTTTTAATTTTCATAGCAAAATAAAAAGTTTTATATGTAACAAGTGAAAATTTTATGTTTTTAATGGAAATCGGTATATTGTTACGGCTGAGAAGTTTGATATTCGGTTGATTCGGTAGTTTAAATGGTTTTGTCGAGCGGTTGGTGGGTTTGTGTTGATTAATAAGCTTAATGGTTTAAATAAAGTTGGTAATTGGTTGATTTAATAAAGTTGATTGGTTTTGGTAAGTAGTTGTGATTTTGGTTGTTTTGATACATTTAGGTTTGGTTTACGAAGCGGTTGGTGATTGGTTGATTTTTAGTCTAATGGTTTTAGCTAAGTGGTTTAGTGGTTTAGTTAATTCGATAGGTTTAATTGGGTATGGCTGAATGGTTGGTAAATTTATATTGATTCAGTAAATTTGATTACTTAATTTTATCGATAACTATCTACAAATATAAAAATTATGAGATTATCAGATGAACTTTAAGCCCACAAACAAATCTGTGTTAAACTGGGTATCAACAAGAATTAATCTTAAATTTTATTTACAAAAGAATCAGTATGTTAATTTGTTTATATAGATGCATTATCTCGAGCAAATAACCAAAAATCACCAAACTTGGCACAAGTATTCTATAAAGTTTGGGAACGGAATGCTAATATATAATTGTTTAATATAATCATATAAATTTAAACATTAGTTCTATATAAGATCTAGAACGTATATTTCTAATGGTAATTATATAGCACTTTGGCTGTGTATTTTCATATTCATTTAATTCAATAGTTTCATAGGCTTTGATATATAGTTGGTAGTTTTTGGCTGTTTTGTAAGTTCAATAATTGTTTTTGCTGAGTGGTGGTTTATTTTTTGGTTGATTCGATAGGCTCAATAGTTTCAGATAAGAGATTGATGGTTTAATTAATTTAGCAGACTTAATAGATTTTAACTAAGTGGTTGGAGGTTGGAATTTTTAATAGGTTTAATTGTTTCTGAACTTATCGATAGCTATCTTCCAATATAAAAGCTAAAATAATTTAGAATCTGATTGATTTGATAAGTTTATTTTATTTGGCCGAGTGGTTGATGGTTTTTAATGAATCGATAGGATACAGTTTAGCTTTAGAGGTGATTAATTATTGGTTGATTTGATAAGTTCAGTTAGTTTTAGCTGGGTGGTTGGTCTTTTTGGTTGCTTCAATTGAGCAATTAGATTTAGCCGAGTAGTTATTGCTTAACTATATATAAAATCTAAATTAATCAATTCGAATCACCTGAAATTCTATAGACACCGTACCAAAGCACGGGTAACTCCGCTAGTTAAAATAATATTTTTTAAAATTCATAAACCTTCTCAGGCATGCACACAACAACTCACCAAAGTTTCATCACAATTGGATGAATGGTATAGGAATGCATTCGCGACAGACAGACAGACATTCATTTTTATATATATTTATAGATTAGGTAGCATTTTAGTTATAGTGGTTTAGGAAACCATCTTATAATTAAATCATTATAGATGCATGTTTATTTCACCTTCAACTCCTAGACTATATACCAAACTCAGATAAACTTGGCACATATATATTATGAAATATATATAAAATTGTTCAGTTGGCTTGATTAGTCCAAGGTTTTAGGTATAAGGTTGGCAGTTTTTACTTATAGTTTTTATTATTTAGCTGATTTTATCAGTCAATTATATGGTAAACTTTCAGATATCTATCTATATTACCTCATTTTATTTATTTGGTTGATTTAAATAGTCAATTTATACTAAATTTACTGTTTGTCATCTACAATAATTCATTTTAGATCTAGTTGATTTAATTGGTCAACCTATGCAAAAACAATCCACACCCATACTAATTTAAGCTCATCATGCTATGATCTCATGCTTGAATATACCCCTTCAGCCATAGGACATATATCATGTCAAAAGAAACCCTCCCTTTGAGCCATTTCATGATTCTCACATGATAATCAGTTTGGGCCCCAAGACTGACCACATGTGACTTGTGGTTGTAGGTCAAAGGGTTAATGGGGAAATGGGTAATCAACTTCAATGGAGAGGAGGAGAATCTCAAGTAAAACTCCACATGCAGCGTTCTGATAGGCCAAAAGCTCCATTGGCTGCCTTGTTATTTGCTACCTTTGTTCTGAGCATTGGTGCGCAACACCAACAAAGTCATGAATTTCCCCCTTATCCAAAGTCCATCTACTAGAATTGAACTTAAGAGGCAATGGTCATTGTTATACTATACCACTGTAGCACCCTATTGTATATTGATAACTTTATTATGCTCTAAAGTTTTTAGCAAATAACTTAAACCTATTAAACCCTAACTGTACTTATAGCTATATCCATATATATCTGATCAGCCTATTCCCAAAGTTATGAATTAATCAATACCTTTTATAAAAGTGTTATAATCAACCCTCTGATAACTATACAAACCTTTTAATTGGTGTTAGCTTCAGGGTAACTTTTTTAATTGGGTTTATCAATACTCTTAAAGTGATCCTACCTTTAAAGCCAATAGCTATTGGCCATATAATTGATAGGGTCAACATCAGACCAAGCCCTTAAAAGTTACCAGCATGTCAACTGCCTTAAGGCTCACCCTAAGCCTTTATTGAAAACTGTGAGATAGATAATAGTAAAAGTAAGCTGTATCATTTAAAAGATAATGATTAAAAGGTATAGTTCAATAGTTTCTATTTGAGCAGGTGTGAACTTTTCACTCAGGCGCAGGTAAATTAACTAGCCTTGGCTATTCAGTTCTTTATGACAGTTTAGGCAACGCTTGATAAAGTATACCTGACCTAACTTAGCTTAAACTATACTTTTTTATAGGAATCAAGCTCTATCACTATCTAGATAAACTACCATTCTATTACACAATGTGCCCCACGTGGAATACCTGATAGATACCTAACATGTATAAATATCCCACACCAATGGGTTACAGATGGATTGTAATGACCATGCGTGGTGTTTAGCTGAGCGAGGAAACTAAGGCTAATCTATGAGGCAACCAGCTTGCCCATGACTAGTAATCAAACCTCTCAAAGTCTTGGCTATGATGCTGATCCTTAGCAGCAATCCTTGTAAAATGCTAAGTGTTTATAGAATACATGGTGTTGGGATTTTTGTCCACCTTTGCAGCTTCCTAGGTTACCTTCTGGTTCACTAGGGGATAAGTCCCATTAGCAAATGAACTGGATATCAATTGATTTCAATTTTAGCTTAATAATGTCCACAGATTTTTGGATAATTTGGTAGGTCTGGATTTGTCAGGATCAATCCATGCAAATGCTTAAGATCTCATTGGGCAGAGTTGCCAACAAAATCAAGGCATCTGATAGTTGATTGTTGATTTACTATTAGATGTACCAATTGGGATCTGTCAGGTTTCATCATCAACTGATTGAAAGTTTATATAGGAGTTGTGTGGAGAATGATGCCGCCTACAACTAGTGAATCAATCAGTTGGTTTGTGACCTGCTATAATGGGTAAATAGTCCCATTACCTAAGCAGGTCACTAGCCAAAAATGGTTGGTTTGCTGAGATTAAGGAGAAATATTAGAGACATATTTTCTGGCGCTTTTCATTTTCAGATCTCTGGGATGTCTAACAGAGGAATCCTTAGCCTAATGGAGAAGACCATTGCCAGAAGAGACTTTGAAGGGAATAAAATGGCAACAGCTGCTGTTCTCTTACTGAGGCACTGACTGAGTAGTTGGGCACTGAATTCCCTTATAAATTCCCTAGCATTCTATAATAATAAAGCAGATTGCATAGTAGTAATAAGTTCCTTTAATCTTCAGGTTATTATTGTTGTAGTAAAATAATTGTTAACTCTTTTTTGTGATAAAGAGTAATGATTGGATATCCTTAGAAGAGAAGCAGACCTTATAGAGCTGATCTCCGCCAGCTCAGCATAACAAGAACTAAGGCCAGGAACCTCTAAATCTGAGAGTGGATCAAGTTCAGCTGGGATAGGGAAGAAGTCTCTAATTGTTAACATACTCAGTATTATATGGATCATTCCAAGCTTAGCGTTGGACCACCAATCAACTGAGTTTATTTATCCAGCTACAGATGATAATCTTCATTCTATTATCACCCTTATATCTATTTCTATCAAGTAACGCAAATTGTGCACATCTCAACCCTGTGCAGTTAACTTCTGGAAACAATCAGCAAGATTGTCATATTTTAACACGTAGGCTTGGTTGAATTAATTAAACACTCGTTCATGGGTATAATTTGATAAATAGGTAGTATAGTTCTATACAGATTGATCTATAGACCTGTAAAGTTCCATTTATTTATTAGTAAGTGCTATTGTAGAAAGCAGGGATGCAAGTTCCATCTGCACTACTCCTTATTTTATATAGTCTTCTCCCCATATAAGATCCTGTTTAGCTGATATCATTCATATTAACTTTAAAAGTATACAAGTAAGCTCCAGGCCCCAAAATCCTCAACCTAGGTTTTATAGGCTTCCATCCGCAGTCCCTAAAGATTCTAGGTCACTGTGGGACTTTTATAGGGTCACATTATCCAGATTAAGATTGATTAAGCTTCAAATTTATAATTGGTTTATTTATCTAGCTTATCTTATGAATTAAGCTTTACAATGATAGTTTGATTACAGTCATCTGATCAGTGATAATAACCAAGTAAGTTGGTTAAATGTAATTTAAAAAGATTTAAATTCAACGTTAGTTAAAATGTAATTTCTTCAAAAATATTTCTGAAAAATGTTGATGAGTAAGCCATCTCAAAATGGGCATTTAACACATGGAAATTGACTGGTTATAGTAGCAATGTGATAGCTGATTTTAATGGCATTTAATCAGACTATTTTATATGAAAATCAGCTGGGGTTTCCCCAAAACTAAAAATGATATTCTTTTCGTCAGCTAAGTATTCTGAGATAGTTGTGGTTGCCTTAATTACCATACCACATATCTTTAAATACTCTCAAATATACTTATCACATAAATTTCATAATAAACTATACCTTATAATTGTATTTATTGTGGTTGATGCTTCCAGTTTAATATCAATTATCCAGTTATCCTTCTAAGTGTCAATTTCCAGAATATAGCCAAAGCCACTTTTATATCAGTAATTACCAGAGTAGGGCTGAAATTACTCAAGGCTAGAAACTCACTAAGCTAGGTGTCATCATATACCTAACAAGACTATAGATCAATTTAAGAACCACCAAGTTAAGCAAACTTGCACTTAATAGAAACTTTTCAGTTTTTACATCTGGTGCTCACTACAGGAAAAGAGTCAAATTTTTCCAAAATTAAGAACATCAAATTACTACAAGAATATAGAGCATGGGAGCAACCAGGAGGAGGGATCATTGGCACCTGTCAGAATTGCAGATGACCATATAATTTAACCTTTTGACTGAATATAAGATTTGATGATTAGGCTATAATTGTATAGGATTGGCAATAGTAGCCAATTGATGAGAAATCGTCAGGCATCATCCCCAATGATATTAGAGGTCTCCAACTAATGAATTATTGTTGGGCATCATCCCTGATGATATTTGAGGCTGCTGATAGATGATAATTTTGTTGGGCATCATCAACAAAATCAAGCAATAATTCAATATTGGAATAACACCCAATAGTCAAATTATAGGGAATTGTTCAGAGCGGAACAAATTGGAGTCATTGAAAACTACCAAAACGTTTGAACGCTGGAGGAAGAGTAGAATCGTTATCAGCCAAAACAATTGGTTTCAAAACCTAATACCAATTTTTTGGTCCGCCAAACACCCAAGAATTACGCTGCCTAAGAAACTCAAGGCAACGGTACCTGACGAGATTTGGTGCCTAACACTGAGGGTCAAACCAGTATAGGAGCACAAATAATTCTCAGCGGATAGCTGAAAATTTGTGTGTCAATTCTAACTGTAAAAACCCCAAATTATTTCCTAATAAAACTAGATTAAAACTTGATAATAACCTTATTGTTTAACATTGGTTGTTTAAACATTACTCTTAAGAGAAGAGTGCAAGGATCAGATATCCTTAAGTTGATTTTAAAAATCTCCACTTGGCTCTGCAAAAAGGGAATAAGGAAAGTGTTCCCTAACAGTATCAAAATAACTTCAAGAGGAAGAAGCACCTGTCTAGCGTTGGACAATACACTCAACGTGGCTTTTGGGGATTCAACTTTCATAAATAGTCTTCATACTATTATTGTCCCAGTCTATCAAATTCAATCAATTAATCAATGCAAGGATCCACGAATCTGTGAAGTTGAAATCTAGGGCCAGAAGCGAGCCAATCCAGCCCACAATTTTAACAGCACCCATCCAGAGTAACATCCACTTAGAAGCTGGTATGGTGTGGATCCTAAATCCATCTTTAAAAATCATAGTAAATGAGATGGCAGTTTTTATTATCAAGCCAACCTTGGAGTAGATCTGAGACAGTTTGACCAAAGTAAGTGAAATCCTGACAAGAGGTTTCCAAATTATGCATACCAATATTTTGAATCAGAGCTGTGGGCTATTTCACCACACAACCAATCAATAGGAGTGGAGATGACACTTCCAACACTTTAATACATGAATGTATCAACCCTTTTGGAATATTTACATACTAATGGTAATATTGGAGACTGTGTTATTAAATATGTATAGCCTATGACCAGAACATGAAAATGACTCAATCCAGACAGCTGGTAGTGATTATCAATCTGGTTGCATATATACAGAACAGTAGCGCCCAGCAGCAAACATTGGTGCAGCAACTGGATGCAAGCTTTCAGAAGATCTGCATAGGGTTGGACTCCATAATCTAGTGTGTTTAACATTTGAACCCTCAAATTAATAATTTAGTGGCTAAATTAAAAGTAAACTTTGAGGTATTGGTACTATAATCATCAACCAACTTGATGTTGTAATTTGGAAACTTTTTGTGCTTGCAGGCACTTTTTAGCCCTAGATTTCAACTCTTTAGCAGTGACGGGAGCTTTGAGACTCTCAGATGCTTTTACAAAGTTTAGGGAAGCCTTCTTAACACTTTAATAAAAATATAAAATTTAGCACTAAAAGGGGATTTGCGTTATATATATATATATAATTTTATTAGGAATATCCTCAGAGTTAAAAGGCAAACCCTCTTAATCTCTTGATGCTTAGTATTAAAGAGAGTCAAGGATCAAAGTGAAAGGGTTGAGAAATTCATTATAAGCTGAGAGTTTCCTAATTAGGAAATATGAGCTTTTGACCTACAAGATCTTTTGAAATTCACCTCGCTTTAATGTAAGGGCAAATGGTAAGCCAATAGCAGGTAAGACGAACCCGTGGGGCAAAAATTTTATATATTTAAACCAATCAGATGGCATAATCTTAGTATAACTTGTCTGATTCTGCCGCAGGTTTGGCGCAACAAACTACCAACAGTAGAGAAATTTGGCTAAGGAGGGTGAATAGAAGGATTCCCCCAATCTGAGGGATTCCACTGAGAATAAACGAGAAATTTTTTGGGCAAAATTTTCCTCATTTACCCCAAAACACTATTCTAACAGTATCAGACATGTAATTGTCTGACATTACCCCCTTCAAGAGTGTTAGGGGAGAATAAGGGCGTAAGAACTGGCCATGGACTCAGTTGACATTAAATCTTTTAGCAAGGGATTTGATGGAGTACTCATCCCCTTGCTTATAAGTGACTGCAAAATGTCCTTTTCAGATGGGCCCAGCTTTTCACTTCTAGGAGTGATACAATTTTAGGTAATAAATCGCCAAGTTGGATACTTGGAAGGAGGGAAGAGGAGGCCGGAGATCATTAGCTGCTTTCCCTTCTTTAGTGACAGTCTTTTTCCAAATTGGTCATAGCCTCTGATTGTAACTGAATGATGTGCTGGGCCAACTTCTTCATGTCTTTCTCAGGATCAGTTCTAGCAAAGAAATATCTTTGTCTTATATTGATGGCACCCCAGTTTCTCAACCATACAGCACGCAGAAAGAGAGCACTTTGAGCATCTGGTAGTAACTGATATGGTAGGCCATGAGGGTACTGGGTAAGTATAGATTCCAGTGAAGAGGGTCTGAAGTGAAGATTTCTCATAATATAGAGACCAGGTTTCTATAGGATTTTCCACGTTACCGTTGGTAGATGGGTTATAAGGGGCTGAGAAGAGCTGTTGTGCTTCTATGGAGATAGCGAGGATCTTCACCACTCTGGAGGTAAAGTTTTTCCCATCGTCACAGAGTAGAAACTGGTGCAACCATGACAAAAAATATACTTATAGAGGAAGGTGGCTGTAGCCTTAGAAGTTAGAGCAGGAAGAGACAAAGCTTCAACCCACTTGGTAAAGTAGTCTGTCTACCAAGATATATTGGTTTCCACCAGTAGTTTGGGATAGAGGACCAATCACATCTAAAATTATAGTGTAGAAAGGGTTGTTGAGGTGTAGTGGGTTGGTACTAATACTGGGTCTTGAACATGGATTGCTTTTTACAGGTTTAACAGGCATCCAAAACTTCAGTTATGTTCTCCATGATGCCCTCCTAGTAGTATCACTCTTTAAAAACACTCATAAGTCTTCATACCCCACTATGCTCTAAAATAGAATGGGACTACAAGGTGACAGGTACTCGCTCTGAAACCAAAGATAGGGCAACCAATTTACTCCTACTTTTTTTGTATAGCTTCCCGCTCTCCACCTTAATGTTGCGGGAGTGCAGAGTTAGCATCTTCTGTATGGGTTCATCCTTGTCAGCCCAAGCATCAGGAGTCATTAGGAGGTCATATAACCTCTCAGCTTCACTATTGTCTAAGTGAAGGACTAGCAGCCAGTCAACCCACGAACATTCATATGGCGCATCCCATCTTGATAATCAATGGTCATATCATAGTGCTGAATCTTAAGAGCCCAGAAAGCCAACCGTCCAGTGGGATCTTTCGTATTCTGCAACCACTTCAAGGAGGCGTGGTCAGCAACTACTTTGAATGAAGTTCCATATTAAAAAAGAGCAATAGTAATATCAGCGAGCAAGACAGTCAGGTGCTCCTTCTCAGTGATGCTGTAGTTGCATTCAGCTTTTGAGAGCATCTTGCTGAAGTAGGACACAGGATGATTGACCTTATGCTCATCCAATTGACCCAAGATAGCGCCAACGTTATAATTGAAGGCATCAGTGAACAACATGAAGGGCTAGCTATAGTCACGGTGGCGGAGGATCAGCCTTTGTGTAATAACTCTTCAGGGTCTTAAACACGGCTTTATGTTCAGAACCTCAATGTAATGGAGTGTTCTTAGCTAAGAGACGGACCAGTTGCTCACTGAACTGGGTGAACTTGGGGATGAATTGATGGTAATACCCCATCATACCCAAGAATGCCTGGATTTCACAAAGGGTTTCAGGTTTAGGCATCTTGGATATAGCTTCAACCTTATCTTGTAGAGGTTAAGTCCCACCTTGAGAGATAGAGTTCCCAAGGAAATCCATCTTCTTTTGGAAGAAAGTACATTTGGAGTGCTTCAGTTAGATGTTAGATGTCTTAAGCGTTGAAACATTTCCTTTAAATGCGTGAGATGCTCATTAAAAGGCTTGGAGAATAAAGTGATATAATCAAGATAGACGATCACACAACTCAGTTCAAGGTCCTGGGAAATGTGACCCATTGCTCGCTGGAAAGTTGCTGGCGCGTTGCACAACCCCTGAGATAGCTGAGTGGGTTGGAACAGAGCCTCGCTGCAGATAAGAGCACATCTCTTTCGGCCTTGGGGAGAAAGGTCCATTTGACAATACCCACCAGCCAAACCCATAGAGAAAAAGAACCTGGATCCAGAGATTTGGGCCAGAGCATCGTCAATGTGGGGGATAGGGCAACTATCCTTTTTTGTGAACTTGTTCAGTTTGCGGTATTTCATAACTACCCAATGATCTCTATTTCTCTTCTTTATCAGTAGAAGAGGGGATGACCAAGGGTTTTGGGATGGCACTATCAACCCACCGTCCAGCAACTGTTTGAGCTCCGTCTGCATCAGTAGTTCCTCAACTTTTGATTTGAAGTAGGGTTTGGATTGGATGGGATGAGCATCCCCAACATTAATAGTATGAGTCCAATCCTTCATGTTCTCATAGTCAGTATCAGATTTAGAGAAAATGTCGCTATAGGACTCTAGTAGAGTGTAGACTTTGTCAAGCTCAGCTGGGGTTTAGTTTCTCAGAAATATGAACTGTATGCAGAGTACATAACTACTGGTCAGCGTTTAGCTCATATCCGCCATAGACCCAATACAATGAACTTGCTTGATGTCCTCAATGGGATCAGCAGGCATATTCTGATCTCCTGATGCTATTTTACAACCATGTCCTTTGGGGTGAGATTCCCCAGCAAAAGATTGAGAGGTCACTGATAGGTTGTGTCTAACATGCCTGGCAATACTCTAGGCTCTAGAGGACTAACACGATCAACGCTGGTTAGGTGTAATAGGAAATTGTGGGGATTTGGAGGGTAGTCTTAGTGTCAACTACTCTTTGTTCACGCGCATTGATTAATACCTCTTCAGAAGCATAAAAAATACCCTCTATAGTGTACAATGATCCAGGCAGCTTTTTTATTCTTCCCTGCTGTTATGTAATGTAGGGATAAGGCGGAGGAGGGGTACTCAACGGTGCAAGCATATTTCTTTTTATTAATATCATTGTTGGCTAGGATCAGGGGAACCTCGAGTTAAGCAGGTAGAGATAGCCCGCTTCAGGTTGATGATCCTGTCATGCTTGAGCATAAACTGAGTACCAATGAGCATATTATAGGTATTGTTGGCTAAAGCCACAGCTGGGGCTGACATAAGGAGGTTCCCAAATCTGATGGGTTAAGAGGAATAGGTCCAATAGCGCTAATGCTGGTTGGACCTGCAGTGCCAAACTCTTGGGTATAGTTGAGGTTAGGGGCCATCTTATTTTTTTATAAGTTTTGATGGCACAACAATCACAAGGGATCCAGTGTCAAGGATAGCCATGACTCGTACTCCATTGGCAACAACCTCCACTTTGGTTAAGGTTCCACACAGGTTGGGGGAAGAGCAAGGACCTCCTTTAGATGGATAATAGAAGCAAGGCTTTTGGCAGTTTCAGGGTATCTACCATGGATAGACTTCAGGGTATGAACACACTGGGTGGATCAGATCAGTTTGGCAATGATCTGGGCAGCGTCACTGGCAATATCTGTAGCCTCCAAATCCCTTAGCACTTGACGGAGATAAGTTCTTCAAGGTATCCTAGCCATATCCACTCACTCAGGGTTCAACCTGTTGGGTACCTCCACTTCATCTGGGGCTCCTAAAACATAACAACCAACATCTTCACAACCCCCTTCAGATTTTTCATTGGAGGGGTTATCAATGCATATCAGGGATTCCATTGGACGTGAGGTAAGTTCAGGGTTTCCCTTGCGGAAGGAGATGTCTTAGGGCCGCTCATCTACCCTATTGACTTTTAGAGGAGGCGCTGTAATCGTCACTGCTCTACATTTATCCTTTAAAGTAGTGGGTTGGGCTGCCCCGTAGCTACAGGTTTTGGACTAGAGATGGCCAACAAAGAGATTGAGGGAGATAGAGATCATGTCTAGGAGGGACGTGAAAATTGAACCACTTGGGAAGGCCGCTCTGGAGAAGAGAAGAGCAAGGCAAAGGGATGACTGCCTTCACCAGCTGACTTTTGGGAGCTGAAAATGGAGGGAGCACTACCCCTTCAATTCCAGTATCCTCTGGATATCATCAAATGATGGAGGAGAAATCTCATTGCTGCAGCTCCGTGGGAGCAGATTTCCAGAGGGAGACAGCCATAGAAAAGGCTGGAAAGACTAGAATAGATTCTCCTCAGTGCTCATTGCATAGGGTCAAGTTCATAGATGTCAACCACCGCTAGCAAAGCCTCCTTGATATCTCGTAAATTTTGGAAAGAGCGCTTCACTGAAGAGACATGCATCATAAATGAGGGATGAGGCGATAATCCAGCCAAAAACAGAAGCAATAGCATCGTCTAGAGGAAGCATCTTTGCAATCAATAGAGGATGGCTTTCACTATAAAACCGCTCAACAAAATAGGCAATCAATTCTCCCTTTTGCAGTCTAAGGCCCAAAAGCTTGGTTTTTTTCTTTACAAACTTTGCGTGGAGCAAAATTTATCAATGAGGGCTTGTTTAACCTCCGCCCAGGTGCTGAGGGTGGCCATGTTTGAAACCATTATCTCCTGAGCTACACAACTCAGACAGGGAATGATATACTTGACCTTTTACTGGTCAAGTGTTCCTTCCATCACTGATTCATAAACAAAAAGGAAAGAGGCAATGCTACCATCTCCTGAGGTAAACTTGTCTCTAAAAGGGGATTTATGAATAATGGTAGTGGCCCCATGAGAGCCTTGAGAAAATGCTTCTCAAATTTTTTAAGTCAAGGCAACGCACTAGCTAGCTGTTGTACTAATGCAACTAGCCTAGACTCAGATGTAGTGGGGATGTTGTGAGGGTTAATCTCCCCAACCACCTCCATTTTTTATGTAAAGTTTTTGTGGTGTACAGGGCCCCCTGTATTGAGCACCACTTGTTGGGATATGGGCACTCTTTGTGCTCGCAAGTTCTTTTTAGCCCTAGATTTCAATGATTTAACAGTTATGGGAGTTTTGAGACTCTCAGCTGCTTATTACAAAGATCAGGGAAACCTTCTATCCAATTTAATAAAAATATGAAATTTAGCACTAAAAGGGGATTTGGTTTTTATATATATTTAATTTTATTAGTGATATCCTCAGGGCTAAAAAGTAAACCCCTTAACCTCTTGATGTTTAGTACTTAAAGTAAGTCAAGGCTCAAAGTAAGAGTGGCGAGAAATTCATTATAAGCTATCAATCACCTAATTAGAAAATTTGAGCTTTTGACCTATTAAATCTTGAGATTTGACTTTCTTCAACTTGAGGGCAGATGATGGGTTGATGTCAGGTAAGGTGAACCCACGGGGCAGAAATTTTATATATCAAACCAATCAGATGGCAGGACCTCAGAATAACTTGTCTGATTCTGCCGAAAGTTTGGTGCAACCTGACTACCAACAATAGAGCGATTTAGCTAAAGAGGGTGAATTGAAGGATTGTCATGATTTGAGGGATTCCACTGAGAATTGATGAGGGTTTTTTGGGCAATATTAGCCTCATTTATACCTAAAACACTCTTCTCACAGTATTGGACATGTAATTGTCTGACACTTGGGTTTAATCATTGGTGGAGTCATGATGTGGACAAGCATTGATGAGTGGCATAATCCAATATTTCCAAATTAATATGAGCTCAGGCTGCAACTGAATCAATGGTTGCTGCCCTACTAGAATTCACACCATTATCATTAGTTTAGTTAAAGGAAGATGTGAGATTAAGAGCACCATTGATGATATTGAAAGATAATTTGGAAAGCTTAAGGAGGAAATGAAATCCAGAAAAGGACAAAATTTGCACTGAAGCAGAAATTGTAAACAAGAACGCTTTGAAATCGGTGACCCAATTCAAGTTGGACTTGCTAAAATCAAAGTGATTAGCTCGTATGATGAAATGTTCAAGTATAAAAAAAGAAAATAGCAAACTATATGACTATTTATTTGATGTACAGAAGAGAGAGGCCTCACTTCAAAAGGAAGTTGAGACCTTGCAAAAGATCTTAGAGAGTGATATTAAGAAAAATTGGCAACTTCAGGAGAATGACCAAAAACGCCAGAGTTGGAAGGAGAAAGTCCTTAAACAATTAAACGATCTTGAAGATTATAAGTGTAACTGCACTCAGGATGAATACCACGAGGAAGAATAGTATGAAGAAGAATCAGTGTCCATTAAAGTTGAAAGTTTCACCAAGGGTACAATTCCATCTAATTGTGAGATGCCACCATCTATTTCAGCCCTTTAAAAAGTAACCCCCAAAGCTACTCCATCATCAGTATGAATACCAATTCATAATACTGCCCCAATTATTGTCAAATAATTTAAGAGCACGCCCAAACTACCTTTTTACATCAAGATAATGCGCCTGCCTTCTTTTAGTTGTTCAAAATGACTATGTATGGTTGTAGTGATGATTAGAAAGCTATTACCATCATTAATTGTCTTAATAACCCATGTCAGAATTTAGTTTTAACCTATCTTAATGGGGAGAATTGGAGTTATAAGGAGTTAAAAGAGGCTATCATGAAAGAATTTAAAAGTCCAAAATGTATGGCTGCTCAAAACAGGAATTCATGGGCATCTAACATAAGAAGGATGAAACAGTGGGTGCATTTGCTGATCAGCTCTACCAGGAAGCTCAGATTCTTACCAGAGCCAATGTAACGAGCTATTTTGATGGAAGAATAAAATGCAGAACGCTTTATGCCTTATAGAGATCCTTGCCATGCGACGGCATTAGCTCTTACATGAAGATATACCACTTCATGAATAGTAGAATATTTAAAGGTGTTATCAGCAACTTTTGACGCGATATATCAGACCTTTAAACTTAATAATCATGCTAATAACAACAAGAGTTAAAGTAGATTTCCTGATAGACCCAGATTATTATAACAGAGAAAACTAGGATAGTTTGTTTGATGGATCCAGACAAGCCAATAGGCTCAATTAACTATCAGAAATTGTGGACAGCCCAGAAACATCACCAAAATATGTGGACAACAAAAACCTAAAGATCAAGTTAACTTGGTATAGCTAAAAAGAAGAAGGAGACTCATGAGGTACAGGAAATAGATCAGGTGGTCTAGACGTGGAACATTCTAGAACTGCATGCAATCAAGTTCCCCTGACAAACCTTTTAATTTCAACAAATTGGAGTTATTCACAGAAAAGCCAATGTTAGATCCTTTACATCAAGTGGTTTACCAAGATTTTGCGTGGTAACCAGATCAAAAGTAAATAAGATCACCCCTGAAATAGTGAAGTAGCTCACCCATATTCCATATAAATCGTGAATAAGGTCCAAACATCTGAAGATGAAGCTGAACTGTTGAATGCTAAGTTAGATGAGGTTGACGTATCAAATCTGATTAGTACAATTAGAAAAATCGTTCCCCAATATATCTACTCAATTGATACACACTCTCAATTCAGCTAATTTATCCATTATACATTCAGTAAATCATAGTCTTTTTTACTTTTCTAAGTGTAAATATAGAGATATTTTAGTACACTGAGTCCCCTTCAGATCATTTATTGACAGTGGAGCGCCAATCAATATTGTCTCAACTAAATTGGTCAGATGATTGAAGGCCAATCCAGATTTAAAATATTGGAAGCAGTACAGGACCGCTGGTATAGACTCAACTACTTCTTGTGGGGCTTATAGTGCTCTGCCTCTTCAGTTTGGGTCCTTTGTCATGTCAGCGCAGGTGATTGTTCTAGCCAGCCAGAATTATAACATTCTTATTAGCACTGGCTGTAAGTCCTGGGGAACATCCCCTAGCTGTTGATTGGGCCATCTTCCCATTCCCGAGTAAAAAGACACCAAAGAGGATGGTGGTACCTCTTGTTACTCAGGGCGATCTCACTTACATAGTAGATGAGCGATGGGTAACAGCTCTTCCGCTTCAGATCCCACCCCCAGTACCCACACTCAACTTGGTATAACTGTTATGGGAAATTAGCGAAATCTGTGCCAAAATTGTCAAATTGAAATCAGCTGGATTTAATTCGAGTGGCAATCTAGCCAATGCCTAAATCTCAAATGGCTGGGAAGGCATGAAGACTGAGGTATTGGCCAGAATGCCTGACAGTTCCAATTTGAACAATATGCCAATCAAACAAAGCACCCTTCTACCAAAGTCATCAAGGATCATCCTTGTTGATCAGGCTATAGCATCAGGCACCACCAACGAGAGTTTGAAGCCCCCAGTTGGTAATTCAGGCATTATGGCTGATGTGATGCCACTGACCAAACAAATGGCCCTGCAGCTGATTGCGGGCGGGTTGGGCGTCCCAAACCCGTTTCCAACCAAATGGACCCGCCCTTATGTGGGGTGGCCTTGGGGGATTCTCATCACTCATCAGGACAAACACTGTTGTGCCAACCATCAGAAATGTAACTGAGCCTCAGTTCAGACATTTGAGGTCAAAACAACAGTGACCCAGCCCACCACCAAATTTTGCAATGTCAGTTCTCAAGGAACAAACCCGCCCATTCCTGAACAATTTACCGGTCAGGTCAAAATTGTGGGACCTAATCCTGTCTTGTCATTACCCCAATCGATCACTATTTAATCAGTTGCATAGCACTGAGAAAATTGTTGGTTGATTTTCTTACTTTCTCTTCAAATAAAATTTTGCCAAAAAACCAAACAATTTTTATTATCTCATCTGACCGCATCCCTGATGACGTTTCCCTGGTGGCCCATCAGTCCATATATCAGATGGGCTCTACCAGTACTATTGGTCACTATGGCACCCTCCGTCATCAATTGGGTTCAGCAAGTCTGATATTTTTGGCTCTACAACCCCATTATCACTAACTTCTGGCAGCAATACATGGGGATCTTATGGCCATATGTCCACCAATTTCAAGAGAGAATCTATCTCCTTGCTGCCCCGGTTAAAATATTCCCATATGCTGAGGACCTCATCAAGACTATATTAGTTATCCCATCCCCTGCAGCAAGACCTCCTGGGTTGGGAGTGGGTTCAGTGTGGTTTGTTGTCAGGATCATACTTACCATTGTGCTGCACCAACAATTCGTTGTTTCCCAATGCCCAGCTCCATATCAAGTCATTTGGTCGGCAATGCATCTGGCATTCTGGCTTGCTTTTTGGGTGCTTATACATCCCGACTGGCAGTCCAGTATAAAATTCTTCTGCCATATCCATGACAATGATTCCATGTAAAAGTATGAGGTCAAGTGTAATTTTATAGATGATACTTTGTCAATTCTGAGATAGACGTTGTCATTAATTTAACAGTGGTAAGGAAAAGTGCTCCTCAATAAAAAGAACAACTTTATCAACTTGTTAAACAAAGATGAAATCTTATCTGTTAGGTACAAATTATTTAACAAGAAAGTAAAAAGTTACCAAAGTATGTAATCAAAAATTTTGGGATTCCAATCTGAGCCAAAGAGGATGCAATTATTCTGCCAGGAATGCAGAAAGTCGTAGAAACCAGGCTAACATTGGAAATCCTGGAGCAGCTATATGTGGGGGTTGAAGATCATTTGCAAAGATCAAGGATTGAACCTTGAGTAGCTCCAGGAATTTTAATACCCAGTCACGAAGATATTCATGTCCTATTAGAAAAATTGGGAAATGCTCCAATGGAAGTCAAATGGCATCATATAGTTGCATTTACCCAACCAAATCTAGTACTGGCGGTTCATTCCTTTCAAAAGTAAGGAAATTTGATGAATTAGGGTTACTTGGCTAATCTGCTGGTCTTATTCATATGTTAATAAAGAGAGACCAATTAGAGGGGGTAACAGGAGACCAAAAGGATGAAGTTTTGCCTTATTTTAGAAACATTAAATTATTTTTGCACAAGATTAACACAATCTAGGATGCGTGAAGGACTAATTGCATTGAGCTGAGACTGGAGAAGCTGGACTGATTTGGATGAGACCCATTCAGAGTTCTTGAGGAGCAGAGGAAGTAGCTGCCAAAGAAATTGGGAAGTTATTAGAGCATGGAATGCTCATGACTTTGTCCAGTATGTGGGCGTGTTTTATTCTATTAGTTAAGAAGAAGGACGGTTCAAATAGAGTCATATCAATTACTGTCAGTTAAACAAAATTATGAAGAAGGATTTATATCCCCTACTGAGAATTGATGACATGTTAGATTGATTAGGAGGGGCTAGATTCTTCTTTTAGATGGACTTAATCTTCAGTCACTGGAAAATCAATATGCCTCAAGAAGATCAGGAAAAGTGTGGCATAGTAATGGTACAGGGGTTGTACCAGCCTTAGAGGATGCGTTAAGGCTTGTGCAATGCACCGCGACTTTCCAGAAAGCAATAGATACAATTTTATCGGACCTCAAAATATTCTATGACTTGGTCTATCTGAATGACATCACCATGTTCAGTAAAACATTTATGGACTATCTGCATTATCTAGAAGAAGTATTTAAGGGACTGGATTCAGTGCTTCAGTGAATCTTACTTACAAAAGAATGCAAATTCTTTGAGGAGGAATCAGTATATCTGAGATTTGTTAATAATGCTGATGGACTCAAACCACAAATGCATAAGGTGGAAGCCATAGAACGGATGTATATTCCTAGAAGTGTTTGCTATATAGGTTTTCTTGGAATAGTCAGTATGATTGCTGATTCATTAAGGATTTTGTGAAGAAAGCTGATCCATTATTTTATCTCCTAAAAGATCTAAAGAAAAGGAAGCTGTTTGGAATGATGAATCCCAGAACGCCTCTGGTGACATTTGTATATTGACAATGAGTCCTATTCTAAAGTATCCAAATTTTGAAAGGTCATTCATAATCCAGTCATATGTGTCACTTACGATGATAGGGGCCACACTCAGTTAAGTTGACAAAATGGGGAAGAACATACTATGGCTTATGTTAGCTGCTCTTTATCAAAGGATGAGAGGAATTATATGATCCCCAATTGTTTATGTCTTGCATTAATTTATGTCTGAAAGCAGTTTCACCTCTATATTCATGGGATGCATTTTAAGGTCATGATTGAACACGCCTCTCTCAGGAGATTATATTATTTGAAGGAACTGGAGGAAAGATTGGCGCGGTGAGCCGTAAATTTTAAGCCTATGAATTTGAGATCAAACATTGCGCTGAAGATAAAAATCAGAATGCTGAAATGTTGTTGAGGTTACCAGCAGTTCTTGCCGTTCAAGATTGGTCTGATGACCTGTTTAACCAAATAGCCAGAGGAGAATTAGAGGATGAACTAGCCAAAATACAGACCTCGTTGAGAAAAGCCATGAAAAAACAGAGCTTGTGAATGGCCAACTTTTTAAAAATAATGAAAGAAGGCTTTTGTTTCCTAAGCCCTCTGAAGCACAGAAATAATTTGGCCTGAACACATGGTTGTTGGTCATGGTAGGTTGAAGAAAATGTTGGAGCACATTTGCAATACTACTTTTGGGAATCATTTAATTATGACATTGCTGATTTTATCACCTGTTTTATGAAGTGTGAGCTCCATAAACCGCACAAGAATGTGACAGGATACCAATTAGTACTGGAATTTGCGCGGCACATGGTCACCATAGATGTGATGGGACCTCTGAGTGTGAGTACAGAGGAGTTCGCTATGTCACTATTGCCATCAATCACCTTAAAAGGTGGGTTGAAACACAAGCATTGAGATGAGCAGATGCAATGAGCACTGAAAAGTTCATCCTGGAGCAGATGATTAACTGACATGGTTATCCCCAGGTGTTGTTGAGCGACAATGGGACAGATTTCACCTCTTTCATGATTCCCTGACTGACTGAAATAATGGGGTTAAAGGAGTGGTATTTATTTCTTATCATCCTAAAACAAATGGATTCTTAAATAGGTAAATGGTACAAAGGCCACTACACTGAGGAAATTTGTCTCATGTAAAGCATCTTCATGGCGTCTTATCTGAGTTTCCTAGTTTTTGCATACAATATCAATTTACGTTTGGCAACAGGGAAACTCCATCCAAGTTATTATATGGTCAATGAGTAGAGTTACCTCTTATTCTATATTCAGCGGTGGAGCTTACTCCTGAGATGAGGACAGAAAGATACTTGTATTGGCTAGTGAACATTATAGTCAACCTTCAGTCTCAGCTTATGATAAAGCAATAAGAAGGAGAGTTAAGGATAAGAAAATTGATGATAAGGTTTGACCTACCCTAGAAAATTTTTCATTGAAGAACTTGTTGCTTATTGTGACATCCATGGGTTCAGTTGCTGAAACAAGTTGGATGCATTATGGTTGGGATCGTTTGAACTTATTGTATTATTTTTTATTTATTTATTGTGGGGAAGGCCAACCTGGGGACGGACACTTCCAATAAGACTCCAAAGAAAACAAAACACATGTAATAAGAGGACACCCCAGAGAAGCTAATGCTGTCTCCTATTGCCAGCGGGAACATTACTACTGGGAGGAGGGGTCACGTGTATAGGGGCAGGTGCCACTATTGAGCACATGTGTAGGAAGGGGTCTGAGTTGATGAACTAAACCGGGAAACAGGATGAGACCAACTGGCGGCGATGTGGTGGGAGGTATAAACATCCACGCCTGAAAGTGGGTCATTAAGTGCGATCAGAACTGGCGGACAGCTTCTTGGAGGGTGGGGGTGGAGCCTGAGATGGCATTCAAGACAATCGTGTGGATAGTCCACATGGCGATTGCAACCACCAAAGCATGGAGGGAGGGTGGAAGAGGGGAGGTCATTGATAAAGCAAACATATCCCTAGACAAACTGAAGGGCTGTGCCTGATCCTGACAAAGTAGACGTACCTCACACCATATCACTTTAGATGGAGGGCACTTTTCCAGGCGGTGAAACAGCGTTCCTTACTGGCCACACACGACGCAGGATGAGTGTAAAGCGCTAGAGCATTTGGCAGTACGGTACACCCATCTCAAGCAGCGCTACACAAGTGAACGGATATGGAGCTGCAGAAGAGGGTGGTGGGCGTACTTCCAAATGGCTTTCTGGGTATCAAGGGGATAGGAGATGTCCATCATGTCCAAGTAGTCCACCCTGGACAAGGTATGGGGCCTCGTGAGTATCAATCTGTTCAGAATGGGTAATCCCTGTACCTCCTGGGTGAACTGAAAAGAGGGGTGCCCCCTCTGGGCGGTGTGCCCACAAATACAAATCCTCCACACAGCGCTCTGCATGGAGAGGAGGATCCATTTGAAGTGGGGTGTTGTCCCATGTGGACCTGCTGCCGAAGGATGGGAAGCCAGATATTTCAACAGAGAGTGTGGGTGGGATGAATTGTTGAGGCCCAGGGCGTGGGAGAAGTTGGAGCAGGCCGCGCGGGACCAGTGTTGGGCTGAAACTGTAGGGTTGGTAACAGCAGCGATCCAGGAGCCAAGATTATGGCAGCATGAGCCTCAAAGATGAGCAGGCCCATACCTTCACTATGGCGAGGGCCAAAAATGACCTCCAGTCGCACTGGCAGTGGGCGGCCTGACCAAAGCCACCCTTGCAGAAGGGCATACAGTGATTTGAAGAAACATGGGAAAAAGCGATGGCGTGGGCCCAAACCAAACTTTGGAGAGGAGCATAGAGTTGGCTAGTACAACCCTGCCAGTAAGGGAAGTAGGACGGGCTTTGAGGGAGGCTATGCGTTTCATCACGTTGTCCAGAATATGGTTTTCCATCACCCTTGAGGCATACCCGCCTGCCTTCAACCACACCCCCAAATGATGGACTGGGCCAACGGTGGGGCTTGGCACAAAGGGAAGCACAAGTGGGGTGGGGTGGTGTGGGCAGGGTAAGCCAGCGCGTGCGCTAGCTGATGGGGCGGATTGGAAACAGGGCTCTGAGGCCCAGCAAGCTTGATACTGACCAAGGAGAATGATTTCGGTTTTGGAGGTGTTGAGTGCAGCATTACTTACCCCAGAGTAAGCCTGGATAAGAGCTTCAAGCGCGCGTGCATCATGATCGTTAGACACCCCCACCACACAGTCATCATCAAAAGCCAACATTTTGACCGGGGCTTAGCCTTGCACATGGACCCCAGTGAGGCGGGCATTCACGTTACAAAGAAGTGGTTCAAGGCTGAAGTTATATAAGAGTGGGCTAAGAGGGTCCCCTTGGCGTAGGCCCCTTTGAGGGCGGACTACATCCGTGAGAAAGCCAGGGCCACGCACAGTCATTGTGGCGGAATTTGTCAGCAGCATAACCCAACTGATGAAGCAAGGGGGTAGGCGGAATTGGTGGAGGCAGGGCCTGAGGTAATTCCAGTTAACTCTATCATAGGCCTTCTTTTTTTAGTACTATATGGTCATCTATAATAGGCCTTCTGTTGGTCTAAAAATATTAGTGCACCAGAGGCCGTGGACTGACAGGCGTTGGTCATGGTGTGTATGTTGTCCCAAATTGACCTTCTGGGTATGAAACTGAATTGTTTCAGGGAGATGATAGCAGAGGCAACAATCCCTAGACGGTAAGTCATGATTTTAGTAAAAATTTTAGTATCAGTGTTGGTTAGAGAAATGGGGCGCCAGTTGGCCAAGTCTAGCTTATCCCCTTTTTGAATAGCATGATGGTGTAGACCTCTTGACCTCCTGGTAGAAGATGTGTTTCCAAAAGGCAATGGTTAAGAGAGGCAAGCAACAATTGGGATAAATCCTTGAAATACTTCTTATAGAACTCATAAGGAATGCCATCAGGGCCTGGGCATTTCCTATATGGTGTACTACAGACAGCGGACCAGAGTTCATTTAGAGTAATCAAATTCATTAACTCTGGGAAATGGGAAATGGTACATATGTGTGCACTATCAAGAAAATTTTCCATTTCAGCTGGCGGAATTGATTCAGATTGGTACAATTCGGAGTAATAGTTTTATATCTCGATCGCCACTTCAGCCAGCATATCCTCTATGGAATTGTCTGGCCTTCACACCTGTGTGTAGGCCAAGCTCTGGTAAAGTGTGAAGAATTTTTGAAAAAAAGTAAGCGGAGCACATGTCACCTGCTGTGATGTGTTTAGCTCTGTACTGAACACAAACCTGATGCTTATGTTGTCTCTCAAGAGCGTTATGGTGGGCGGCTACTTCCACCCACTTGCAACCCCAAGCAGGACTGTAGCCCATGGCTAGGACGTTGGACTCCAGGTGGGCCAACTCTGCCAGAGAATGTAAGATGACCGCCGAGGTGGATTGTGAGTGTCAGGAGAAAAGATGGCGAGCATGGCAGATTGTGTCTGCTTTGAAGGCAGACCAGGTGGATATTGGATCAGCGCAAAATGGTGCAATAAACTCTGGAGCCATGGTCATGAATTATAACCACAAGGAAAATCTTGGTGATGAAATTTTGGCTGGGCAAAGTTTGCACCAACTTGGAGCCTGAGCTGCTAGGTTGGATAAATAGAAGGATATTGAAACCATCCTGTGGTCAGAGAAATTGATCTTTGTTGTGGTGAAATGGGAAATTTGGGTGCTAAATTTCAACAGCATGAGGATAAGGTCGATGCGGGACATGGAACTTAGCTGGCCATTGTGGACATGGGGGCGCGACATGTTTTTGAGAAGCAGAGCATGATGTGGCAAAGTATTGACCAACCCTAGGGTGGCCTTGAGGACGCGGAGCTCAACATGTCCCTGTGGTGGTGAAGGTGAGGAAGGCCAGCGGTCAGTGGATGGGTTCAACCAACAGTTCATGTCACCAATGACAAAAGGGTCAGGGGGCAAAGGAATGGAATTGACCAATGTTAAAAATTCCCGGTGTTCTCATGCACAGGTTGGGGCGTGAATGTTGATGATAGCGTGCATTTTGTCATCCCACGAAAAAGTGACTATGAGGAGGTGGCCACTAAGGAAGGAGTCAGACAATAAAAATTTAAAATTGTTGTTCTTTTGAACTAGCACCCTACAGTGCTCAGACCAGAAGTAGAGGGAAGGGAGGAGAATGGTTTTCCATGTTTCCTTAGAACCGCGTGGACAGTGGGTCTCCTGAATGGCCAGGATATCCACGGGTAAATTTTGTTGTAAAAAACTCGTTTCCTAGCCTGGGGCAGCGAGGCCTTGAGTCCAGTGATGTTCAACGTCCCTAAAGTAAAGGCTCCCCCCATTGTACCTTAGGTGTGAGGGGAAGGGCACCTGAGCCCTTTGGCTTTCTCTTGATCTTCATGGCGCTTGTTGGCACCTCAGGTATGTGATGCTATGTAATTGGTGGTATGGGTGGCTTTAGCAGTTGGGTTTGCGTTATCCTTTTCCTTCACTTTTTTCCCTGCTGCTGGATGAGATTTTTGTGGTGCGTGAATTTGCAGTGCACCCACACTTGGAAGTGGACTGTCAGTAGGAAATTTGGAGACTGTATCAGTTCCAATCAATGCTTGAGCGCATTGGTCTGGTGAAACTGACTCGCCCATCAGGATTTCATCCTGGGCAGCCCAATCATCCTGGGCATCCCAATCTGATTGGTTGAGGGATTTGTGAGCTGCTTCCACCATGAAAGTCTTGATGTCCTCCTGGAGCTGGGATAGCAGAAGCAGTCTTGGCCGCCATCTTGTGGGCCTATTTGGACTTCTTCCACTCTTGAGGGGATATTGGCTACACTAGTAAGTAGCAGCCCTGCGCTCCCCATGGGAAGGCTGCCTTTGTATTGGCGGTCAGTCATGGTGGTGTTGGGATTTTTGCCCATATTCCCAGCCTGCTAGATTACCTGGTATCACTAGGGGAAAAATTCCCTAAGGCGAAGTGAATTGGAAATTGGTTGACCCAAATTTTGGAGGAACTACATTTGGGGGATTTTAGGATATTTATCTGGTTGTATCCATCAGGAATTGATCCGAATGAATACCTAATATCTCATCGGGCGGAGTGGCCAACGAAATAAGGGCATCTGATAGTAATTAACTATCAGGTGTACCAATTGGGATCAGTCAGGTTTCATCACTGACTGATTGGGAATGTTTAATGAGTTGCGAGGTGAGTGATGCCACCTGCAACTAGTGAATTGATTGGTTGCTAGCCAATTATGGATGATTCGCTTGGATTGAGAGGAAAATGTTAAGGATACGTTTCTGACTCTTTTGTTTGAGGTCTTGAGGATATCTAATGTCAGAATCCTAGTAAGGATGGGGAAGACCATCACTGCTGAGATGAGGAAGGGTGATTCAATGGCAACAGCTGCCGTTTCATCAATGAGGTGTCAACTGAGGGCTAGACAGCTGAATCCCCTATAAATTCCCTAGAATTCACTATAATAAAAAAGTAGTAAAACACTCAAATACACTCAATTATTACACAGGAAAATACTCACTGATTGACACAATTTTATGGTTGGGAAAGAACTAATAAAGGACCTTATTAGTTTGACTGTAGATTTGGTAATAGTTAGACTATCAGCATCTAGCGTGAAGATTCCATCTCAAGGATATTTGCAGAAGGCAATAATTGGTAGACTCTCAGAGAAGAGTAGAGATCTGAGCGGGGATCTAGAGATGAAGGGAACCACAGCTAAGGGATTGCTGCTGACTGTGTGTTGGGCCAAAGGGACTGTCATCAGAGGATCTTAATGAAGATTGAATGGACAGGATTTAGGGCACAAATCCATAAGAGTGCGATATTCAGTATTATCAGAAATACTAGCTGAAGCGTTGGGCCTGAAGATAATTCTAACTCGACTACAGATGATAGTCATCATATTATCAGATTATATATATTCTTACAGCGCGAGGTTTATGAGGAAACTGAACCTGTGCAGTAGAAAGATTACTAGGGTTGACCTCCAATAAATCAACTCCTAAGAGTAAAATTTTTACAGGTGGGCGTCACCTCCGCCCATTGAATCTGAGGGAATTTCTTGATATGTAATGCCCTCCTTGGAGGGGCAGGTGTGGGCCTTGTGACCAAAAGCGCTACAGAAGGCGCAGATGGGAGGTGCGCTGTCCACTTGACCCTGAAAGGGTGGGCGGCATGCCCCTCAATGTTGACAAAAGCAGTATGCAGGATTTGGGTGAGATCCTTCGCTATCCCCTTGGCTGGAGTTAGGACTGCAATTGCTTTGCTGGTGCACAGGTTCAGCATTAGCATAAAGCACTGCATTTTGAAGGATTGTATTTCGCCATATATGGCGAGCCCAGCCTTTAGGTGTTGTTTGAGTACAGTGCGTTTGACCATAATGGGCAGAAAGTCAAACATGACAAAAATTTGATTCAATTTTGTCCATTAGGAGCACTTAGTTTCAATGACTTGCTGACCATCCGGGAGGTCTACTACAACGTGCACTGTTGTAGCTTCATCCGCCGCTTCCTTGCTCTCAAAACCTAGATCCAGCCAACTGCATGGCATGGAATGAGGTGCAATGTACACCAAATTCAGGAAATGAGTGTGTACTTCCCCACAAAACTTTACAAAGAGCCATCTGCTGAATATCTGGGAATACCCATACTCTGTGTTCCACTGATGAGAGTGGTTGGGAGTGCAGCATATTGATGTACTGGTTGCATTGCGCTTGCCAATCTAAAATTTCTGGGGAAATGGTTACCTCCAGTTTTTGGTAAGTTTATCTATTCCTCCAGGTTCACTGGGGCATTTGCAAACTTTGGATGCGTGGGGCCAACACTTGTGCCCTTGACCTTACTTGCCCAACTGCTCCCTGACATGGGCGTTAACTAATCTCCTCGGTGAGATTATCAAACTTTTGCCCAGACTTGAATTGAATAAATGTTGCAAAAGTGATTGCAACGAGAGAGAAAAGTTTTTTGAAGTTACTATAAAATTGGCAACTGATGCCTACATGATCATGGATGTTAACAATGGTCAAATAATTAATTGTGTACATAGTAAATTCCTAAAGAAGTGGAACTAAAAGATAAAAAAGAGAAAATATAGATTAGTGAAAAAAAGAAAAAGCATCAATAAAATATTAGAAAAAATTAGAAAAAAAAAGAAAAAAGGACTATATAATTTTTATTACCATTCTATTCAGGTGCCTCAGGTTTTCAAGGTGTGAGTCTACCTCTGATGCTTCTGGGGGAGGTAAGTTGGATGGTAAATGTGGAAAAGAGACCGCTAAAGTCAACTTGTGATCGAATAATTGCAAGCGTTAAGGCCAGACAAAACCACATTCTTTGTACATGATGAGAATTTTGTGAATGCACAATGATAGAGAGCAAAATCAGAATATCTGAATTTTCTAGACAAGAAACCCTAGATCAAGGGGGAAGCAATATTTAAGGAAGAAATGATCAGTGAATATATCCATGTAATCCCTATATTGCACAGGCACCAGAAGTTATGTCTTAAGTGCAAGTGACAAGCTTTGTTGAGTAAGATTGCCATATGGGATAACAGTGAACAAGGGAGATGCGCGGGAGGTTGCCAGATCATACCACCAACTATAGCTATGAGAGGAAGATATCATTGAATAGTTCCAGTCATAAAGTTGTCATGCAAGCAATAAAATGCATCTTGGAAGCGGCGACTACAAGCTTCTTGGAAGAAAAATGGAAGGAGTGATGATAATTAGGCAAATCAGGGAGTTTAAAGGTCCAGGTGCAAATAACTTGTCCAGAGAAGCAAAGTGCGTACAATGCAGTGTCTCAATCAAGAATATAATTAAGGTCGCTGGGGTTGAGGGTGATGCTAAGGGCCTCCAACAATTTTCCCCAAAGGACTTGGTAAGGGAGCTCAAAGTGGTCCCTATTCCTGATAGTAAGGTCCATTTAGAAAATCGTTAGTTTGTAAAATTGATTGATTTAGAAAAAAACTCTAGTAGTAGATCAAAATCATATAAGGATGACTGATCCAAATTGGGGAGGTTATATTTATTAGGCTCAAGGATAATTGCTGAATTCAAGGTGGATGGAGTAGAATCTAGTAAGAAACAAAAATCGATTTTAATTATAAGTAAAAGAGGATTAATGACTGTGAAGCAGTTGAAGTGAATGCCATCCCTGTTTACTTTTCAGGGATGGGTACTATTGTTGGAATTGCTGAGAAAGATTAACTGAATCTATTTGACTTTCAGCACTGGTTCTAGCATGATAATAAATGATACTTCTTTGGGTGGTTCGTGACATTGCTCAGAAAAGGTTGGCATCAAATTCAGACAGAACAGCCAAGTACCATTCATAGCAAGAATTGGAGGATGGGGACATTTTTGTATAATCTGGTCAAGTGGGAGATTTGTGGGAATTTTATACGTCCACAATATCCAAATTAGGATTTATTAAGCTTCAATTTTAATTAATATTTGGTTTATTAATTAAATTTATTATAAAAATTAAGCTTTGAGATGATAGTTTAATTACCGTTATCTGATCAGTGATAATAACTGATTGAATGGTTAATTGTAATTTAAAAAAGATAATAATATAATGATAGTTACATTTGCAATTTCATTGGAGATTGTTTCCAACAACATGTTGATGAGTAAAATGGCTCAGAATGGGCACTTTTCATGGAAAATCGATTGGTTATAGTAGCTGATGTGATAGATGATTCAGGTGGCATTTAATCATGCTATTATTTATGAAAATCATCTGGGGGCTTCCTAAAATTGAACTAATATCTATTTCTGGCAGTTAGGCATACTAAGACAATTATGATCAACATGATATCATAACACATGTCCTTCAATATTTAGCCTATATCTATTTTCTAATTCATATAGTAAGCTACGCCTTACTATTGTATTTTGTTGTGGTTATTGCTATCTGTTAAGATATAAAGTATCCAGCTATCTTTCTAAGTGTCAATTGCCAGAGTGAGGCTGAAGTCACTTATATTATCAATAGCCAGAGTAGGGCTGAAGCTACTCAAGACTAGAATTCAACTAGGCTAGTTGTTTTCATACACCTAGCAAGTCTATATATTAATTAAGAACCCATCAAGATAAGCGAACTTGTGCATCAGTAGAAACCCCACATTTTTTGCAGTTGCCATTTTTGAGATCAGTGGTGGTAATTTTCTTAAATATCACAATACCAAATTATTACTGCAGTACCACCCTTTTTTCAGAGAAAGTGGTTGGGATGTAGTAGTTTGATAATGCAACACCAATCATACTACCTCCTAGATGATAAGGGTTGTAATATCTTTTCAAGACGTCTAGCACTAGATTCTGCTGTTTGGTAGGTTGCCTCCTGGCTGGGGACTCCAGTCCATTTTAACAGATAGGTTCAATGGCTATAGCCCAAACATGTATTCGAACTCTCTTTCACTCCACAGCCTGGTTGCCCGGAATTGTTAGGAATAAGAGAAATTATAAGATATGAAATTTGACCTTTAATTTCTATGATTGGATGTATAAACTATTGGATATAATTTTATACTTTCAGAAAGTTCTGGTCCACAAAGTAACATTAAAAAAACTATACATGATTGTATGGTACTGATGCTATTAGTCACAGCTTATGACTCCTTATTTAAGGTTTTCTAGTTTTTTCTAAAAAGTTATTGAGGTGGGTTGACCTTGGGACAAATATACCATACCGAGACTTTATATAGCAAGTACAGGTTTGAACATGTGAACAAAAACTGCACTAGAGTGGAAGCAGGAATTACCCTGCCAGACTAACCACCCTTTCTAGCTTTTTTCTATAATTACTTAAAACCTAATTCTCTGGATAAAATTCCCATCATGTGTCATTGATCTGATTGCCACTTTAGTTTACCCAGCACTTGGTCTAGTTTGCGTCTAGTAATTTGAGATTTGTTCCAGCTTCTTGGGTCACTTCATTGGCATCTGTGCACAAGATTTATATAAGACCCCTAACATCTTCAAGTCCTGTTTATAGTTTATATTTATAGGAGATATGTCATAATGATGTAGTATCTATATGTATATACAGATGGTGCTATATGAATCTGACTAATCCAACCTTCATATCTGATTCAAGCATAATGGTACAAGTACTGCTCCGACCTCTAGCTTAATTAATCCATTTTTACCATGTTATTGATGATAATACACTGAAGAATGATGAGGATTAATTTTATTGATGATAGTTGTACCCAGAATTGTGAGATGGATTAGATTCCTGATACAGGATAGTTTCTTCTTATCAGATCATGTTGGCAAAGTATTTCATATAATATGATTTATAAGATGCCTCCTTTAAGATAAATTGTGGTTGACTTGGGAAGCACTCTGTGCATCTTATCATTCCATCTACCATTATTATAATGATACTCTACACTTAACAGCTTGGTAAGTTTGTATTGAATCGATGCTTAGTGTTAGAGGTGACCATGGTCATGATAATATCTGTAAAGAATGTAACTTTCTTTTTGGTGACATATAATAGTTAGGTGCATGCGCAAGCCAAACATTGTCATCATACTTTCTCACTAATGGTAAGTCTTATGGAGAAGCCCCTGCAGAATAATCAGGAGTACTTTCCATTTTAGAACAAAAAGAGGAAGAAGCCAGAGGCCATCCCTCTTGTCACCATGGGCAACTTAGCCCATGTGGTAGATGAGAGGTGGGTGATGGCGTACCACTTGAAAATTGCGATGTTTCTCATGCTGACCACCCATGAGTTGATCCAGAAAATTGGGGTGTGTGTTGGGAAGTGGCCGTGGCTAGGGGACATCACCAGCAGAAGGTCAGAAGCAAATCTCCCCATAAGAGGGTAGCTTAATGGTGAAAGTTTTGCCGAGGAAGTTAAATCAAAATACAGTAAAAGTAGATTGATTAAATAAGTTTTGGGCGTAGAAATTTACAACTGCCATTCTCCTTTGTCGCAGGTAGTCAATGTAGAGAAAAACCTTCTAATGGTTGCTCTGAAAGGTTTGTTGACTGGGGTAGGTTATACTTCCAAACAGGATAGAGAACCAATAACAAAATTGTGAGTTTGTTGGATACATAATGATATTAGGAGGTAAAGCACTGTCAAAGAGATTCCTACACTGGATATAAACAACTTAGTTTTATCCCTAAAGAGCGGCAAAGCATAATTGCCAAACTGTTTTTGCTCTAGGGTGTCCTTACTGATGTCCATAATGCCTAA